>JXTC01000002.1:1716156-1764219 GCA_002914845.1 Trema orientale
AAAAAAAAAAAAGAAAAGAAAAATCTAGAAAAACCTTTGGAAAAAGAAATCATATAAATACATTGGAACATATGAGAAAAATAAGTAGCAAAGAATTGAGAAAGGCAATTGAAATTCGAAGATGATCTGGACAATATATCGTGAAGAATAATTACAATCAAAGATTCCAATAAGTCGAACAACAGAATATTGCATGTATATATTTGCATACAATATGTACATAAAAATAAGAATACTAATTTTTAATCCAGGTTTTCATATATACAATTTGTTTTCAAGTGTGCGAATTAAACAATGAATTATCAAAAGGCAATAAACATGATGATGAGAAAGAAGTTTGAAAGTAAAACTTACTTTGAGAACTAAGAACCGGCGAATAATGGAGAACCGACGACAAAGAACTGAGAAGAGTAGATCAAAACTGCCTGAGGGAGCAGGGACACGCTTGACTATGGAGAAGGTTGAGAAAATAAGGAAATAAACCCGCTATATCTTATATACAGAGAGAGAAAGAAAGCGTGTTTTTTTTTTTCCCCCCTTAAGAAAGAAAGCGTGTTATTAAGGCTATAAAGTGTAATTCATTTTTCGATAAAAAAAAAAGTGTAATTCATTTTTCTTTAAAAAAATTCAATTATCTAGGGCTTTCACTTTTTGGACTAGTATTTATTTCCCTTACGAGATTAGTTCTCATTTTTAAGTTGATAATATTTATCTTTCACTGAGAGCAGTTAACAGAGTTTATTTTTCCTCTAAAAAATAAAAAATAAAAATCGTATCTCCTCAAAATAATTAAAATAATAATGCAGTCACTTACCTCTCATGCTTTCCATTCCATTGGACTTGCACTTACCATGTATCTTCACAAAGAGCTAGCTACAAATCAACAACAATCAAAGAGACAGCAAGAGAACTTCATGGCTCTCCTCAACTCTCTCTCTCTCTCTCTCTCTCTCTCTCTAGATCTCTCTCTCTCTCTCATCGTATCACACTTCACATACAGTCACACTACAGTTACAGTGTGTTTTTCTACATGTCATTATATATGACAAAAATTGGGCCAATACATGGCTTTGTTCAATTGTGATTAGAGAGGTCTGGGCTGGCCAATGCATTATGAGTGAAGAAGTCTATGGAAATTAAGGGGAATATGAGTGTTTTGCCCTTTTTTTACTTTTCTATGAGTGATTCTCAAAATTTCTTTTCTAGGAGTCCTAGAAGAGCCAAAATACCAAAATACTCTCCTAGACAAAATCATCCATCACCCAACACCAAGCTCTCATCTTCTAACCTAACCTACACCTCTCCTTCTCCTCCAGTGGCCACCCAAGCTGCCACGTAGAACGATCACTCGACCCTCTCAAGCCGACCAAACCCAACCCACCTCTATCTCTTCTGATGCTTCCTCCTCTCTACCACTCTCGCGAACTCACTGAGTCGACTTGGTCCCAAAGGCCAACAACCAAGCTGACTTCTGCTGCCCTCGAGGCCTCGATTTTGGCCACGCCTATATCTCTGACTCCAACTATAAGATCTTCACCGATACATCCATCTCGAGTCGCACATATCTCCACCGCGTATATCTCGGCTCCAGCTCGAGTGGCCACCAAGAAGGTTTGGCTACCTTTTTTTCATTGATTTTTAACTCTTTGTTATACTTTGCTTACTTTCTACTTGATAAATTACCTAAATGAAGTTTTTTTCACTTTGTAGTTCTGTAATGACTTCCATGTATTTGATGAATTACCCGAATAAAGTTATTACTCATTAATGACCTCTTTTGATATTAAGAATTTAATATTTTAGTATGTAATAATCAATGTGTGTTTTTTGAATGATTTTGAACTAAATTTGTGACTATATAAATGGATTTTGGGACTGATTTTTGTGTGTGTTGGATTGATTTATGACAATGACAGTTTTCTTTGTGATGGATCGTCACAAATTGTGCCGAAGAATAGCGGAGATCAAGAAGAAAGTGTAATATTGTGTGTTTTTAGAATGATTTTGAACTGAATTTATGACTACAAACGAATTTTGAGACTGATTTTTGTGTGTGTTAGATTGATTTATAACATAGACAGTTTTTTGTGGGTTGGATTATCACAAATTGTGACAATTTTTGTAAGACATGCACAAATTTTGTGACAAACACTCACAAATCAGGTTTCATTGCGCAAAATTATGACTGTCATGAATTATATATATTGGTATCACATGTATATAAAGCCATTGAATTTGTTATCCAATGTGAACGCTTATTTTACTTTTATAAGACAGTCACAAAATTTGTGACTAGTAGTCACAAATTAGGGTTATATGGCACAAAAATTATGATTGTCATGAATTATGTGACTGTTAGTATCACATATATTGACAACTAATAGAGAAAATGTCATAGTTTTTCTTATAAAATTAGATTTGTATTAGACAAATGTTATTAAGCTATTGTTGGCCAATGATGAATAATATTTGTCTTCTTTTAATAATGTTGGTGCAAATTTTATTAGTAGAATTCACAAATCACGATAATATGTCAAGATTGTATAAATTATGGTAACAAAATCTCATAGTGTTCGTAATGATGTAAAACATACTGCGATCTTAAGTCCCAAAATTGTGACCACGAGTTACACAAATCGTGACTACTTCGAAGTTAGTAATAATGGAAAACAAAATTTCTTATTCTAAAAAAAAATTCCTTAAAAAAAATTCAGATGACAAGCTACCATAAAATTGTGACAGATGGTCACATAATTTGGTATCACATAAGAGTATTTTCAGATGAGCATTTTCTCTCTCTCCAAAAGCTGCTAGAAATGTAACTTTTTGTTCCTAGAAAAGAAATTTTGAAAAACACTCCTAGAAAAGTAAAGTGGATGCGAAACACTCTAGTTAACTTAATTTTTCAAAAGTCTATGGGTATTTTGCCAGAGTTAGTAAGCATCAATCTCATTATGGCCCGTATGTAACACTATATATAACTAATTTTAAATATTTTAATTGTAATATTATAGTAAGTTGCAAAATACACAATATTCTAACAAGAAACAAAAATGAAATGAATGTTTAAAGGAGAAAGAATGCTCTAAAAAAGAAAGGAAAAACTATTCCTGCATTTTTTTTAATTGAAAGTTGTTTAAATTGATTGGGTTACCATAGGCAGATAATTATGTATCTATGTGTGTAATACTTGTTCTTGCAAATTCACCAAACGGAGTAAAGCTCATAACTTTATCAAAATGGATATGGAAAACATATGCTAAGTTGCTTGTATCTACTTAGTCAGATACTTCTTGCATTATCAGTGTCTATATCCGTAATGCTCAATATATCATCATTTTTATGTGGTTATGGGTTTCCTTAAACCTTAGTGGGGAATTAAGTTATTGTAGTTTCTTCAAGTGGTGCAATGAGTAGGCTGCATCAGTTGGTCATTCTGTCACTGCCTCTAAGATCAATTAGAGCTCTAGTAAAACAAACACAAGCTATAATGGAGGCTTCATCTAAAACTTTCAAGATTTTTTTGGGTATCTTATGTTTGGTGTTCGTCTATTCCGTAGTAAGATCAATTATTTGCAGCATGCTTACTAGTTAGTCACTGTTGTTATGTATTTTGTTGGTCGGACTAGGTCTAGATCAAATTTTAAAATGCCCTTGTCCTGCTACTATGATTCCCATTTCCTCGTATGGAATGGGTGACTAATCTCAAATTCGTTTTCCTCTTTATGAATATACTTGGGAATCGTTGGTGTAAGATATGTGGTTGATCTTTATTCCGATGCTTGATTGACTAACCTCGGTTTTTCTTGTATGTTTGTAGTCTTGCTTGATCATTTGCTTTGTTGATATAAAGTATTGAGTTAATATAGATCTTAATGTAAAATCATTATTTACGACTTTAATAAGATCGTCTCAAATTTTGAATGTAATTAAACCATTTATATATGATTAAGATGCAATTGTAATATAATTACACAAGGATAAGTTTAATTTAGGGGAAAGCTATAAATTCTCTATGTTACCTTGGATCCAGACACACATATTACTGATTAAAAGTAGCTTATTTTATCTCTATTTATTATTCGTGTTACAAGATCATGTCCTTTATTTATATATACGTATATGTATGTATATATATATACAATATTTTACAACTTCTATAGTACATATGACAATCAAATGTGCAAGTAAATAAAGATTATAAAATAGACACTCATTGATTATTTAAATACTATCCTCTGACTTTAACATTTTGACCATGATTTCTTCTTTTGTATTTTAGATATTCAATGTTTCCAAGATATGTTTTAGAAGAATATTCTTTAGAGTAATGATTTTTGTGTATACCATTTTTTATACATATATTAGTTGGATTATGATCAATACAGGGGCTAATACATCATATATTTAATAACAGCTAGAGGTAGATACATATTTTTGTATATATCTAGTAATTCATCTAGTATAATTCTATTAAAAATTTTTGAATTAATAAACTTTTAATTAAATTTTAATATAATTAGTATGCGTATATGAATAGTCACATACATATATTGCTACATGGCCAAATATTTGTTTTTGAACAATTTATATATTTTTTTAGTTCTTATAATTTTGCTCTAAATATACGACTAACTAAATAAGGCATATTTTTTACTGCTCTCATATGCTTGTAATTCCTGCTTAATTTCATTCTAATTAGGATTACAGGTCATTGTTAAAAAAATGCTTAGTTTTCCAAATCTTTGTAAGAGCTGTCAAGAGGATCGAGCAACATTCTCACGTAATAGATAAATTTACTCCGATTTTAGAAAAAGATTTGACCATCTTTGAATTTTAATTTTTAATCCAAACAAATTAAATGTTACCATATTCTCTTTTTGTTTGGTTACTTTGTGTAACCCAGATGTTACGTATCCAAATGGTTAGGTTGACAAAAACTGAACAATTATCAACATTTTATTGAAAATTTTATGCAGAACTAATAAAGTGAAATGTTAATGATTAATACACCCTATATATAAACAAAATTTGGCGCTATTGCCAGGGTGGCCAAATTAACGAAAAAGGTACACAACTCTTTCATTCTTTTTATTTTAGATTTTTGTAAAATTATTTTTTTTAGTTTTAGTTTCTTTTATTTTTAGATTTTATTTTCTGTTTTAGTTTAGATTTTATTTTTATTAATTAGGTTTACTAATTTTCTAGACTTTAGGTTTTTAATTAGTTATTTTTTTTCCTCTCATTATTATTATTATTTTTTTTAAAAAAATTGTGTTGTTTGCGTAACCGGTAGAAATTAGGATTGTTCTGTCACAACGGCATTGTCTAAGAAAGATTGACTACAGAATAATAAAGACTGCAATCATGACCCCTCCAATTCACCTGCAAAAGGTCCCTCTTAAAACTCACTTAAAGTTGGGTTTTAAGTGGGATCTTTTGCACCCTTCCCAATCGATCTAGTAATATTCTTAGTGTATACTTTTTGCATTTTACTTCACAACTTTATTTTTCTCAAAAAAAAAAAAAAAACTTGGGTACATGTCTTGGTATAGAGACGAAACAGGAAGACTTAGTATAATAGTCGATTTTGAAGAAGATTCATCTGATTCTTGGTCAGGCACATATTCATCAGAAACACCTTTACCAGCCAACATGAATCAAATTGACAATAACGCTGCTAGGACTTTAAATGATTGCCTACACCCAACTCGCACAACCACACCCTCATGCATCATTTTTCTACAGAATACACTGCAATTGAATTTTAAACCTGGCATGATTCAACTTTTACCTACCTTCCATGGCCTAGACAGTGAAAATTCATATTTGCACATTAGGGAATTTGAAGAGGTAGTGGCCACTTTTTATAGCCAACCCAATGCAGTAGACAATGTTAGGTTAAAATTTTTCCCATTTTCTTTGAAAGATAAGGCGAAGAGTTAGCTATACTCTTTGAGACCAACATCTATAGGTACATGGGGGGAAATGACCCAAGATTTCTTTAACAAATACTTCATGCACCATAAGACCAACAGCCATAAGCGACAGATTTCAATCTTTTTCCAAAAAGATAGCGAAACATTATACCAAGTCTGGGAGAGATTCAAAGAGTTACTGAACATGTGCCGGTATCATGGGTATGAAAATTTGCGACTAGTAAGTTATTTCTATGAAGGACTAACCATTAGGGAGTGCCAATTCATGGAGATGATATGTAATGGAGAGTTCCTACAGAAAGACCTAGATGAAGCCATAGACTACCTAAATGAGTTAGCTGAGAAAGCCCACACGTAGACTGGACCTAGTAATACTGATAGCACTAATAGGTCATGACCAACCGGAATCTACCATCTTAGGGAAGAAGATAGCCTTAAAGCCCAACTAGAAACTGTGACTAGGGAATTAGAGGCCTTGAAAACTAAGGATAGTAGAGTCACACATACAGTTTCTTGGATAGAATCTCAAGCTATATGTTTTGTCTGTGGGGGAATGGAACACTTAGCTCAGGATTGTGCAACTTACAATAAGATGATAGGGGTTTATGAAGAACAATGCAATGCCTTAGGAATATTTAGAAAGCTTTTCTCACCATACTCTGACACGTACAATCCTAGCTGGAGAAACTACCCAAATTTTAGCTGGAGGTCTAACCAAAACCAGCCTGCATCATCTACTAATAATTGGAATAATGAGGCACCACCACCTAGGAATTACTCTGCACCTCAATACAATGCACGACCCAATAGGAATCCTTTAGAGGAAATACTTCAAGTATTTATGGAGACACAGAATAAAACTAACCAAAAGTTTGAGTCTGTACTTACATAGGTGGTGGAAGAGAATAAAGAGATTAAGAGTCAGATAACTAAGCTGACTAGTGCTCTTACTCTACAAGAGCGTAAAAGATTTCCTGTCCAACCTCAGTCCAATTCGAAGGGGCAACACTTGGCACAAACCTCTGGTACTGATAGGCAGAATATTAAAGAAGTCAGTTCTATTACTACTCGAGGTGGTAAGACTTTAGATGGTCCAACCTTACTAAGTGCACTACCAAGCGATAATACCACTCTTGGTAGTACTCAAGATGCCCCTCCACAAGAAGCTGAAAAGAAATTTTCAGTTAAAATACTTTTTCCTAAAGCTCTCAAGATAGGAAAAATACCGAAAAATCAAGGTGAGATCCTTAAAAACCTTAAGCAAGTTAAAATTAATCTGCCTTTGTTATATGTGATTAAGCAGGTATCAACATACGCTAAGGTAATCAAAGATCTATGCACCATTAAGAAGAGGCACCACATCAAGAAGACTGCATTCTTGATCGAATAGGTAAGTGCAGTGATTGGGCAAAAAACACCGCCCAAATATAAGGATCCAGGTTGTCCCACTATCACCTGCCACATAGGGACACAGGAGTTCGGCCAAGCGCTTTTAGACCTGGGAGTAAGTGTAAATCTCATGCCATATTCTGTATACTTGCGACTAGGCCTTGGGGAAATCAAGCCTACATCTATAGTACTGCAGCTAGCCGACCGTTCTGCGCGAAGACCGAGAGGCATAGTGAAAGATGTTTTATTACAAATTGATAAATTATACTATTCTGTTGATTTTATAATCCTAGATACACAATCTGTAGTTGACATAGAGTCTAAGATCTCTCTAATCTTAGGAAGACCTTTTCTTGCTATAGTAAATATTCTCATTAATTGTAGAAATGGTCTAATGAAGTTATCATTTGGGAATATGACTTTGAAGGTAAATATTTTTCATGTCAGAAAGCAATCACAAGATGATGATGAGTGTTATCATACTGATATGATAGACACATTAGTAACGGAGGAGATTGACAAGAGCCTGAAGTTTGATCCATTGAATCATATCCTTTGTGATGTTGGGAGTAAAAATTTGTTTTATTCTGATAATGTTAACGTTTCTACTAGTTTTAAGACACAGGACAAACAAAAGAAATTCTTTCAGCCACGCTTTGAGCAGTTGCCTCCTAAAAGAGATAAACCGAAACCATGCGATGTGAAGACTATTAGAGACAGCTCAGCTCTACAATTTGAGAGTCCCAGACATGAGTTTGATAATGGTTGAAGAATTTTGTGGCGAAAGTAGACCAACCTGAGGAGATCAATTTGGTGGCTCCTATCTACTATGACTGATCAGGTTTTATCTTTCTGTACTATATTTTATTTTTCTTTCTTAGGTTATTATTATTTTTTTTTTAGTTTGTTTTCATCCTCTTCTCTAGCTTATTCATTACAAAGCCTATACTTCATGTGGAAATTCCATTATTCAGGTGTGCTCTGTTCTTTGCTTTTTTCTTTTCTATATTTTTTTTTCCTGACAGTGAGGACACTGTCTGATTTAGGATGGGGGTGGTGGCATATGCATACACATTTTTTTAACGCACATATTTTTCATGCATGTACAAAATTTTTCCGAAAAAAATTAAAAAAAAATTCGAAAAAAAGTTTTTTTTTCAGTTATGACTCAGTTTGATGATCGAATGCTGATGATAAGATTTCATTTTACTGATTAAAGTTCTTAGGAAAATGATGAATGTTATTTTTGTCTGTGTGTTTGATTCTTATGTTAGTTTGATCTTTTGCTTATGATTCTTGAACATTTTTTAGCACTCAGTTACATTTTAATTGTTTTGTTTACTTAGAGAAAGTTTATGTGATTAAGTGAATTCTTGAAATCTCATCAATAAACTCTAGAACCTGTTTGATTATCACTTGAGGCGAAATTCTAGACTAAGCTGTATTAGAGATATGATTTGGGCTATTTTTGGATCGTTTGAGTCTTTTCAAGCCTACCTTAGACACTTGAATATCCTTAGTATATGCCTTTGAGCCTAATTTTATCCTTTTCTTTATTACCCATATTTTTGGCGTAAAGCTTATAATGATTTCTTACATCTTACCTTTTTGCCTTATAGCACATAAGATCTTTATTGAGCATATTTTATGTGATATTATGGGAGGAAGGGTGGTATTTTGAAATATCCTTTTGAGGCTTAAAAAAAAAAGTGTTATACCCTTATGAAAAAAAAAAAAAAGAATAGTAAAAATCATAAGTTTGGGGGTATAGTACTTTTAAAAAAAAAAAAGAAGAAGTTTGAAAAAAATGAAAAAAGAAAGAAAGAAAATAAAGAAGTGGAAAATAATTTTGGGGGTTGTATTCAATGAAGTATTTGAGGTGAAATTTTGTAAAGATCTGAGAATAAGATATGTGCTTAAGGTGATTTCAGCCATAAAAATGACTATTATCCTACTTTTTACATTAGCCATACGTTACAAGCTTAAATTAAGTCCTATTGATCTCTGGTGCAGTATTGGCCTACATTATTGGAGAGTAGTATGAAAAACAGGCTTATGAAGTTTATTTATCATCTAGAGATTGTACATATGTCACGTGTTTGCATAAACTAATCTGGGTTGTAAATAATTAAATGTAATTAGTTACACACACACTCAAGAATTTTAAGTAAGGTTAAATTGGCATTTAAATTGAAATTCTAGACCATTTGCAGTGTTCAGAGTTTTTCTTTGAGTTTTATATGATGTGAAATTTCTGAGGCAAAAACTTTGAGAGTTGAACTGAGTTATGTTTAGGTGTTTAAATTTTTTTTCTTTTAGGTTTTTCTTTTCTTGTGCTAGGGACCAGCAAAGTTTAAATTTGGGAGTGTGATAACTCTATGAAAATAGAGTTGTTTATGTCCTTTTTCTTATATATTTTGTGTGTTTTTGTGTAATTTTAGTTTAATTTAGTTTATTTTATAATTAATTTGATTTTTAGTATTTAGATATAATTTTATTTAATTTTACTAGATTTTAGTTATTTAATTTTATTAGATTTATTTATTTAGTTTATTTTAGGATAATTGATTTTAGATTAAATGAAAAAGAAAAAGAAAAAGGAAAAATCTGGAAAAATAATGCGACCAGATGCGAGTGAGAAAATGAAGCAAGGCGCGATAACAACTGTTGGATCGAGGCCCTAGTTGTCCAGATGCACGCGTGGATCTCACGCGGAGGAGTAGGGAGTGAGGAAGCAAGCAAACACGTAGGCCCCATGCGCTGCAGTTGCTGCCAGCTGTGCTCGTTCCTGTGCCTCGCATACTTCGTGCAACCGGTTCTCCAGCCATTCAAGAGGCACCACCTCAGCCTATAGACTTTGACTATGCTTTCGTCCAATCAGGCATGATTTTTGTGCTGCGCTCACTGATTTTCGCCACACGGGAGTATTTCTCAATGCTCACAAACGTGAAGAAACGTGGGTAAGAGAGAGAAAGAGAGAAAGGAAATTATGTGAGTTTGAGACGTTACATGACCAATCAGATTGTTTCTTTAGAAACGTGGGAACTTCTATAACACTTTAATTTCAACTATATATAGCCAGAACGTGAGGGGAAAAAAGACACCAATTTTAAGAGAGAAAAATCAACTTTTTCTATAGAGAGTGAGTAAGATGAGTGCGAGGTTAGGCTAGTTTTTAGAGAGGCTAGAAAGATGATCTTAATTATGTAGTTAATATGTTTTCCAGCTTTGATTCCTGAGAGTGCTTCAACACTTATAAATTTAGTTTATTAAATTCTTCAATATTTTTAGTTTCAGTATATTATTTTCTAGTTTCTCATATAAATTCAGTCATGCTTTCTTTATGTGGTGATTTAAACTAGATTATAATTATATTTGTTTTATTAGTTGATCTTTTACTGTAGTATTGTTTCTGTGATATATTGTCGATCTTAGATAACTAATAAGATAAATTATTTTTGGTCTTAACTAGAAGAGTTTTTCACATTAAATACTTTAGATTAATATTTATTCGTAATTGCTATATTTTCCGATTATGTGTTTGGGATGTGAAATATATAATGAGTAATAAGTAGGAATCAAAATTGGTAACACTCAAACAAACAATTAAGTGAATCTTGAAGCCTTATTTTTCTCATATTGGTATTTTCATTTATTATTTCTGTGATTATTATTTTAAATTATTGCTCCGTTAATTTTTATTTTCAATTTTTATTTTTTATTTTTTGTTACATTTTTATTGTTGATTTACTTCTCTGTGGGATCGATACCTTAATCTATACTGCGATAGCCGCTAGTATATTTTGAGCGTAAACAGGTCCGTATATGTGATATATAATTTTTTTTAAATACCATGTATTTCCTAATTTTCACTTTTTTTTTGGGTTTTTGGACTACTATAAATAAGAAAGCTTTAACTCATTAGATTAGCTTCTAAAGTGAAAAATTCATTAGATTAGCTTATACACATTTTTATACAGACAACAGGTCATGTGCCTTACGCACGTGCTTTTGCATGAGTATATAAATATAAATATATATAAAGAAGTAAGAAGTGCATGTTCAATTCACATTACTTGATTTTTTGTCTATGCTCATCCGTTTCAAGCTGATGTTATCCCAGCAGGAGAGACGTAAATAGGGCAGAGCTCAGTTTGGATTTGATCTGAATGTTTATTTTGTGTATTTAGTAAAAGAATGAATATTCCTATGGAATTACAACTTTATTAAATAATATAATAGCTAGGGGTATTTACATCCTCCGTCTGAAGAATAATCATTCCACTCTTGGTTAAATTTTGAAAAACCACCTTTTTTCTTCTCTGTCTTAGAATATCTAAAAATAAAGATAGTTTTATTAACTAAAGATTTACTTCATTCCATTCTATAGGTCATTTCGAATTTCAACTAATCAATAAAAATCATTCGTATTCGTTTTTCATTCTATCACAATTCTCAATTCTATTCTAGTTCTATTCCGTGAATCAAGTACTATCTAAAAATAATAACTACGTTATTATAATTATTTAATAGAGTATAATAAGTGGTACTAGACTAATATTTTCATAAATTTTAGTAACAACATAATCATAATGTTCTTTTTTTGTGTAATTACTTCATAAAATTTTTAACTTTGTGACTAGTAGCAAATATTTTTGGTGGTGAAACTCAAATATATTTATATTCTAATTCTATTCTATGAATCAAGGACATCTAAAAATAGTAACTACGTTATTATAATTATTTAATAGAGTATGATAAGCGGTATTGGACTAATATTTTCATAAATTTTGGTGACAACATAATCATAATGTTCCCTTTTTTGTGTGTAATTACTTCTGTGACTAGTAGCAAATATTTTTGGTGGTAAAACTCAAATATAAATGACTTAACCAGCAATTATAGGCCATACTACGATAAAAAGAAGGAATGATTGAGAAGTGTCCACCGATTAATCTGTTCATATATTTCTCTTAAAGGGCAAACTAAAGAGATTTGTTTCATATTCCTATGATGATAAAGGGTTTAAATTAACTAATATTGGTTAAGTGGCAAGACATGTCTTATACCACAATGCCAAAGGATCAAACATGGTTTTATGTGGACAAGGAGGCTGGGATGAGCAATCGGTACAAAGAGAAGAGCTGGCTTCACGTAATAACAGTATAAAAGAGGTCATCACTTTCAACCTTTTGACCTACAAACTACGCAACCTTGACCCCACCATGTGCATTACAGCATTTAGCATCAACTTTTCTTCATCTTTTTTTTTTTTAATTTTATTTTTAAAATTTTCCCTTTGGGTTTTTCGATGAAGTCACTTATTAAATCAAACTCCCAAGAAGCATTAAAAGTCAAAAGAGAAACAAATAAAGTGTTCCAAATTTCTCCATAATGTGAAAGAAATTAATTTTCTTTAGGCTATGTTTGGTAGGAAGGAAAGAAAATAAGAGAAAAAAAAATTAGTATGGAAAGAAAATGTGTAAAGTGGAAAAGAAAATTTATTTTCTCTATTGTTGTTTGATATGTAGATATAAAAGAAAACTAATATATTTTAAAATGATTGTATTGTCTTTTTTAATAAAATTTTAAAATTAATATATAAGGTTATTTTAGTAAATTCACTTTTACATATTGCTAAAAAAAATTTCTTTTTTTTTTTTCTCTCCATTTTTTGGGGAGAAAATATTTGTGTGTGGCCCACTACTTTTAGAGAAATTTAGACGGATGACCAAAATTTTAAATTTGATTAAATAGATATCTACTTTTAAAATTTTATAGCTAAATGTCCAGGTATATATATTTTTACATTTGGTAGATACGCATATCTACTAATTTTAGTTATTGTACTGAAATACACTGGGTATATAATTTTTTATACTTGGTATATAAAATTTTACACTTGGTATATAAGCATATATACCGGACATTTTGCTATAGCATTTGACAAAAGGACATTTACTGAAATTGGGCTCAAAATTTGATCATATTTCTATAAGCCCCTTTTTTTCCTCTCGTTTTCTCTCCCTTTTCCATTTTTTCTTCTACTAAATAACCCAATTTTTTAGTTTTTTTCTACTTTTCCTTTAAATTTTTTCTCTCCTCCTTTTTTTTCCTTTCGTACCAAACATAACCTTAGAGAAAAAGAGCTTTACATTTCTTCCAAATGAAATTACTTTTTCCTTTTAAAGCCCAAAAAGCACATAACAATATAGCAAATGGGCGCCAGAATACGGCCCTGCAATTACAAAAAGGCCCTTGTTCACCTAGAAGCATGAGCAACACTTTTAACAATTACAGCAGCATGTTTGTCTCTATTGCCCAGTTTCAGATTTGATGAGTGAGGCACCTGTACCACATTAGCGTACCACTCCACTCACAAGAGAGAAACTCAGAGAGAGAGAGAGAGAATGGAGAAAGCTTTAACAAAAGTGAGTAGCTTAAAGGTTGGGAGCTTATGGATTTCAAAGAAAGCCAAGGAGGAGCTCTCTAATATCTCTGAGGACATCACTGTGAGTATTTAGGTTTTTCCATATCATATTAGTATGTGAATGTCTCTACTTTGCTTTCTTTTCTAACGGGTTTGGTTGTTTTTTCACTTTACCTTTGTCATTGCTTTTCAATATTTGCAAATTGGTAGTTTTGGTGATATATGGATTATACCCATTTCATATATATCACCCTTTCCTTCCAAGTCTTGCTTTTTTGGCTTGAAATTGCCTGTAGAATGTAAGATCTGTGAGTTTTTATGTGAAAAGACTGAAAATTAGAAGGTGGGTTTTGTATTTTAAAGAAGAAGATTTGTGGATTTGGGCTTTGACTAAAAGAGTGACAAGTTCTAAAATAATGTTAAATGGAAGTGACATTGCAGCTGTGGTTGATTTTTCTGGGAAATATGTTACAGTGGAATCATCATACTTTTGTTTGATTCATCTAGATGTTTTGTGTTCAGAGTCCCATTTGATCTGGAACCTTTCGTTTTTACATTTAGTTGAGTATAAAGAGAAAGGAAGATGAGTTTTGTAACTTTTGTTTGGTCAGACCAAGGTAGGAGCTTGTATTATATTTTCGGGTTAAAAGTGCATTATTGTGCTATTATTAGAGGAAAGAGCTCTTCTGTTTACTAGGTTTGAAGGCTAATTGACCTGGTTCATATGATGGAAAAAAAAATGAAAAGGGAAATTGAAATAAATAGTTGTAATTTTGACTAGAATAACTTTTAAAAAAGGAATTGAAAAAAGAATTTTTTAAGCAAGGTTTTAGTATTTTGTGACCTGTGTATGACGAAGGGTCACATAATTTGTAAATATTGATTAGTCTTAGAAAAATCATAATTTTATAGTCATAAATTATGTGATAATACAATTTGTAACACTATTAGAAATGTCAATTTGAAAAAGACTACTTAAAAAGTCATTTTGGTCCAAATTAGTATTATCTAGGTCAATTTCCCAAATGAAAAACCCTACAAAATTAATAAGCTTCCAATATGCATACTATATACTATAGGGTTGCAATCTTCTCAGTCTAAACTGTCTCTACATTTTCTTTGTAGGCATGTTTCTGTTTTCAATAGTCATGTCAATGTAGGCATTTTCAATAGTCGTGTCAATGTTAAGAATGTTAATCTGAGAAGACTGTAATCTTGTATAAAATCTTTCATAAAAGCTCCCTTTCTATTATTTGAAGCAATGTATTCTTTTTGCAGACTTTCTCAAATACCGTCGAGGAGAAGGCAAAATGGATTTTCAACAAACTAAAAGGTTCCAAACTTCAAGTGTTAATGATTCAGTAACTGTCCATCAAATGCTTATTTTCCCAAACTTGATACTCTCTTATTATGCAGTCTCCTAGCAATTTAAAATTTGTGATCTCTTATTTTCCTCCAGGAATTCCGCCGAAAACCTTGCCAGACCTCCTCCGCGAATACAACTTGCCGCCGGGTCTCTTTCCCCAGAACATAACCTGTTTTGAATTCGATGAATCGAAGGCGAGGCTGATTGTGTATTTGCCCTCCACATGTGAGGTTAGCTTCAAGGATTCATCTGTTATAAGGTATGCAAACAGAGTCAAAGCGATTCTACTAAGGGGAAAGCTAACAGGAATTGAGGGAATGAAGACAAAGGTCCTGGTCTGGGTTAAGGTCACTTGTGTAGCAGTCGAAAGTTCTAAGTCTGACAAAGTATGGTTCACGGCCGGCGTCAAGAAGTCGAGGCCCAAGGATGCTTATCTAGCTGCCCGCGATGGCATTAGAGTAGAAGAATTCTGAATCAAATAGTAATTTTGTTTAGGGTGCTATTTGTTGTCAATTGTCATCAACTTTAAGATCAACTCATATTCTAGTGGCTGAATACCAAATGATCAAGATTTTGTTCTTTTGTTGCTTTGTTGTTTTGGCTTTCAATGAGGAATGTCGAAAGCTTCCTGTTATGATTTACTCGGCACCATTGCTAAAGCTATGAAATGGTGAAATATCAAGAGACTTCAACAAGAACAAGAATATAATACAGAGAGAACAACTCAACTAGTTGATATCGCTGTAGAAACATTTTGCATCAAAATTTGGTAAGTTTTCTTAACAAATCAATAATGAATCATGGCATTANTATTCAAAAACAAATAAAATAAGCTTACCGGAGAATTTTCTATAGCAATACAATTGATCAATCATTCTTGAAGTCTATACTTCAATAATCTACCTTAACCTATTTGAAAATTTTCTTATCTGCTTGTCAAATCAAAGAGGAGTTGAATCACGAACGATCTCATATAACGAGATAGCGTTCTCAATGCTCAGAAGGCCAATGATACACCATTCCAAGAAATCTGACTTCCTGTTTTGGATGACCTCTTGGAGAAAATGAATATTATGCTGCAAAATACAAAAAGAAATCAAGGTCTCAGATAACTTTTCAAAATAAACGCCAAACAGCGGAACAAAATGGGTTCCGTTTCTGTGAAGCAACAAATTATTTTACTAACCCCCTTTTAAATTTTGTTTAAAATCACCACTTTAATTTATCCGAAGCAAATTATAATAACCCATCCTTGTCAGCCTCTTTCCCATACACAAAATAAAAATAAGTAACTTTATGATCTAACAGGCACCCAACCAAAACATATGAACTAAGAACTAAGGACTAAGAAGGCTTGTAACTCATAAAGGCTAAAATACCTCAACAAACTTTAGTTTGAAGTCCAAGTTTCCAAAGCGTTGTGTCACCTCGTACTCCTCCCGAAGGTACTCATATATTTGAGCATATTTTGCATCTCTCCAAGCAATTTCTGATCTGAGGCATGAATAATAGAACAAAGATGAGGAGGGGCAAGATGGAAGCTTATTAACTTGTCTCACTCTCAGGTATTCAAAATGCTTTTGTCATTTGAAGGAGAAAAATAAAAAAAAGCTAATACGCTATATGTTTCTATCATTACAAGGAGGTGCAGTTGATTCAGATCTTTGTTTCGCCAAATAGTATGTTTTTCAAAATTCTCATGTAGTTGGAGACTTGGAGTTGTAGACAGAAACACAAGCTTTAAGGCAAGCCTGTCTAGATTTGAGTTTTCTGTCTAAAATTAGACAAAGATTCAAGTACCTATCTGTTTGGTAGTTACTACAAGTGAAAAGCCATTAATGCACATGTTGGAGTATTTTATAGAACAATGTAACGGATTACAAAAACATTTACCTCTCAAAAAGGCCAACTTTGAGGATTACATCAGCTAGGTTTGAGTTGGCCTTTCCAACAAGTTGAAGAAGCTTCTTCTTGTCCATAGTGAAAGTTCCAGTTTTCTCCATCCCACGATTTATATCTGCAAATTCTTGAACCATACCATCAACCTGAGATAGAGAGATCCAAAATTATTCATTAAGCTAGCATTTTGATTACATCAAGGCCATTACAAAATTGATACCATTCAAGAAATACCAGCACTGCTATTGAAATCCTTATGTTAGTGTTAAGACAGTATACATGAACCAAAATTGTTGGGATAAAAGCAACCAAGCAACCTCGTACCGAATTCTCAAAAGAGGTTACTGTTTAGGGAAATAAGTAACAGACACACTGAGATCCTTACCTGTGAAACAAAATAATCCAAAGCAATACTCTGGCCAAGCACGCTTCCAATTATGCGGACACCATCCGTGTCTAAAGTTTTGAGAACAATGTAGTCTGCACCTCCCTCCATGTCCTCAACCATCTGCGGCTTCTCTTTTACTGCATAATCTGATTCAGGACACACAGCCAAAAGAATCGAATAGGTACTTTGTAAACGAAAATGTATTTTAATACACCGATTGACACAGTAGACTATGCAAACAAAACCAACTCCACATCCCACTATGTGTGTACTTTGATATTGTTTTAGACAGCACAAATATGAAGTTCAGGTAACAAGTACCTCACAACCTAATCTTGTAAATTATGCATATTTTAGAAACAGAAGAAAATTTTCATCCTCGCAACTTACCATCTTCACCCGAACCATTTAGGGGTTACCTTCAATGATAAAGTTAAAGAAAGAAACAATTTAAATTATCAACTCTTTATCCTGCCAGCGTATTACAAAAATTTGAGTACTTATAGTTACCACATGAATTAGATTCAAGTAAGTAGAATGTTAAGTAAACGGAGTTATCAAAATATGTGATCTTCTAAAAGTATTTTTACCGTCTTTCCTCATCTCTGGAAGCAATCCAGAAGCATGTCTTCTAACTAACTCAAGGTAATTTTCAACTTCATGGTCTTCAATATTAAACAGAACGGCAGATCCATACTGGAATACTACCATATAACGGCAGCAGCTCAGATTCTCCTTAACTCCAAAGCCCTAGATAAAAAGAGTCATATCAGGAGGAAAATGTCAATTAATTATGTTTAACACTATTAACACCTATTAATCAAACCAGTATTTACAGTTTTGGAGGACTTTCATATTAAATTCTGCATGGTGGGAGTGGCTTATGATACTAGGTAAAAGTCCATAAAAAAGTCCTACATTGAACTGGCATTCGAATGTGGTCTTTTCAAATAGTTTACTGTTGTCAACCGCTGATTTGACTATTTAAGTTCTGGAAGCAATAGAAAGTTGGAAGCCATAAATGACACCAACAAAACACCATGTGCACCAAAATGGTTTGTATCATAAGCCAGAATATACATTTCTATATTTTTTATGTACCAAAGTTCAACCAAGGAGGAAAATAAGATAGTTCTGGGATAAACTCACAGGGACAGTAGCTTCTGAAGGTATACCGGAATATCTGAGGGCAATGTAGTTTGAAGAGCGAGACGTTGCAGGGATTACGGTGCTCAAATTCTCAGCTTGCATGCTTTTCAAATTTATACTGCCAATAACATAAATCTGAGAAAGCTAAATCATACAGAACAACCCCAGAAAAATAGAAAGACAAGGATTTTCACACAAACACATTAACCAAAGTGGGAATCAAACATAAATAAAATACAAAAGAGACCCAATAACGAAACCTTTAATTAAATCACAGACCCTCCTCTAGAGAACACATAACAAATCGACTGTGCCATTGGAACGTAGAACACGAGCTTGGTAGCTTGTTCTTAAGTAAAAATCATGATTTTGTGCATATAATAGTTCGGAAAATAAAAAAAGAAGAAACATAAAAACAAACCCAAATGGATTATATCATAGGATTTAATCTAATGTGGCGAACCTGGTAGAAAGAAAGTAGGCCTTGACAGGGATTTTGCCGGTGTCTTCTTCGTCTTCCTTAGCTCCAAGTCCATAGTTTGGAAACCCAGAATCGAATTCGTGGGAATCAATGGGGACCCGAGATGGGACTGCGGAGAAAGTTCTCAGATTGGAGAAGGAAAGGGTTGAAGAGGCTGAGGAGGAAAACAGGGGTTTTGGAGGGTTTGGGTTAAGAGATTTGGAGACTTGGTGAAGGAGAAGCGAGACTCGACTCCACCTGCCCATTCACTGAAACTTGTGCTACTGAAAATTACATTACAGAACTCGTCTTGTTTGATGCTTAATAGAATAGGTACAACTAAATAAGGCAGAGGAAGAGGAAGAAGAAGAAGAAGCCTTGTCTACTCCATCTCCATGTTCACAACTCCAAAAACCTTTACACAATTATTATGTTAAAAAATAGAATAAAATAAAACAAAAATGACGTAGCGCTGAAATACCATGTTTAAAACGACCCGTCGTTTTCATAAAGAATGTTGTTCACTTATTGGAATTACATGTCGTTTAATATCCCTCAAACTTCGAAAAATGAACCAAAGTCTTATTTTAGTCGTAAATGGAACTGTTTTTGTCTAGGTTTGATCGATGTTATCAATAGGGGTGTGGTGTGGTTATTTTGTTTCTTGTTGTGGTTTGGGGTCCAGCTTTTTTCTACCGCTACGGTGTGGTGTAGAATACGGAATAAGATTTCTATTTCCGCAATAAATCACACTGCACCGTATATACATATACATTCAATTTAAAATTGATATATATATATATATATATATGAATTCACTTATATAACATGCTAAAATCTAAAATCTAAATTTTATTAAAATAAGTTGTGAATGAAACTTAGAGAGTTTTGGAGAAAATCAAACAAATGAGTACTTACTAATAATTTAAGTTTCAACTTTGTTGTTTGTTGCTCGGAAGGATATTTAAATTTTTGAACTTTAGACATTTGTGCGTTACTATATTTTGATTAGGTTGTAATATTATGTTTTATTAAGATGTTGCTTAGACAAGTATGAATATGTGAATGTGCAACTTTCTTAAATATTTTATATTTGTGTTAATTTTTAAATGATTTATTTTAATAGTAATAACTTTTTTAAGATTATTTTTTTAATTTGGCCCAATTTTGTTGAGGCCTATATCAAAGGCCCAAATTACATAAACCGCACCGCACCAAACCGCATAATGTGGTGTGGTTTGGTGTAGTTAATAGATTTTTTTTAACCGCAGTAGTTAAGATTTTCTTTTACTACACTTTGTGGGTTGGTTAAGAATTTGAACATTATATTGCCCAACCCACACCGCGCTTACCCTTAGATATTAATAGGTCCCAAAACCAAAACTAAGACACATAAAATTAGGGGTAATAAAATGATATATTTGAAAGTATAAGGCTAAAGGCTAAAACTTTGACAAACATAATTCAAACGAAAATTCAAGGATATTTTTCGCTTGAAACAATTCTAGGATTATTTAAAAGAATGAAAAAAATATTACTCCTTCAAACAAAGTTACAAGAACTATCTTCAATTTGTCTTCCCTCCCGTTTTAATGAATAATAAAATTGTCTTCAGATTAACAAATCATACAAATTTTAGCTTCTCGTTTAATTTGCTCAAAATTAACAAATAAATAAATAAATTTTACCTTTCTATAACTAGCAACAAAACAAATATGAAAAAAGAAAAAAAAAAAAAGAATAGCGACAGGTGAAAAAGAAAGAATAAGAACAAGAACATTTAATGAAGAAAAATCTTGCACATATAGCTTATTTTTTTTAATTTCTTTTTAGGTAATTAATGGTATTTTATTTGTTTTAAAACATTCTTACTTAATTTTGACCTCTTTAAAAAAGAGGTGGAATAAGTATCAATTTGTTAGTTTATGAATATTTTTGTTATCTATGAAAATCAGGGTATCAATTGAGAATTTCCCAAATTCATGGATATTTTTTACAAAATTCGTTTAAAATTTTAGGGATAAAGTAGAAATAGATTATTTTTCAAGGGTTAAAAGTAGGATTAATCTCCTTTTTTTCAGTCCCAAAAAAAAAATAACGTTTGGATTTACCCCTTGTACGACTAAATACGACATGTGGTTTACGACGGTGAAAGGAGAAACGACGACGTATAACAACGGTGAAAAATGTCACACACTGTATGACTGTTGTTCAACGCCTGAAAGCCGGCCCAAGAGCGAAGAAAGAGAACGAGCACTGAGAAAGTCTGAAACTGAAAATCTTAGAAAGGGAGAGTAAGAAATCGTGAAGAAATGTCGACTTTGGGGAATCTTAGGGTCTCGGCGACACTGGGTTCTAATACTGCGCACTCTTTTCGAAGCTCTTTGCCCCCATCGAAGGTTACAAATTCTTTTTTTTTTTTACATCAGCGATAATTTCAGTGTATTTAGACCCCCTTATATATGAAAATTTATGGGTTTTGAATAAATTTTTCTAGTTTGGTTTTTCGGCTGTTTAATTTCCCCCTTAGTGTGAGGAAAATAAATGAAAATTTGGGTTTCTGGTCGTTAAGATTGAAGGTTTATCTAGTCTTTTCCAGCTACCAAACTGAGTATTTATGTGATTTTGGGTCTGGTTTATTAGTAGGAAACCTGGTGTGTTTGTCTTTGTTTTTTTTTTTTTGTTTTTGTTTTTTTTTTTGGCATTTTCAATAAGATCGCAAAATTGGGTTGTTTTCTAAATTGCTTGAGCTTGAGTTACATGTTCATATTGAGATACTAATATAAAATCTTCACAAAATCGATGGTTCCAGCATCATTAATTAATTGTCTAATATACAGTTATATGTATTTTGTTGGGTGAAGTATCATAATATTGGTCAAATATACTCCTTGTGCTAGTATTAGAAGATATATAATATGCTCTGTCTCAATGTGTAAATGAGTTAAGCCTTTCTACCAAGTACCCTTATAATGATTACATCTACATTCTCCATTTCTGTTGGATACTTGGATGTTTTTTAATACATAGTCAAGTGGCTAGGTCGATTGGCAAGTAGAAGGAGGATTTAAAGCTAGATTCAACAGTCTTTCCCTACTTAAATTTAAGCTTTTGTGATGTATTATAGGTAGACTTCAATAGTTTCCTGCGTGAAGGATCTAGCATTTCAGATATCACACCAAAATGGAACCACGTGGCGCTTGATAGCCGCAATAGTCGCCGACATTCCAAGCCAGCTTCCAGGATAACTGGACGTGTTCAACTCTCACCAAAGTCCATTAACCATGAGGCTGAAAGCTTTCTCCTCAATGCCATCAACATGAGCTTCTTCGAGCGTTTAAACTTGGCTTGGAAGATAATCTTCCCATCTCAACAATCTAGAAAGAGCTCTAATGCGAGGATTGCTAAGCAGCGCTTGAAGATGATTCTGTTCTCTGACCGTTGTGCAGTTAGTGATGAGGCTAAACAAAAGATTGTCAGCAACATCGTGCGTGCTCTGTCGGATTTTGTTGAGATAGAATCACAGGATAAAGTTCAGCTGAGTGTTTCTACTGATTTGGATCTTGGAACTATCTACTCCGTTACCGTGCCTGTACGGCGGGTGAAACCTGAATATCAAGATGTAGATGAAGCTGGATCAATAATGAATGTTGAGTACAAAGATACTGGAGAAAGTTCTGGTTCTGTTGATGTCAGGTTCGACTTTTACATTCCTGACGAGAGAACCAATAATTTCTAAGGTCAAGAAGTGCATGTTTGGCCGATATCCGAAAGCTTCTGTGTTAGATGTTTGTTTCTTTAGCTAGTGAGACAACCTTACAATCCTGTATATAAATGAAAATTCCTTTCTGGTGTTTGGAAATTTTGCTTTCCCTCGTTTGGTTTTTATCTTGGTGGAGTTGCATGCCTGTATGCGATCGATCGTCACACGTTTGTATGTAGATCTTATATCTTTTTGCTCAGAAGTCAAATTTCTATCCTTATCATGATTCACTTTGACCCAAAATAAGCTTGCCTATGTTTGGTAGGGTGCAAAATGGGATGAGAAATCAGAGAGAAAAATGAGATACTAGTTGGAATGGTGACAATGAGAATTGGAGGGAACAGGGGAAATCCATATTTTTCTTGGACCTAATTATTTATGATTGAACAAAATAAAGGAGGTTTCTTTGAAGGTTCTGAATTTTCTATATTCTTAAATATGGTCCAATTCAGATGAGACTGATGGTTGATGAATGATGTCCACTTTATACCCCGTTTGTCCCTTCAAATATATTGTTCTTTTAGAAACTGGCAATGTAGACATGGGAAAAGATTCATGTTAGTCCATTTTCAGTGGTATACAGGTCGGTTGAGAGAATTATAGCTTATGCATTTATGAGAAACCTCACCTCTATGTTTTTACTTTCTGAATTCTTAGAATCAAGTAAAATGAGGACGCATGAAAAAAATTCTTACTTTTATTTCTAATTAATTTCCATTTTGGACCATACGCGTGCCTGGCCCTGGCCCAAAAAGGAGAAACATCAGCATAGCTGTCATCTGGGCCAGGCCAGGCCCAAAAGACTGAGAAAAGGAAAAGCGGAGAGGGAATTGAACCCGACGTGAATCGAACACGCAACCTTCTGATCTGGAGTCAGACGCGCTACCATTGCGCCACGGATCCGCTTAAAGTTTGCGCGTAGGGTTTCTCTATATATAAAATATCACCGTCATATTCTGTCACCTTCATTCCTGCGTGGCTACGTAATCAATATATAAGTAATCAATATATAACTTTCATATTTTCTCACTTCCTTACAACCATACTAGCTCATCCTTGCCTTGCCGTCTCTCTCACTATCTATGTGTTCTTTCGGTTCTTCACGTAAATAAAATTATTTCATTATGCTTTAATCTGATCTCTCTCTTGTTTTACTCATGCATCTTTATATTGTACACAATTTTCTATTGTTATTTTGCTGAATTATACATGTTTATATGCATTGTTTTACTAAAAAAAGTAAATAAAATAATTTCCTTATTGTTTGTTCTCTGTTGTTATACTTTATGTGTCACGACCCAAACTCTAGGTCAGTGACAGAAAAAAAATTTTACAAATAGAAATTCAAAAATTGTTTTTGAAAAATTTATAAAAATAATTTTTAAAGTAAAATTCTCACAGTTGTGATCACCATTAGACGTAAATTATTAATAAAATTTATTAAAACAAACCAATCATCATCATTAGCAGTCTCACAATCTAGCACAAAAATTATACAGACCGAGTCCATGAAACGAGCCCTTAAATGTTTAATACAAACCAAAACAAATAACAGAATTATTTTACATAGTTACCGATTCCCAATAAGGAAACTAGCTCCTCATTACTTTGCTCTCGAGTCTCCAAAATCATATCGAGCACTACCTGAAAGTGAAAAAGGTAAGGGGTGAGCATTTACATGCTCAGTAAGAATTCAATTACCTTTTGGATGGATGAAATTTATCAAATCTGCATAGTTAGTACCTTTAAATCCATTTATGAATCAAATTTATAAATCATTGGTATCCAAAATAATCACATATTCAAAACTAAAACTACATCATTGTACATATTATACATCAACAAGATATAAAACTGAGCTCTCATCCTCCCATTACGGCCCTGTAATACCTCTGTAACAGAGGTACCCAGCATCCTGACACTACCCATAGACGTATCAGCAAAAACCTACACAGGGGCCTAGGTCTCTCACCTAGCGCTACGGCAACTCACCAACGATCTAAAATACCATGATGCTATAATGGAACTCATGTGTGTGATCCTATGGTATGTACAACATGTAACCGTTCACAACAACCATGCATCCAATAATCAAATCATGCTTTAAAAATCTAACTTGGCATTATTCTAGGATTTACTATATATGGGCAGTACACCGTTGTTTACCTCACAATCACACTATAAAAATATGTATAAAAATCCACACAGTCTAATCCCAGTATAATCCATCGCAGTTCAATAATTTCTCAAGAATTATCGTAAAATCACGATTTTTCATTAATAAATTTTAACACAATTAAAATTTAAAATAGATATAAAATCTGGTAATCGATCCCCTACCTCGATATGGTAGTAATACCATGCTAATAACGCTCGTGGAATTCCCTATTTGTCACTCGGGTGTTCAAACAGCAATTTTTGGATCCTAGTAAGTCCACTTGAAAAAGTGACTTTTCCAATAGAGCCTCAAATAGAGAAACGGAGGTCAGCATTGAATTCAGAGCACCAAAAAATACTAGTTTAAACATATACTTTGTCAAAAATGGGTCCTGGTGTGGGACTGGCCCGTGGCATGTAAAATAGTATAATTTACGAGCCACGAAATTCTAATTTTTTTTTTTTTACTTCGAAACATAGCGATATTTTATATCAAAATTCATCTCTCGACCTCACTGAGGCTAAATTCAAAGTCAGAACTCAGTTTCGAGGTCCCAAGCATTAGTTAAGCTCAAAAATCCAAAAATTACATAAATACCACTTTTTAGAAATATTTAGAAAAATATTCTCTTTTTCTAATTAAAAATTATCACGCTGTCGGATACCTTTTTTACTTCTACTAACCGTAATTATTCATGGTTTTTAACCTTCTTTTACCACATAAATTTACCTCAAGTAAAATAAGTATCTAACCAAAATAATTACGTAAATATCATTTTTTACAAACGTGGTAAAAACGATAAAAATGGTAAAAATTTTATTAGAGGCAAGTTAAGCCATGAAACTACTTGGAGATGCTCGGGGACGGCGAGAGGAGACTACACGTGCCGGCGGTGAGCACAGCCGACGTCGTACGGCACGCCAGTGGCCAAAAAATCGAGTTTCAGGCAGAAATTTCGGCGAGTCCCTGCGACGGCGTCCGGCGGCGAATGGCTGCGACGGCGTCCGGCAGCGAATGGCTTCGTCGGCGGCTCTTTCATGCGGGCTAGCACATGGGTGGTGAAGGGCAGCGATGGCGTGGCGGCGGAGCTGAGCAGAAACCCGCCTTTTCTCTCTCTACACAACATTTCTGTTAATTGTTGTTTGGTTTTTGGTTGTAACTTTGTCAAAAATTATTGAATAATCTGATTTTTAGGTTTTTACCATACACCTTTTGGCCCATAGATTATTCGAAAAATGCTTTTAGCTTGTTAAAAAGTTAAATCAAACTAGCCATTTAATTGCTATTCTCATGATATTAGTTCTTTGCTAATTTTTTACGTGTGTTTAATTGCTTTTTTTTCTTACATGCTTATATACACTAGTTTGTTTATGTGATTTCTTTTTTGAATATATATATATATATTTTTTTTTTTTTTGAGTGGAAGTACATTCCTTTACGTGGTTTGCTGTTGCGTGGGGGGTGGATTTTTAGTTTGTGATTTATTTTTTACAGGGTATCGATATCAACCATAAACCCTAAACTTAAATTTAAAAAAAAAAATGAAAGCAAAAGATGATATTAGAAAATGACAAAATTAGATTTTCACGTGTATAATATATATACTTCTTCTTTTTTTTTCCTAATTAGTATTTGCTTTTAATTCCTTGTAGTCCTCGGAATTAAAGCAAATTGAAAGCATGCAGCTACAACAAAAAACAACCAAGAACTTGCCTACTTTGCGAGTGAAGAAGACTCCAGATTTTAAGCGAACCATCAAAATCCTTAAAGGGCTTGAGATGTTACGGAAGTGTAAAGACGATCTTCCGCCAGGAATGAAACTCGAACCATTCGAGATTGTTTGTTTTGGACTTCCATTAAAACGGTTAGGCTTATATCTTAAGCCTGATTATGCTTTGGAGTATGATGATGATAAGGAAGAGGAAGAATGGTCGCAAATTGATGATTATGCTTCGAGAGAGGAAGATTTATGCCTTGTGATGATCAGAAGGCGAAGATGCAACAAAAGACTACCTATATCAAGCCTACTATGCAAGTGAAGAAGCCTCCTCATTTGAAGCAAAACATCAAAAGCCTTAAAGGGCTTGAGACATTACAGAAGTGTAAAGACAATCTTCCTGCAAGTTTGAGATTCAAGCCCTTCGAGATAGTATGTCCTGGACTTCCACTAAAGCAGCTATAGGCTTACATCTCAAACCTCAATATGTTTTGGACTATGATGATGATGGCGAAGAAGAAAAATTGTTGCAAGCTTGTGATGATCAAAAGACGAAGAAGCAACTCGAAAATGATCGTTTTAAGTTGATCAAGAAGCAACGGGAAAGTACTCGAATGGATCTTTGAAAGTGGAAGAGTTTGCTATAAACAAGAGTTGCAGAATTCGTGACCTGGAGTGGATGTATGGGAGATACTTGTGTTGGGATCTAAATTCGAGAGTATCAAGCATAACAAAGCTTGGACTGCCATTGAAGAAATTAGGTCTGTTTCTCAAGTCCGAAGCTTATTATAAATGAAGAAGAAGATCCTTGGTGGCTTAGTTGAAAACGGAAAAACAAGTGGGAGCTGCCCCTATTGTTTTATTCTAATGAAGGTCGGGTTGAGAATTGGCAAATGATAGTTTAGATGTGCTCTCAATGGTTTTATTCGAGTAAACGCTAACCTAGTTTAGATGTACTCTCAAACTGCTGTGCCTTATATTCTCAACCATTATTTTGGTAAAAGAAAAATATAAATTATTTATAATAATATAATTTATGATAATACATATATTATTGTTTTTTTTTAATACTGTGTATGTGATATAAATGTTGGGAATCTGACCGACCCAGATTCACCGCTCTCAGGATCTCACTTCAACGAATATCAAAATAACAGAGAAATAAAACAGGGAATAAAAACAATCACCACAACACAAGAATTTAAGTGGAAAACTCCCAAAACAGGAGAAAAACCACTGCCCTCAGAAAAGAATTCCACTATATATCTACAATCATATAGATTTCCCTCTTTTCTACCCAGTGACCCCAATACACCCAGCACTCTCATAAATATTCTCTCACTCACACCTTTCACCACCACTCTTTGAACACTCTTCTTACACAAAGAAAACACTCTCCTTGAAAAAGAAAACACAAAGAGAAAAGAAAAGAATTTAATCAGAAGAAAGAAATATTTGAAATACTTCTGATTTGGGGTGATTAGTAACCAAGGAGATAACCTCCTTATATAGGGCTCAAGCCTCCATTCCTCTCCATCTTCTACCGATGCGGGACTTTGGCTTCTTTCATATTTTTAATATTTAGCCAAATTCTAACAATCTCTACCTTGGCTAAATAATAAAAATATTCATAGCTTCCGCTACAAATACCATCTTCACTGACAGTCATATTCCACCATATGAGTACACACTTAGAATTAATAAATTCTAAGAATTTCACCTCGGCTCATGTCGAAAAAACTTTGCTGAAAAATTATGATGCAGCTCCCATCGTTTGGCTTTTCCTGGAAGCTCATCAGCCATCGACATCATCCACCACACACCCTGCATCAATGCCAAACCAATGCACGTGTGCTAACTTGTGAATCCTGAACCCGCCGCTAATAGTGACACATCCTTTTTTATGGCATCTTTAGAGATCAGCGGCATGCCATGAGGATGTACATATCTTAATCAAAGAATAAGATCATCGTCTCCACCGTAGGAGACATTAGCAGCATCATCAGACTTGGAGCTTTTAGCCGAACTCACTCCACCTTTTTGACAATTTCTTTTAAGGTGCCCAAATTGTCCACACCCCCAGCAAATTACATTCTTTTTTCCGGAGTTCTTCTTCCTAGTGTCAACTGCGAATGCTGAACCCTCAGATGGAACATTACTTCTACCACCCATCAGCCTTCTTTCTTCAGACAAAAGTTTACTAGTGACCTCAGAAAAAACTACAGTCTCCTTCCCATATACCAAAATAGGTTTCATATGCTCATAGGAAGGTGGAAGAGACCAGATGAATCATAATGCCTTATCTTCATCTTCAATCTTAATTCCAATAACCTCCAGTTCAGAAACGATACTATTCAAGATACTTAGATAATCAGAAATTTTCGTACCTTCATTCATACGGAGTGTATGAAACTATTCCTTCAAGTAAACTCGATTTGAGATACCTTTTACTTGATACAACTCTCCAAGCTTTCTCCAGAGATCCTTGGCCGTCGTTATTCCAAGCATATTAGCAAGAACATTCTTCGCCAAACACATGCGTATCGCACTTGCAGCTCTCTCATCTAGATCTTTCTAGTCTTCATCGCTCATACTGGATTTCTCAGAATCTCTGCCCTTTAAAGCCTCTCTACCCTTCAAAGCCTTGTGCAATCCCGATTGAATCAACAAATCCTTAACTTGTATTTGCCACAAGCCAAAATTGATATTCCCATCAAATTTCTCCATATCAACTCTAACCGGAGTTGAAAACTTGATTCCTGACATCTCGCTCTGCACTCTAGCTTAAAAAAGACTAAGAAAGATTTCTTAGACTATACCAAGCTCCAGTGCACTGAAGAACCTGCTTGCTCTGATACCACTTGTTGGGAATCTGACCGACCCAGATTCACCGCTCCCAAGATCTCACTTCAACGAATATCAAAATAACAGAGAAATAAAACAGGAAATAAAAATAATCACCACAACACAAGAATTTAAGTGGAAAACTCCCAAAACAGGAGAAAAACCACTGCCCTCAGAAAAAAATTCCACTATATGAAAAATTTCTACAATCACATAGATTTCCCTCTTTTCTACCCAATGACCCCAATACACCCAGCACTCTCACAAATATTCTCTCACTCACACCTTTCACCACCACTCTTTGAACACTCCTCTTACACAAAGAAAACACTCTCATTGAAAAAGAAAACACAAAGAGAAAAGAAAGGAATTTAATCAGAAGAAAGAAATATTTGAAATGCTTCTGATTTGGGGTGATTAGTAACCAAGGAGATAACCTCCTTATATAGGGCTCAAGCCTCCATTCCTCTCCATCTTCTACCGATGTGGGACTTTGGCTTCTTTCATATTTTTAATATTTAGTCAAATTCTAACAATAAATGCTAAAGAAATACGCATATACATATATTCATTTCTTTTCATCGAACATTTGAGTGGTTATTGGATAAGTAAGTACTTACTGTGTACAAGGAATTTATACTTTCCATTGCCTCTTATTAATAAGTTAATTTCTCTTGCTAAATTTTGTTCGTATCAATTAGCTTCGATCATAATACTAAAAAGCTTCATATACATCTAAAAAATTCTAATAGTTCCAATTTTTATTGACTTGCAACTCCTCAAACATGAAAATACCTGATCATTCTTTCATTCTAACTGAAATATATATGAACCAGTTCCTTTGATACCTATCATTATAAAAATTATTCAAAATTGTGACAAAATCAACAATTAGCTAAGCAAATTAAATACTATGGCCGCATGATTTAATCATTCGCAAGTATAAGAAACCTACTACTAAAGAGACGCCAACAACTATTGTTTCAACAACCCCATGCTATTGGCCTAGAAGCATGTTACTTTGTCAAGCCTACAAGCATGTTATTGGCATATCTCTTGGTTGGTTTTTGAGACAATTTAAGTCTACTAGTCTACTAAATAATTAGTAATTCATAAGCTCCAACAACTTTTTCCCCTCACATTTGGGATGATATTTTACAGCCCCATTCAATTTACTTTCTTTTTTTCTTTCCCTTCTACTAAACAACACATTTGCTCATTTTTTTCTCCAAAATAATTTTTCTTTCTTACCCTTTACGGAAGTTCGCTAATTACTCCATTTTTTCAGATTTTTTTTTAAATATTAAGAGGAAAAAAGTTTTATGTGGGCTCCAATTACCAGTTGGAGGCGAGGGGGCTCGAGTCCCCACTAGCCAATAGAAAGAAAAAAAAAAGGACTTTTTTACTTAAAATAATTTAGTATTTTATATTTAAAAAACCTTGTAATTAACTTACTAAACCCCCCACTAAAAATATTATTTGCCTCATAAAATATAACTAACATATACATATTATTTTAATTTTTTTTCAAAAATAATTTTATTTTTTTTTCTTTTTTTTTTTAAATAAGTTAAGTTGATAATATAATTTTTTTTTTAAAAAAAAATAGTCAAGCTAAATCTAAAAAACTAGATATGGTCCAAAATCAAAAAAGCCAACCTTTTTAGTCTTTTTTAGGGCCACCTTTTGAAATAAATTTTTTAGGACAAAAAATCGGGTCCCACAGAGAGTAAAATTCCCTACATACTCCTCTTTCCCCTCAAACCTATACGCCACATCTTCTGCCCAACAACGTACTCAGACTATATTATAAATTATAAAATAGAGAGGAAAGACAAAATAAAAGAGAACTCCCAAAACCCACCCAAAATTCTCAGCCACCTACGACAAAATCCAGCTAACTCCCTCAAACCTTTCTTAAAATATTGTAAATCATATTTTAGATGTCTCAAGCACCCTAGAAACATCTATATTCCTAGTATTTGAGTTAAAAGAGAGAAAACCCATTCGTTGGGAAGTCACAGTGGGATGAGATCAAAAGCTTCAAAGTAGCCTATGAATTCGTCTCGTTCGAAGTCGTCGTTGTCGTCAAAATTCAGTCTCTGATGGGTTCGTCAAAGAATGGTGAAAAGCTATGATTTTTGTTTCTTTGTATTGTTTTATTTTTATTGAGGATCCAAAAAAAAGTTTTTCTTTTTGCATGGTGATCTTGGGTATGAAAAGCTTCATTTTTGAAACTTAGTTTTGTTTTGATTTTTGTGAGGCTATAGCTTGTTTGGTTAGGGCTGATTTTTGTTTCTTTCCTAATTTTTTTATTTTTTTTTTCTCTGGTCAGGATAAGGATTATTTGGTTAGGGTTAAGTTTTGTATTTTGAGGATTATTGACGAATACAGGGGAGACAAGTGATGGTGGAGGTGTTTTGGTCATTATTTTTTGATTGAATAACTTTTTGTGTGTTTTTTTTTTTGGTACATATTTTTTTGGTTATAGTTTATTTATGTGTTTTACTAGCTGATTTTGAGTTCATTGTTTTAGTCAATTTTATGTTCATCATTTTGCAAAAGTTCTGTTTTATTTTTGTGTTCTTAAATATGAAGTCAAGAATATATTGTCTCAGGTCAAGACGCTCTTGACCTGGGTCAAGAAGCTCTTGACCAAAGACAAGATTTTCTTCAACAATATCAAGAAAATCATGACCTCGTATTGACATATAGTCAAGACTTTGTCCACCACAAGTCAAGACTGTCTTGATCTTAGAGTAACCAATCAGTAAATGATTACATTAAATTGAGTTTTTTAAATTTAGGGTCAAGTGGTCTTTGACATAGGGTCAGGAAGTTCTTGACTCAGTATTGCTTTATTTAACTTGATATTTTGCTATTTTTTAGTGGAGACTGTGATATATTTGTCATCAAGTATGCCGAGTTTCTATCGTCCGACGAGCCAGTTACTAATATCAATGCCCAAAAGATGGAATACTTCTATCATAAGCTTGCCTGCGAGTTGCATTATCATAGATTGTAGAAATACAAGGACTATGCTAAAACTGACAGATAAGAATAAGCCAATTTAGGGAAGTAAAGACAATATTTTATTTTAGTTATAGTTTAGATAATAATTATTATTTTTTTCACTTGTGGTTTCTATGATTGTTGAATAATATGTAATTTTTACTTATATTTATTAGTATTGGTATAACTACCATTTTGCCAAAACTTATCTATTCAGTAGATGTTTCAGTGAAATTCATCTCATTTGATAAAGACCTTATTTATTACTTCAAGTCAGGAACAATTTGCCCTACAGTAAGGACTATAGTCAGGAACAATTTATCCCACAGTAAGGACTATCTTGATCCTTGGTCAAGAATAACTTGACTCTAGGTCAAAAATAACTTGACTCCAGGTCAAAAAACAACTTTACCACTGGTCAAGGTGCCAAATACTACTTCAGTCTAGATCAGGTAAAACTTGACCCAAGGTTAAGTAAAATTTTGACCTAGGTGACAAATAGACTGACCCCACCCCAGGTCAAGAACTTCTTGAACATAGCTTTAGATATTTGATAGACTCTGGAGAAATACAAGCACATAAAATTGTACTCAATTTTTAGATTAAAAAACATTATGACCCCATGTCAAGAAGGGTCAATAACTTTTTGACCTATGTAGAGGAAAAGAAAATCTCTATAATACTTCATACAATCTTCTTCAAACCTCAAGCAAGAGTTTCTTGACCCCAAGACAGAAACTTTTTGACCCAAAGTCAAGAAAAACTTGACCTCATATCCAGAAAATAATGCAAAAACCCTTATCCTAAGACAGAATAATGTCTTCCATAATACATAAGTTCATACATTTAAAACGAAGGAGAAATGATTTCGATTGAACATATGATGAGCTAGTTGGAACCAGAACGCCTATGCTTTCATAATTAGTATAAATGTTATTTTCATCCCAACGACCATTATATTTCACAAATACAATAATACTTGTTATTCACTGAAATAAGTAAATTAAAAAAATTAATTAGTCAGAATTATAATTATACGATAATAACGAGGTACTGGTCAATATAATTTGAACACAGGTCAAAATTAAATTGAACCCCAAGGTAAGTATCATAATGACCTTAGGTCAATATTATATTGACCTACCTACTGATCAATATATTTTTGACTTCAAGACCAATATAATATTGACATAAAGATGTCAATATAATATTAATATAATATTGACTACAGGTCAAACGGATGTTGGTCCAAGATCAGGTTAATCTTGACTATACGTCAAGATCATTTTGATCTACAACGTGATAACGAGATTTATAAGATATTAAGAAGATAATGAATATATTAAAACATAGAATTTTTTCCACAATAATGTCCAGATCAGTATTATAGACCATCTTCAAATATTACTCACTCACTATCAACCATAAAAAACTATTCTTGAACACAGCTTCATTACTTATATTAAAAATCCGAAAAACTCCCCAAAATAATCCAAACTTATTTCCACTTAAGTTTTTTTTTATAAAAATAGTTGTTAAGAAACAGAGAAACTAGAGTTGGAGAGAGAGAGAGAGAGAGAGAAACCATCAAAAAGAAGAGAGAGATAATGAGAATAGATGAAAGAGAGGAAACAAGGGACATAAAAAAGAAAAGTCGCAGAAAGATAAAGAGATTAATTAGAAAAGAGAGGAAATAGTGCTTTATGTTCCTCATAGGATGGAAACCCAAGATTTGGTTTTGGAGAGAGAACTGAAAAAGAAGAAATGAGAGAAAGAGAGAGAAAATGAAAATAGAAGAAAAAAAAGGAAAAAATGTACCAAAATGAAATGACATTAAGTTGTCAGCAATAATTTCTCTCTATCGGATCATAAGTTTGAGTCCCAAAATTATCACCTCTCTCTATCGAATCATAGGTTTTAGTCCCAAAATTATCGCTATTTCAACATAGTCCTAAAAAATACTAAAAAAGTTATACTAATCCAATCCATATCCTTTTCTGGTCCATTACTCGAAACAAAAGTTAGCAATGTTTCTTATTCGAAAAGGAGGTGAGCCCACAAAATGACTCTTTTGTGCATTTACCTCCTTTGGGCTTAAGTCTATGTTTGGTAGGAAGGAAAAGGGAGAGGAAAAAAAAGTTTTGATGGAAAAGTAAAAAGAAATAAAAATTTGGATTGTTTGGTAGAAAGAAAAAGGGAACGGAAGAGAAATAGGGAGGGAAAAAAGTGGTGGGACCCACTCAAATATTTTTCTCCCAAAAATAGAGAGAAAATGGAGAGGAAACGTTTTTCTCATGTTTTATAGTGAATTTACCAAATTAATTTTGTACACTACTTTTAAAATTTTAATAAAAAGAGCAAAACAGTCATTTTAAAATATATTAGTTTTCTTTCCTTCCTACGTACCAAATAACAATGGGAGAAAGATAATTTTCTTTCCATCCTACACATTTTCTTTCCCTCTTAATTTTTCTTTCCCTCCTACTTTCTTTTCTCTTTACCAAAGATAACCTAAGTCTTCTTGGAGATTCATTTCTGATCTTATCAGATCTCTTTTACACAGTCCAAGTAAAAAAAAAAAAAAAAAAAACCGACTTTTAATGGATTTATGGACGAAAAGAGTCCCCACAAAATGAAATTTTTTTTAGTTAAAAAGAAAAACTTCACAAAAAGTTTTAGGCAGAGGGACAGAAGCCACGTGCGCATCCTCCATCATGAGCGTTATTTGAACGCTAGCAAATCTCCAATCAGGACCTTACATTCTCCTCTAGTTTCAATCCGACGGTGGAAAATGACCACTTTACGAATCAAGTCTTTATTTTCGTTTTTAGTATTATTATTTGTAATTTTTTTATTTTTTTTTGGGCTCTGAAACCCTAGGAAGGCTCCTCCGAGTCCCCACTTCGTCACCACCTTCTTCCTTAATTTTTATAATTTCAAAAATTTGCCCTCCATATATAAATTCTCTTCACCCAAGTCCTTCTCCTTCCGCTTCTCGTCTCTCTGAAAAATCTCTCTGCAATTTTTGTGGGTTTCTTTTCTTCTTCTCCACCCAGGTAGCCATGTCGGACGAGGAGCACCACTTCGAGTCTAAGGCCGACGCCGGAGCTTCCAAGACCTACCCTCAGCAAGCCGGCACTATCCGCAAGAACGGTTACATTGTCATCAAGGGCAGGCCTTGCAAGGTTCCCACTTCCGATCTTGAACTTGGGCTTTTTTTTTTTTAATTGAACTTAGTCTTCTAGTTTAAATGATTGATATGGGCATGCTTTTTTTTTTTTTTTGGAAATTCATATTTCTGGGATTTTTTGTGGTTCGATGTCGTTTTTGGCTTGATGGGTTTTGCTAGGCTTGTGATGATCAGGACGAGCGTGTGTGAATTTTCTATGGAAACTGAGAAATTTGTGTTTGGAAATGGGGAAACTTGGATCTGAAACCTCTTAAGTTTCTTATCGCAAAACTATAGATTTGTGTAGAAGCTTACTAACTGAACTTATACGAGTGAAGATCATATCGGAAACGACACTAAATTTTTGACTCCCTTTTCCCTATCCATGAGCCTATTTTCCCTCCAGTTTACAGCTCTACTTTAAATTTTTTGCTTTTTTATTTTTATATATTCAATGGTTATTAAGTCAGAGGCATAGGACGAGGGAGAAGAATTTATCAAACTAAGCTTACTTAAACTTTGTGGAATTATGCTACACTAATTGATTATGTCTAACAGGTGTTCTGCTTAGTTTTTTTGTTTGAATATGGGACTTGGATTAGTTGTTCAATAGAATTGATAGGAGAAAACCTTAAGATGCAAGCACCATCATCACATGTAAAATATGGCTTATTGGATTGATTATATTATTAGCCTTGCGTTCATTTCATGTTGTTCCTGTTTGAGGAGTTTATTGTTCTAATATATCTTGTATTTGATACAGGTGGTGGAAGTTTCTACTTCCAAAACTGGAAAGCACGGTCATGCTAAATGTCACTTTGTTGGTATTGATATCTTCACTTCCAAGAAGCTGGAAGATATTGTTCCCTCTTCCCACAATTGTGATGTATGACTATTCTCTTCTTCTACTTTCTTTCTTTCTGTAATCTCTCTGTTTGCATACGTTAACATGTCCTTGTATTGCAGGTCCCCCATGTCACTCGTACCGACTACCAGCTGATTGATATTTCTGAGGATGGATTTGTAAAGCTTACTACCCCTTTTTTTTGGATATTATTTGTATACTATTTTTTCCCATTAGTAAAAGCTTGGGACTAACTTTAGTTCTATGCTCTTTTATAAATGCATAGGTGAGTTTGTTGACTGAGAGTGGAGGTACCAAAGATGACCTGAGGCTTCCAACCGATGACAATCTGCTCTCGCAGGTTAGTTAACCTGAATCTTAAGCCTGCTAAATTTCGCTCTCTCGCTATATGCATCGTGTGATGGTTAATGCCATTGAAGATTTAATGTTTATGCTCTCTTGAAAATGTTTGATCAGCCCCAACATTCCCGTTTTCTTTTGGATCCTTGCCATGCATCCGGTGATTTGTCCCTTTTTTACTTTGTTGTGCTAAAGATGTTTTTTGTGCTAATGATGTTCTTGTGAACAAAATGCTAACTCATTAATGCTACAATAATTTTTAGACCGTGGCTATAGTGCTATGTTCATGATTTTTCGTATTGTGCAGATCAAGAATGGATTCGCTGAGGGAAAGGATCTTGTTGTTTCTGTCATGTCTGCAATGGGAGAGGAGCAGATCAATGCCCTTAAGGACATTGGCACCAAGTAGTTTCTTGTTGCTTATTGCTTATCCAAATGTACTAGAAATTTGTCTGTTACTGGGGTTTTATGTGGGTTGAGAATCTGTGGTCACACCTTTTTTAAGGAAAACTTTCTTGATGAGAAGTGGCCTTGGGTTTTGAGTCTAAATGTGATCTTACCAAAATTATCATATTCAATAGTTTTCTTTTGTTATATGAACCAGCAAGGCTGTATGGCAGTCCACTTGTTACAGACTTTGCAATTTAATCTCCATTTCTTTCTTGTTTCTCTTCGTTTCCCCCAAGCCTTACTCGTTATGCGTATATCTAATATCATAACCATTTTTGGCATTATCAACCATTACAGTCGTGTTTAAATCGCACCTTGATTTTTGCTATAGTACTATCGACTATGACATTTTCTTGATTGGTTACCCTGTACGTATGATGAAATGTTCGTTCCTCCAGATAATTACATTTAGATTTAGTTGTCATTTTAAGTGCAACTATTAAGTAAAAGACGCGTCTCAAATTCATTCTTTTACAGGTTTTACTGTTTAAGGTGTCTTAATAACTACTAGGAAAGCTGGCAGATCACACAAGTCATGTCAGCCTATTCATCGGAAATAGTTTGTTAATCAAGAGATTCTCATCCCACACAAAAATTGCAGTTTGCCGAAGAAAACAATAAAGGACCAAATTACAGATTTTCTTTTCCCAGTTCAGACGAAATTTTCAAGTACGAGAGTCTCAATTCCTAGAAATTTTGCCAAATAACAGTGTCTGTTTAATGATCTGAAATCATGTCTATGGGAAAGCTGTCTTGTATAAGCAATTTGTTGATTGCATGTCGCAACTCTGACGAAGTTGATGGCTCGCGGGGACAAAACCTCATTTCCGTCCAAGGTAGATCACTTTTCATGATCTGGAAAACCGAATTAACGTGCCAAGCCAATCATCAGGAACATCGCCTCTTAATTCACCACTCAAGGCCCTCAACGAATGGCTTGTTCCTGCCTGTAACAAAGCTCAATATTTCAACACCTTGAAGATCTAAATTGAGGACGAGAATAAAATGGCAACTTCAAAAGGGAGTCACCTTGACGATGTAGACATCGATTCCAAGTTTTGCAATCATAGCAGCTTCCAAAATCTTGGTCTCCATGCCACCCGTCGTATCGTGAGCTGCTACAGTTATTTCAACTGCAAAACAACCCACGAATATTTCAAACTTGTCGTTTTATGTCAATCTGTGTCAAAGCTACATTGTGATACCAAAGCCAAAACACTGGCTTCTATTAACCTTGATTATTCGTGTTCTGAAGATTTGGCTTCACCACAGACCAATTTCCATCTTCACGCACCGCTGTCAAAATCAAGGAGAATATTTTGAAGACAACAATGTGACAAGTTCATTTCATCATTACAGAGTATAATTCGATCTAGGAAAGCCAGGTTTTGAGAAAGTGGTTACCGATTTCTCTCAAGAGTACTGCATTGCTTTCCAATGGTGGTCGGTCGTATACCCCCAAAACATCTGTCTTCAAACCCCATAAATTTACAGAGCATCATTTTCAATCCTCATAAATTCACAGAGGATAAAATGATGCTCGTTTTTGTTTTCGTTTATTATTATTCTTATAAATAATAAAAGTCCTGATTCATCCATAAAAATACTTCTTTTTGAAACATGAAATGCATCAAAACCAATCAATTGACAGAGCTAATACCAGGAAAACGACATAATCAGGCTTGAAGTGCACTGCAAGATGTCGTATTATAACATCTCCACTCAATATGGTGCATCCCTGATTAGAAATGGCAATCAGCAACAGATCCTTTCAAGTTAACAAAAATGAGCTAATTAATTTGAACAGAGATACCAAACCAGCGAGTTATCAAGTACAGCATCTCCATGCATAACCTATTAAGCAGATAACAATCATCGATCAATATCATTGGGACGAGTTTATTTACGGTTAGCAGATAAAATGAAAACCGAAAATAGACTGAAGACAATAGAAAAACAAACATCATGTATAAGTTACTCAAAACACAAGAACATACAAGATGGATGTGTGTTTTTTGCTGTATTTGTTGAAGACATTTGTCAGAGGTCAGATGAGGACTAAGTAAATGGCAGGCCGCGTGAAGGGGGATGAATTCGGTGCATGATTGGATCTTTTCCTGCCTGCATTTAATGTTTCTTGGACGCATTAGGCGCCGAAATGCGGCGTTTCCATTCATCCCCGAAACCCGCAGCATTAGGCGCCAGCAGAAATGAGAGGGGGACCTCAGCTATAAATACTCCCTCCTCACCTTAAGAAAAGGCATCCCAAAAATAGAGAGTGAGAATCTCTGAGAAGTGTGAGAATCCCAATTGAGAGTGTGAGTGCCTCAGTTAAAAGCGAGAAAAGACTTCGAGAGAATTTTTGTGAGATTCTTGGGTATAATTGAGATTTGGGTTGTGAGTGTTTGTAAATACTGTGCAAAATTTTTCTCCCCTTAGTAAAAGATTTGTGAAAGATCTGAAGCAGCCTATAGACATAGCCTTAATTGGGAGAACCACGTAAATTATGTGTACTATTTTCACAATCTATTTTATCGCTCCACTAATCTAAGCAAACGAGAATAAGAATTCTGCTACTATTCCCAACAACCGGTATCAGAGCTCTGGTGGTGACAAATTAATTTTTTGTCAGTTTTCTGCGAGATACTATTCACATGAATAGTGAAATTTTTGTCGCAGTACGGGTTCGTCGACAACGGTATTCAAGAGTTTAGTGGTAGTCTAAGAAGGTTCTATCTAAGGAGATTAGATTTTAAATAGGACCGTTATGACCCCTCCAATTTTTCCCGGAAATTTTCTTAAAGTTCTATCCAAGGAGGTTGGTTGTTTGAGTTGGGCTACTGACCCCACTAGTTTTTCTTGAGAACTTTCTTAGTAAGCCAAATTCGAGTAGGAGCGATGAATATAGACGAAGGGAAGGTGAAAATTGAAAAGTTCGTTGATGCGAACTTTGGACTCTGGAAAATGCAAATTGAAGATTATCAGTGTACTAGGAGAAGCTACATGTGCCTCTCACAGGAGCCAAACTAGAGGGCATAAAGGATGAAGAGTAGGCTCTTCTCGACAGACAAGCCCTTGATGTTATCCGATTGACGTTATCCCGCAACATTGCTTTTAACATAGCCAAGGAAAAGACCATGGCAGGTCTTATGGCTGCTCTATCCAGTATGTACAAGAAGCCATCGGCCTCTAACAAAGTTCATTTGATGAGGCATTTATTCAATTTGCGGATGAAGGAAGGTGCATCAGTTGCTCAACATTTGAATAAATCAACGTAATCACAACCAAGTTGAGTTCAGTGGAAATTGAATTCGATGATGAAGTTCTAGCTTTGATACTCTTATCATCTCTACCAGACAGTTGGAATGCTACCGTTACAGCGATCAGCAATTCGTCGGGAAATAGCAAATTAAAATTCGACCATGTAGGGATCTGGTATTAAATGAAGAATTCGGCGAAAAGAATCAGGTGAAGCGTCGACATCCTCAGCCTTAAGAAGAGGAAGAACTTCATAAAGAAATTCAAATCGTAGCATATCAAAATCTAGACGAAGCAAATCTAGATCGGGACGAAAAGATCTGAAATACCACAACTACAACAAGAAAGGTCACTTCAAGAGGGATTACTGAGCACCAAAAAAAGATACCGGGCACTCATGAATCCACCAACTTGACCGATGAAGCAGGTGACACAATGATTCTAAGTGTCAACAGTCCAATCGAATCTTGGATATTGGATTCAAGGGCATCTTTCCACTCCACCCATGCCAAGAAATCATGGAGAACTACATCAGTGGTGATTTCGGGAAGATTCATCTAGCTGATGATGAAACCTTGAAGATCGTGGGAAAGGGAGACATCAAGGTGAAGCTGCCAAACAAGACTGTGTGGAAACTGCAAGGAGTGAGACATATTCCTGGCCTTAAAAGAAATTTGATCTCAGTAGGACAGCTTGATGGATAAGGCTAATGTACAACATTCTCAGGCTATGAATGGAAGATTACCAAAAGAGCACTCGTTATTGTTCACGGTAAGAATGGTACCCTCTATATAACCTTAAACTTGGAGAACATCATTGCAGTAGCAGATGCTGATGGAAAATCAAACCTATGGCACCATATGAGCAAAAAAGGATGAAGACACTTCTATCAAAGGGGAAGCTACCAGATCTGAAGAGCGTAGATGTCGGCTTATGTGAGGACTGCATCTTTGGCAAACAAAAGAATGTCAGTTTTGCAAAGATTGGCAAGACACCCAAGGCAGAGAAGTTAGAGTTAGTTCATACAGACATATGGGGACCATCTCCAGTTCCATCTCTTGCCCGCTCACTGTATTATGTCACCTTCATCGATGACACTACGAGGAATGTGTAGGTTTATTTTCTAAAGAAGAAATTAGACGTTTTTGATACGTTCAGAAAATGGAAAGCCATAGTAGAAAATGAAATTGGTTTGAAAGTCAAGTGTTTGATTTTTGATAACGGATGAGAGAATAAAAATTGAAGATTCAGAAAATGTTGTGCAATCAACAGGATCAAGATGGAGAAAACTGTTCCTATGATACCGCAGCAAAATAGTGTAGCAGAGCGCATGAACCGAACTCTGAGAATACATGCTGGCTTACCAAAGATGCTTTGGGCTGAAGCCATCAACACCATAGCCTACCTGATCAATCGTGGGCCCTCAGGTCCTTTGGATGGTGGAATACCAGAGGAAATTTGGAGCGAAAAAGAGGTAAACCTATCACACCTGAAAGTGTTCGATTGTATCTCTTATGTTCATATTGAATTTGCTGAGAGAAGTAAACAAGACTCCAAGTCTAAAAAATGTGTCTTTGTCGAATATGATGGTGGTGATGAGTTTGGATACCGATTTTGGGATTTTGAAAATCGGAAGGTCATCAGAAGTAGAGATGTTATATTCAATGAGAATATAATATACAAAGATAGGTTAATCGCAGAATCAAGCAGCTCTATGACCAATGCTGAAAAGAAGGAATTTGTTGAGCTTGGAGAAAGCGATGTGCAAGGTAATTCTAAAAAAGTTCAAGAAGAACCACACACTCAAGAAATAAGACGCTCCTCCAGGATTCCTAGACTAACACAGCACTACTCACCTTCTTTGCACTATTTGTAATTGACTGATAACGGAGAACCAGAGTGTTATGATGAAGCAAGGCAAGTGGAGGATTCAGTCAAGCAGGAGTCTACCATGAATGATGAGATGGACTCGCTCATGTCAAACCAGACGTGGGAATAGCTGAACTACCAAAAGGCAAGAAAGATTCACATAACAAGTGGGTTTTCAGTATCAAAGAAGAGCATGATAGAAGTGCGCGCTACAAAACAAGATTGGTGGTCAAAAGCTTTCAACAAAAAGGAGTTGACTATACTAAAATGTTCTCTCCAATTGCGAAGTTGACCACTATCAGACTAGTATTGAAAATTGTAACTGTAGCGAATTTACATCTGGAGTAGTTAGATGTAAAGAAAGCTTTCCTTCGTGGTGATTTGGAGGAGATTTATATGAAGCAACCAAAATGCTTCATAGAAGCAAGCAAGGAAAACCTAGTATACACGTTGAAGAAGAGCTTGTACTGCATAAAACAAGCTCCGAGACAGTGGTACAAAAAGTTTGATAACTTGATGAGCAGCAGCGGTTTCACAAGATGTCGAGCAGATCATTGTTGCTACATCAAGAAGTTCGACAATAGCTTCATTATTCTATTGTTGTATATTGATGACATGCTAGTCGCAGGTTCAGTCATGCAAGAGATCATCAATTTGAAGTAGGAATTGTCAAAGCATTTCGCGAAGAAAGATTTGGGAGGTGCAAAGCATATTCTTGGAATGAGGATCAAGAAAGACATGAAGTCAAGAACTTTGAGGTTGCCACAGGCTGAGTACATCAACAAAGTACTCTCCAGATTCAACATGGAAAAGGCTAAACCAATGAGTACACCTTTGGATGTTCATTTCAGACTCTCCAAAGAACAGTCACCGAAGACGGAGGAAGAGCGTACATATATGGAGAAGGTTCTGTACACCTCAGCAATTGGAAGTTTGATGTATGCCATGGTTTGTACCAAACCAAATATAGCTCAAATAATGGGTGTTGTCAACAGGTACATGGATAATCTGGGCGAGGAGCACTGGGAAGCAAGCAGTCAAATGGATCCTTAGATATCTGCGGGATACCATAGACAATGCACTTTGCTTCAAAGGTGGAGATATGACACTGACAAGCTATGTGGATCCTAACTTAGCTGGAAACGCTGACAATAGGAAGAGCACTATAGGGATGTCTATACTCTAGGAGGTATAACAGTGAGTTGGGTTTCTCAAGCAGAAGATTATTGCTCTCTCCACAACTGAAGCTAAATATGTTGCTATTACTAAAGCCAGTAAGGAGATGATCTGGCTACAATATTTCTTGGAGGAGTTGGACAAGAAACAAGAAGATAACTTCTTATATTGCGACAGCCAAAGTGCAATTCATTTAGCGAAAAATCCGTCTTTTCATCCAGAACGAAGCACATACAAGTGCGATATCATTTTATTTAGTCACTTCTGGAAAATGGGATTTTGAAGTTGGAAAAGATTTGTGGAACTCAAAATCCGGCAGACATGCTGACAAAGACGGTGACTATAGAAAAACTGAAGTTGTGTTCAATTTCAGTTGGCCTGCATGAGTGACGAGACTAGGGAAGAGTTGTTGCATTGATCGTGTAAAGACAGATTGAAAATTAGTCTTCAAGTGTGAGATTGTTGAAGAACTTCGTCAAAGGTAAGGTGAGGACTAGGTAAATGGCGGGCCGCATGAAAGGTGATTAATTCGGTGCATGATTGCATCTTTTTCTGCCTACATTAAATGTTTCTTGGACACAGTAGGTGCCAAAACGCGGCGTCTTCATTCAGTATCAAAACCTGCATTAAATGTTTTCTGGAAGCATTAGGCACTAGCAGAAATAAGAGAGAGAGGGAGAGGGGGTCTCAGCTATAAATACTCCCCTCCTCACCTTCAAAAAAGGCATCCCAAAAAATAGAGATTGAGAATCTCTGAGAAGTGTGAGAATTCCAACTGAGAGTGTGTGAGAGCCTCAGTTAAAAGCTTAAAGAGAAAAACTTTTGAGAGAATTTTTGTGAGAAAAATTCTTGCTTGTAATTGGGATTTGGGTTATAAGTTGTGAATTGTGAATGTTCGTAAATATTGTATAAAATTTTTCTCTCCTTTGTGATAGATTTGTACTTCCCTTGAACATAACCTAAATTGGGTGAACCACGTAAATTGTATGTGTACTATTTTCACAATCTATTTTATCGCTCTACTGTCTTGGATAAGCGGGAATAAGAATTCCGCCACTATTCCCAACAATATTCTTCTAGAATCATATGCGATGTGACATGTCTATAATAACTGAAATATAAATCTGGGGTTCTCCTGACACATTTGTAATTTCTAAAGAAAAAATTATCAAATTTTACCCTATACTAATGTACATTTAAACAATCCCTTCTTGCTTTTTTTTTTTCCCCTCTCCCAGAAATTGGGTCTCAAAACAGGCCCCTTCAAGAAATGCTCTCCACCTTTGCCAGGTCTAGAACTCAAGACTTGTCTTTTGAAACACTAATGTAGCAATTTGGCAGGAAGCTAGGCCCACCAATAGATTATGTCTTTTAAGTAACTAGTCTCATGTGTAACCAACTTACCTCATTTGTACCAATCTCATATTCAAAATCAATCCTAGACCTCTTTCGGTTTTAGCGCAACAATGCATAACACTCCTTCCTTTTTTCTTTTCATTAAAAAAAAGAAAATCTATGATTGTGAATTTCATTTTGTTTGTATTCAACCTTATAACTAGGAGGAAAAAAAATCCCACTCAAAGCATAGAAAATATAAATGGCAAGAAGCAAATGCAGCCAAGGACAATGTAAAAACTAGCACAATATATGTGGGCTACAAACTTACGGGTATGAAACCAGAATCAATAGCCTTAGCCACAGTAGACAAATCAGCTGAAGCTATCTGCCCAAGTATAAGATATCAAACTTAAAAATCATAATTTCCACCTTTAAGGTCTTTTTTCCCAAAAGAAAAAGGGGAAAAAACGAACACAGAATAATTTCAGAATCAGAACATCTGGTGTAATGAAGTTATTACTGACATTTCTCTTACAGGTTGACCATCCCGAGGAAAATGGAGACACACCGATAGAAGGAATACCCTCTGAAAGTAAAGTGCAAACAAACTGCATTGACGTTATCTGATATATAAAAGAGAATAGTGTAGATAACAGCACTATTTGGATCAGACATAGAATACATCCATAGGATACAGACATAGTAATCAGAGAAACAGTTTTTACTTTTATGTAGTAATTGGATCATTACCTCTGGCTAGAGCTCTAACAATTTCAAGATTGAGCTTTGTAACCTGTAAGAGCATCAACAAACGAAATCAACACAGAAATCAAGGAATACATGATATATTAGACAGAAAGGCAGAGGAAATTCTAAGATGTTTAGAGTCAATAAACATAAACAAATACAGCAACTCAAGCAGCTCTTTCATCAGGGGTAAAAGAAAAAAGTAGGATCATAATGTTAATCTTAATGATTTTTTAGCCAGTTTTTAATAATGGGTGAACTTAGAACTTTGAAAGTAACACCAGAGATAAAGGAGCAAAGCATATCTTACAGAAATGCGTGTAGCAACAAAACCAGCCTTAACAAGAGGTTGTTCCAGTCCTCCTTTATGAACCCCAGATTCACTAGCTTGAAAGTGTCCAAAAGAACCTGAGGCCATAATTTCAGAAGACAACTTTGATTAATGTATATCTTCAGCTTAAGATTTCTTAAGCGGTACTTTCCTTTAATGTTGTTTCCATATTACCATAAACCTTATAACACAAATGCCTAAGCTTGGCTTTTAAACACTACAGGACCAAGTTTCAAGTTTGTAGTCTGATTATCAAAATCTTTAACTGACAATATAAGGGATCATTACCCAGAGTAGTAATTGATAGCAAGTACTTGATCTCATTAATAAAGCCAGCCACAAAACTAACCTGCACCATGAACAACAATAAATGGACTGGAGTCCACAGCTGGATGATCTCTAAAATCAATTATGCTACATGAAATTTCTGATTCTCCAGTTCGTTTGCTCCAGTCCATCCCAATAGTCTTCTCAGAAGGCGACTGTGTCATCATTGATTGCCTCAGCTGTGATGAAACTTCCTTTAGATTTTCATCATGTATCGTCTCTAGTTCATTCTTGCAAGTAATTGCTGCTCCGCCTACACTCCATAAAACAACCCCATTGTGGTAGTCTTAAGATATAATAACAAATCATATGCAAATACATATCTTTGTTTCTTCATTAACAAAATCACCACTTCACATCAACCCCAATAAGCTACTTATCCAAAAACAACCCAAAAAATATGGACTGAATTCATAAACTACCCACTAATCTAAAAAGACAAATGAACTTGAAAGAATCTTATTTGTGGTTAACCAGTGTAACGGGTTCGTGGAAAAAAAACACCAATTTGAACACTTTACACCAACCCCAATAAGCCACTTATCCCAAAACATATCAAAGTTGATTGTAAATTCACAAACTAGCCTTTAATCTAAAAAGCCAAGTGAACTCTTAAGAACCTCATTTGTGGTAACTAGTGTAACTGGATTCGTGGAAAAGCAACAAATTTGAACCACTTTACACTGACCCAAATAAGCTACTTATCCCAAAACAAACCGAACATCTGGATTGTAAATTCATAAACTACCCATTATTCTGAATAGCCAAGTGAACTTGTAAGAATCTTATTTGTGGTAATCAGTGTAATGGGTTTGGTTGAAAGGCAACAAAATTTGATAGCTCAGACTGGATTAAATCGGAATGAATATTGGGTACTACTAATTGAAACAAGCTGCAAAAACGAAACTAACAAATTTGATAGCTCAGACTGGATTAAATCGGAATGAATATTGGGTACTACTAATTGAAACAAGCTGCAAAAACGAAACTAACATGCTTCCATTGATTATGCTATAAAGATGTAAGATGGCATACCGAGCTTGACGATGCATCTGACTGGTCTGGTCAGATTGTCTGAGGCGCTTTTATCTGTCACTTGGTTTTTCACCTCCATTTCGTGCTTTAGGGTTCCGAAATCTGAGCTCTTCTCAGTTCTTGCGTCCAAAATATGTGCGAAGTTGATGGAGTGCTACCTGGGTTTCAGTCAAATGCTCTGCTAGACTCGGGACTCAGAAAGTTGACGCGCCGGGTCTACTCAGAGACTCGTCTTTTATGCTCGGAATAAAGGGCCAATAACACAATAGTGTAGTTAGGAAAAAATGCTTTCAAAAAAAAAAAAAAAGTTCGGAAAAAACGTCCAAAAATGAGAGAAAATATAGAAAAATCCTTTTAATTTGATTTTTTGTCGCAAACAAACTTGTAATTTCATTATTTTTTTTAAATTTAACTTCCTTATATCATCAAAATAATAAAAATTAATTAAAATAACAAAATTATCCTTAATAAATGATAAATTTACAGTTAAAATAAATTTAATAATTGTCTATGCTAGTTTTCAAATAATATTGTGATTTTTTAAATGAACTCATAATTTATAAAATAGTTTTCAAACATTTATTTATGTATCTAAATACAAAATAAAAATATAATTACAAGACAATGCTATGAGCTAGCCTCACT
>JXTC01000002.1:1764503-1817146 GCA_002914845.1 Trema orientale
AATAATAATAATAATATAAAATGTCAGTTGTCAAGTGAGAATCAATCACACAGGACACAGATAATGAAAATCTTTAGTCCATTTGCATTGATATTTGAAAAGAGTAGGGATATTGATTTTTTTTTTCTTTTAAACTTTCCCCTAAAAAAATAATAGTTTAGCAACAAATTATCCTTAATTTTATATTTTCGTTTTAGGTCAAAATGAGCTGTGATGACTCGTGTAGAAATATTTCGAATTACCCAGGAAAAAAAAAAGGAAATTTCATATATTCTTTTCGGGGTCAAGTGTTCTATCGTGTATTACATGGTGGACAATTCATGGAGATTGCGTAATAAATCTTCTTCTTCTTTTTGGGTTTCAGATTGCAAAATAAATAAAAAAATAGGTCTGCGTGCTATGCACTAAGCGTGAATCATTAAATTAGCAGCAGCTATAAAAGCCAGTTTGCTGTCAACCTCGTACCAGAACTTCCTCCTCAATTGAGTTCAATTGAGCATATTCCAATTTTTTTACAGTTAGATGCGAGATATATTGACCTAACCCAACAATTAATATAACATTTACATTGGTTTATCTCAACGATAATCTATGATTTATTGACTGATTGTAGCTTTTTTTTTTTTTTTTTGTGAATAAGCATGGTACAGCAACAAGAAATAAAATCACTTAAATAGTAATATACTAATATTAGGTACCAAACAAAGTGCCCATTTGACAATACTTTCAAACCTCAAACCTTAAATGACTAGACATAAATTAAGGACATGTTTGGATAAATTTTCAATTTTTTCTTATAAAAATTGAAAACAAAAATAAATATTTTGTTTATGTTTTTAAATTTTAAAATTAAGAAACTTACTTGGTAACATACCAAATCACTTTTAGTTGGGTTAAGTAGGCAATTACTACTTTTTCAAATGTTTAACTAAATTTACCACCAATATCATTAGATTCTACTATTTTTGGGAGGGAATCAGTGAAGAATCTGTTAAGAATTCATCAATAATGCGTCAAGATCACCACCAACGTCAAGAATTTGTCAAGATCTCTGCCGATATCAAAAATCCATCAAGATCGTCAAAAATCCGTCAAAAATTCATAAAAAATCCGTCAAGATCGCCACTAACATCAAGAATCGTTCAAAAATCTATTAAGATCGTCAAGAATTCATTTTAAAAAAATTGTTTGATGGCAAATTTAATTAATGAGGAAAAAAATGGGCGTATAGCTAATTTATTCCTTTTTTAATTTTAAAAAAAAGAAACATAAACATGATTTGTAATTATAAAAATTAATTAGACAAATACTATTTTTAAAAATTTATTTAGAAAAGTATCATTTTCATAATTTTATTTAAAAAATACCATTGATAAAAATATTAATTTTGAAAGTTTTTTATAAAAATATCACTTTTGAAAAGTATATTTAAAAAATACCACTTAAAAAATATTTAGAAAAATAACACATTTTTTTGTTTAAAAAAAAATTGGAAGTGAAAAATTCTCATTTCCATTAATTTTGAAAATTTTGTGTACAATTTTTATAATCAGAAAACAAAAACAATGTTACCAAGCATGTTTTCCAACAAAATTTGTAAATTTGTGTTTATTTAAACAAAAAAAAAAANAAAAAAAAACGAAAAAAAAAAAAAAAACTTGTATCTGAGCATGCCCTAAATGTTGGTATTAGTTTGAGTATCTATGTATTACTATTGTCACCATGCTGTATGAATGTGATCATCTCAACAATCAAATACAAAAAGAAAAAAAGAAAGACAAATTATAAAAAAAGGGGCCCACGTCATAATTTCAATCAAATTTTTATTTATTGTTAATTTGTTAGACACACAAACCCCACGCTTTATTAAGAATCAACAACTCAAGAAAAACACTCTCGACAATCTTAAATGTTTAATATCTTATATTCTTCTTTTTGTACTGAGAAAGTCTTGTTTTCAAAGTTTCCCTTTTGTTTTAAAAATAATAATAATAATAATAATAATAAGCGTTAAGATAAACATCAAGATTACTTAAATATGGCTTCTTATCAATTAATTTATGTCTGACATAGAAATATATTAAAGAAAATAAATGTTTTTGTGAGGTTGGCAGCTGGTAAGTACAGCTTGCCTCCAACAGTGACAAAAGAAATATATTTATTTATAATCCTCAACTGGTAACATGTGGGAACCCTGTGATTGCGACTGTTCCCTATTTATTTATAATCCTGAAAGTCTTGTCTTAATGATCATATCCTCAAAAGTGTAAACAATTGGACTTGCCATTTCTTTGGATTTCCAATAATATGCAAAAGGATAATATTTGTATCTAACTTAGGGTTGGCAATTCGTGTCCACAATTCGTGTTTGTGTCGTATCGATGTACATAATACTCAAGCCAAATACAACTTGTTTAATAAATAGGTCAGAAATTATGACACGAACACGATCTGTTTATAAATAGGTTAACACGACATGATTCGTGTAACTCACTTACTAAACATATCATATTGATCCGTGACACGTGACCCGCGAGCTGTGACCCGAACACGACCCATTTAATAAAGGGCCTTATAGAAATATGACTAAATTTTGGACCGAATTTAAGTAAATATCCCATTATCAAATGTTATAGCCAAATGTCCGGTACATATGTTTATATATTAAGTGTAAAATTTTATATACTAAGTATAAAAAATTATATACCCAGTATGTTTTAGTACAATAATTGAAATTGATAGATAAATATATCTACCAAGTGTAAAAATATATATACCTGGACATTTAGCTATAAAATTTAAAAAGTGGACATCTACTTAATCAAATTTAAAATATTAGTCATCTACCTAAATTTCTCTTTAATAATAAACAAGTCAGAAATTATGACACGACATGACCCGTTTATAAACATATTGACACGACACGACATGACCCGTTTTATAAACGGGTTGACACGACATGACCCGTTTACTATACAAGTCATTTTTTATGTTGGCAGATTCAACTCGAATACGACTCTTTAATTAAATGGGTCAATATATGTCATGCCCCATACTCAAGGACGTGCACCGCATACCCATAAGGTAAAGTCCCATAGGCATATAAGACATCTTTCTATAAACTAATATAATTAAGAATATTTAGTCTCCAATAAATACTAATGTATAACATAAAATCCAATAACTTTTATAAAGTCTCCAAATATTCAAAATAAATACTATATAATAGAAACTATAATCCAATAAATTCAAGATGATCAACCTTCTAAATCTTTACATTTTCTTAATCAAGATGAAGAAATTCCTCTCTTTGAACCATGCTTCTCAATTACTACTAAATAAGTTCTCCCTTAGTTATACTTCTTAACTGACGATTTTTAAAACCTTGGAGGAAAAAATAAAAGGGTGAGCTAGAAGCTCAGTAAGTAACCAGTAACCTTAACTAGCTGGATCAAGCATATGTAAACCAAAATCATTAACAAATATTTTTCAGAACAAATTTGATTTCAGAAATCAATACTTTTAAAAATATTCAAATCAAGTCGTTTAGTAAACAATTTGATAAAAAGAAGTAATAAGTTTCCAAATCTGTTCTTTTTGAATCCCTTTTTAGTCAATAATAATTTCAATTATACTTTTTCTCAGTTTTTGGTGACTATGGCCACACTTAACCCCTGCGACTAGGTCCGAATCTGCCACAAATAACCCATGTAGCTGGGTCCGAATCTACCACAAATAACCCTTGTAGCCGGGTCCAAATCTACTACAGATAACCTCTGTAGCCGGGTATGAATCACGAATCTACTACATTTAACCCTGCAGCTAGGTCAGTACTATCCACGTATAACCCCTGTGAATTAGGTCCATATGCATAGTCACTTAAGAGAGTTTCAAAATATTTATTTATAATAATGAATTATAAACAATTTTACTTTTATCTCATCATAACATTGTAGTCATTCCAAAATAATTTTCTTATAATCACATTCAATAGTAATTCATGTACTTGATTCATAATTTAGTATAAAACATAGAATCATACTATTTTTCACAAAAATTACGTTTTTCAATAAAATAGATTTCTTTCAATAAATAGTCATATTACCAAAATATATTTTTACTTGAAATCATTTTTTAAAGAAAATACTGGTAAAAATAATTCTATTAGAAATAATAAAACAATAAAATATTTAGCTTTTGGACGATGAAAACTACTAGAAAAGATCAAAGATTACTTACCTTGTTCACTTTGTCTATTTAACTAAAATAATCAACACAACTTCTCAAATACCTATTATCACACAAATCATATGTAAGTACCATAACAATAAAATCATACTTTAATTACACCAAAAATATTGACTACTTGCTACTTATACATCTTCTATAATCGATTCCATAGCTACTCCCAACAATGTCAATTTCTCATAATTCATAACAATTCTAATATCTCTCTAAAAATTACTAAACTTAGGGGACTTGTTCTATAAGTCATAGGATCTTAAAAATACCAAGAATGTGACTATAAGGTCTATAAGTAAGCCCCGTGCAGCTGGACAAGCCGCAGCCATGTTTCACCTAAAGTGCCGAAAATTTTAGATTTTTCCAAATTCGTAGTACTCATTTCAATTGGCTATAATTTTCTGGTTATAAGTTATACCGTTGGAAAGTTAATTCGATAAACTTTCCAACCTACTAAATACGTCCTAATCAGATCAGGAAAGTTCCCTTAAAAGCTAGTCAAAATCTTTACTATGTTTTTACATCCTAGCCAAAAACTCAAAAATTCATAACTTTCTATTTATCCAACCAAATCACTCAAAATTTATCTTGTTTGAATCCTAATATCAATAGGCTTTATCTTATATCAAATTCATCCTAATAGTTCATAAATTATTTATGGACAAATTAAAACCCTAACCCTAGACATGCAATTCCAATCTCCAAAAATCTAATTAGTGTATGTAGACTCAATATATTACAGTTAATTACCTTAAAATTCAAAATGAATTGAATCCTCTTCTTACTTCTTCTTCTTCCTTAAAACTATGTGGCTGCCTCTCTGCCTTTCTCATAAGGCGTAGTTATAAAACTGAGCAGATTATTAAGCTTTTAGGGTTTCTTAAATTGTCTCTAATAGAATTATCAATGTGTCCCCAAATCGTATATATTAATCAAGGACTCTTTTGTCATTTCTTTTATCTTTATATTATTTATTTAATACAACTAAACCTTTTTTTTTTATACGGCTTGTCATAATATATCTAACCCCAACACGACACGAACACAATTAAGCTAAACCCAAACCCGTTAATTTCGTGCGGGTTTCGAGTCATGTTATCGTGTCCTGTCACGAATTGCCAGCTCTAATCTAATTGTACCAAAATTTTAATACTAACACATGTAGAATATGATTTGTCATTATATAATTAATGTATTAAAATTTGTTATAAATAAATTCAATATTATCACTAATTAAATAATGATAAATCATATGTATACGTGTTGGTATAAAAAATTTTGTACAATAATTAGAACCCTAGCGTTATCAGTATGTAAATTTGAATAACAATTAAAGACACTTGCTTTGTATATTTTACTGTTAGTTGATCTCAAAAAGAATAATAACAACCATAAAACTAGCTAAGTGAGTGAAAATCTTGCACTAGTGCTTCAATAAGTTCAATTGCATAATTGCGTTGCTCAAAATTCAACTATAATAGTCAAGGTTTTTTTTGTAAGAATATTTTTTTTAGTAAATTGCAACAAAAGCACATTTTCTTAGTCAAAATTTATACTTATATATCCAATCTTTTTTTCTGATGGCGAAAATACCTTCTGTTCAATTTTTGTTGCAACCGTCAAATTTCTTCGTTAAATGCCACCTTATGAGATACGTGTTACACTCTGAGATTAATTAGAATTTTTAAAAAATAAAATAAAATAAAATTAGGGAAATAAAAACAAATAATAGAAAAGAAAAGAAGAAATAATTCAACAGAAAAAATCCTCTTCTTCTCCATTATCAAACCAATACCAGAAGCGATTTATTGCTATGTTCATCTAAAAAATCCTCCTCTTCTTCTCAATTTTCAACAGTCTGGGTTTGGTTGCTATGTTCATGGTGGGATGAAAGTTAATGAATTAGTTTTGAGCAAAAGGAAGATTCTTTCAATGAAGAGGTCTTCAAAATCTGAGGGATGAACACAAAAACCTTCATTATTAGACCAGTACGGGATGCGATTTGGCCGAATAGGAAGTATTTCATATCCAAAACACGTCTCATTCACTCACATTTGCTCTTGGGTATATCTGAGGCGCCATCATCGATCCTTGTCAAAATCCCCAAATTCGAAACCGTAATTAATGGGTTGTCATTGTGAGATTAAAGAAATAGATGCTGAAGCCGGATTTTTTGAGACTAGAATGCGAAAACTCTTATCCCTCTCTTTCTTCCTAGTCCATACACCTTACCTATTCCCATTCTTAATTACTTCGATATTGCACTATTGATTGCTTCTAGATTTACGATGAATGTGATGGACCTTTGATTATTTATTAGTTTGCGCATTGCATGTAGCAAAAGAGGATTTTCTTGGGTCTGCCATTTATGAAGGCGCTCATTCTTGTTGGAGGGTTTGGGACCTAGTTGCGGCCATTAACCCTCAGTGTGCGAAGGCCACTGGTTGATTTTGCCAACAAACCCATGATATTTTACTTTGAATTGTGCCCTTCTATTTTTGTAAATTTTGTGTCTGAAAGGCAGTTTTCTTTGGTGTAAAACTTGACTCCATTATTGAAGTTAATTTCAGAGAAAGAGAGAAGAAAGCTTTTTTAGACTTTTATTTTCACTCAATTAGTTTTTTTTTTTTTAAGAATTCTTTCTTCTTCTTTTTTCTGATTTTATTTCATTTATTTTTATTTTCTTAATTTTTCATAATTTTTTATGCTTTTATAAATGACATAATACATTAGAAGGCAACACGTATTTGCTAAAGTGACATTTAACGAAAAAATTTGATGATTGCTACAAAAATTAGATGAAAGATACTTTCACCGTTAGATACATAATGTATAAATTTTGACTAAAAAGAAAATTAAATAGAAGATATTTTCACCATTAGGTACATAAGTATAAATTTTGACTAAGAAAAAAGAACTTTCACTGTAATTTACTCTCTTTTTTCTTTTTTCCTTTGTAAATTTAAAATGAACTTCTGCCTTACCATACATAGTTCTATATTATCAATATTATTATTGCTTTGTCAACGATATTAACCACACCACAGTCCAAAGAAGAAGCGATCCAGTATTGAGTAAAAATCAGTGTCATTAATGAGGTCACTCAGTCTGTCATGGTCGTTTGGCAAGTGAACACGTGGCAAACTCTGAACGATTCCGTAGTGTTCCCAAAATGTATCACGGAAATCATAGTCCTTTTCCACAATCCCATCCACCCAACCCAGTTAGTACCCCCATTAACCAATTAGCTTACTCCAAATCCATAAATTATTTATTATTATTTCCTAACTAACTTATATAAATACAAATTTTAAAAAAAATACAAAGAGAGAGAAAAAAATCATTGTGTTATTGTATTGGTTTCTTTTTTAAATTAAAAAATAAAAAAAAAAAAGAAAAATAAAATTGGTGTCTACGGCGTGGACTTTTTGGTTCTTGCAGAGTCCAGATCCGCAAAGCCCCCACCAAAAAAAAAAAGCCCGCCAGAGAGAAAGCAAGTTGTTATTTTTAGTTTTGATCCCATGGCTGAGAACGAACAACAGCCACCGTCATCAACCTCATCGCCGCCGTCCAAATCGCCAGCTGTACCTCGTCCGACGATCACTCTCCCACCGCGGACTTCTTTCGAATCACTCCTCAACGGTGGTGGTGGTGGGCCGGGAGTGGGCTTCAGCCCAGGCCCAATGACTCTGGTCTCAAGCTTCTTCTCCGAGAGCGAGGAGTGCAAGTCCTTCTCTCAGCTCCTCGCCGGCGCCATGGCGTCTCCGGCCAACAGACCGAACTTTCCAATTGGAGACGAACCAGCTGACGCCGATTTCCGGTTCAAGCAGAATAGACCGTCCGGCCTGACGATTGCTCAATCGCCGGTTTTCTCCGTACCGCCCGGATTGAGCCTCGCCGGTTTGCTCGACTCGCCGGGGTTGTTTTCGCCTGGTCAGGTAAAACTGGTTCCGAGTCAGTATTTAGTATATTTCTTACTTTTGCTCTTTTTATTTTAAAAAATATAAATTAAATTAAAAAATTTCCGGATAATTCGTAAAATGTCTGAATATTTATTTTTATAATTTTTTTTTTCGGTGCTAAAATCTTTGGTGAGAGTATGTAGTGACAAAAGAATTTAGAAATGAATTCATTTGTGTCGATGTTGAATCTGGAGAATGATCCAAAGTTATTTCTCATAGAGGATTAAAGAGTAGCGAGTTTTGGTTAAAATTAAATATGTTGGAACGAATTTTAATGAGAATTAAATAAAAAATATTTATTTTTAATAACTGTACGAGATTAAAATCTAACTGTTAATATTAGTTTCTTTATCGAAAGTGTCTAGTACCCATATTATATAGAATTTCTATGATTGAGGACTAAAATAGTAGTTAGTACAAATCTGCTAGCTAGAAACGTATAAAGTAGGTCAAAGTGAAACTAAGAGCAAAATTTGACATCATTATATTTGTTTGAATTTGCTGAAAATGTTTAATCTTATGGGATTTTTATGGTATAAAGTTATAACTCATAGCACTCACCAGAGGGGTAGAAAGCCTAAACTTTATGGGAATTTTTATGATTGGAAAAGTCCTGAGTAGCTTTGTTTGGCTTCTAATGGTTGTGGTCCTCTTCTTTCTTTTTTCTTTTTTTTTTGGTCTATAGGGACCCTTTGGAATGAGCCACCAGCAAGTGCTAGCACAGGTCACAGCACAGGCTGCTCAATCCCATTCCGAATATTTGACTTCTTTATCAGCACCACCTGCAACCTCATTGACACAGCCTCCACCATTTTCAACAAATAAAACCACACAACAGGAAATGCCATCTTCAGTACCAGAATCTAGCATTGCAGTTAAGGAATCATCCGATATCTCTCATCAAGACTCGAAATCACAGTCGTCTTCCTTTACTGTTGATAAGCCTAACGATGATGGCTACAACTGGCGGAAGTATGGACAGAAGCAAGTTAAGGGCAGTGAGTTTCCTCGAAGTTATTACAAATGCACACATCCAAGTTGTCCTGTCAAGAAAAAGGTCGAGCGCTCGCTTGATGGCCAAGTAACTGAAATTATTTACAAGGGCCAGCATAACCATCAACCTCCTCAAAACAACAAGCGCGGAAAGGATGTTGGAAACTCAAATGGGAATTCCAGTGCTCAGGGGAATCTTGATTTAGCTTCCCAAATGCAGAGTGGACATTTTAGCAAATCCAAAGATGGGACGAGTCCTTATGCGATGTTTAGGAAGAATCAGGAATCTAGCCGAGCAACACATGAACATTTATCTGGGACTAGTGACAGTGAGGAAGTAGTAGATACTGACGTAGGAGTTGAAGAAAAGGATGAAGATGAACCTGAAGCCAAGAGACGGTAAAGTCTTTTATGCGGAATGAATCCTCCACATGCTTGTGGCTCTTTTCGTCTTTAATTTCTTTTCTTCCCTTTAAGCAGGAATACGGAGGTCAGGTATTCACAGCCAGCTTCTTCACATAAGACTGTCACCGAGCCTAGGATCATCGTGCAGACGACCAGTGAAGTTGATTTGTTAGATGATGGCTACAGGTGGCGAAAGTACGGGCAGAAAGTTGTCAAAGGCAATCCTTATCCGAGGTGACAATGCATATCCGGTTTCTATTTGTTCTTGTGAAATTGTTAGCTTAAGTATTATTTAGTTCCGGTTCATGACAAAGGTGACAGCGCTGCACTTGCCGTCTTAAGATGAGGGTGACAATGAACATATTTCTAAATAAATAGCCAACCTTTGAAAATTCTGATAGTCTAAATAAAACGAGTTTAACCATATGATCGGTAGTAATGAAGCTTCCTTAAACTTGACTGAGGTGGAGAAATGACTTTAGCTAATAGCTAACTCATTACAAAAGTTTTGTCTTTGATGTTCACTACGACAATTTGTCTTACTCTGAATTTGTTAGTACCCCTAGTGATACTGGAGAATTATGTCATAACTAATTAATATAAATCTTCACTTTGCCTTTGCAAAACACAGCAACATAAGATACCTTAATCATACAAATGTACTTCTTCAATTCAAAATCCTTCTGAAAAAAAAAAAAAAAAAGAGCGGTAACTTTAAATTTCAAATTGTGAGTGTTTTTTTATCCTGAAATGTGAGGGGTACTAAACTTATTTCTGGTTTTGTATATCTGATATCTTCCACTTCACTACGTTGAAGCATGTTTCTTGATTTCTGCATTCAGTAATCCGAGTATTCTTTTTGTTTGTCTTCTAAATCATCTTATTCCAATCTACAGGAGCTACTATAAATGCACAACTCCAGGTTGCAATGTACGCAAGCATGTTGAAAGGGCATCAACTGATCCTAAAGCTGTCATAACAACATACGAGGGCAAACATAACCATGATGTACCGGCTTCTAAAACGAGCAGCCACAACACAGCCAACAATAACGCGTCGAATCAGAGATTGCAAAATTCGGGAACAGAGAAGCATGGCTTGAATAACAATATGGATCTCAGAAACAACAGTCAACAGCCTATAGGACGTTTACGTTTAAAAGAAGAACAAATAACATAAGGTTCTGTGAGTCACAAAGATGAGAACATATCGAGTGAGTCAGAGTTTGCCAAAAGTGAGGCAAAAGCTGCAAATTATGTTTACGTAAATATGTTTTTTCGCTTGAGGGCCAGAGTTTTGATCAAGGCTCACATACCCAACTGCTAATATTATACGAGAAAAGGAGCAGGGAAACAAATCTAGAGAAACCGGTTTGAACAAGTTTGCCTTAACATTGCGTTTTGAGGGTAATTTTGTTGTATGTAAATTAAGGAGCATTTTTTACGAAATATCTGACTTATTTGGATTCTTTTGTACATGGACATACAGAAGTAATGCTGTTACATACGAAATTATTGGATGTTGAAGCCTATTTAATGTTTGAATGATCTGGAAATTTCTATTGCTTTTGGGGCTTTATTGTGAGCTGCCTGATTTCTTCTTCTGTCGTGTTCAAGGTCTTACGGAAATTCTGGTTTTAGGGTGGAATGGAAATGGCTTTGTTGGTTGTGTAGATTCTGATTATGCTTATGCAGATCATCTAAACACAGACGTGGACAAAACCTTCGCATATTGATGTGGAGTTTGGATGGGGTGGCATATTGGTTTTTAGCACATGTATTTGGTTGTACTAGTTTTTTTTTTTTTTTTCAACTATAAAAAAGACATTCGGGGTTGGTTTTGGGTAAGTGAGATTATATAATTTTTTTTAAATTCCTTCTTCAGTGAAAACCAGCAATTAAATGTGGATATAACTCTTGAAAATATACCAACACAAATTGCTTGTTTTGTATTTTGTCCTTTTATTACTCTCGTTCGTTAGTAAAAAGATCGGGTGGTTAATCATAACAAGTAACAACTGTGATATTTTTTGGGTAGCATATGCATTTAAATAGTGCTATGCGATGTGGTTCAAAGTCGCATTGCCATGCGATATTGCCTAAGCAGTGCTATTTGGTACTTTCGTCCAGAATACTAAACAGCATTTCTTACTATTCGATCGTGTTACTGTTGTTCATATTATGTAATCAATACTCGCTCCTGTTTACACCCCAAAGGCAATAGCATCTAAATCCATGCAAATGCTAGAAATTAGGATTTGGGCAAAGCTTTGCTCTCCAATAAGTGGTTTCCCAGTACCGACAAAGTACTTCTCAAATAGATTCCCTAGCAGTAATATTCAGTTACATTACTACAAAATTAATTGTAAGATAATTTCTCACTCAAAATTAATTTTTAACTAAAATGAATTAGGTGAGAGAATGTGGTTTTATGCAAGTATTGAGACTATAAAAACTAATAGGTAAGTTATGTGCAACAAAATATAGTGCTCTGATTGCTAAAAAAATGTTAAAACACAATAATGGTCCCTAAATTATATAATTATTATAGCAATAGCACCTTTGTCACGAACTGTTAGTTTTTTTAACAGAAAATAGTTATAGACAAAGCGTATAATTGGACATTATTTACTTTTATGAGTCAGAATTTTATTTTCAATCAATAGTTCTTAAACTGTGTGCTTTACATATGAATCATTTTTATTAAAAATTTAACAATTTGTGAAAAAAATTATTATTACTGCAGTAATTGCATAACTCTTTAGTAGTCTACTGTGTAAATTAAAAATTTAGAGTATCATTCTTGACTATAGTTACCAAACTCTGTGTTCTATAATCAGTGACAGAGCCATCAATTTTATCTAGTGGGGTCTAAAACTTCATTTTATCTATTTGTGTGGGCTACTCTAATCTTTTTAACTTTAAGTGGGGCTTTGCATATAATTTAAGCTAAAACACTATAAATATATGTAAACTTTTTAGCCTTTTAAAAGAAAATATAAAAGGGAGTTGGGGCTTAAGCCCCTAGTGAATTTCAAGTGCCTCCATCCTTACATAACTAATTTATGCTAAATATTTAGAAGTTTGTGATAAAAAGATCATTATTGCAGTAATTATATAATTCATGAGCCATTACTATATAAGTTAAAAATTTAAGGATCAAAATGGTACAACAGGTATAATTCAAGGGCTATTAATATCATTAATTCTTGCCAGGCTAGCTCAATTGGTCTAGAGTTATTATAAATGTGTGTGAGTACATGAGAGGATGAGTTCAAACCCTAATTAATTTATAAATTTCATAATATAAAATTCTAAAAACATATATCATTAACCCTTCAAAAAATTATATATGTTGCTCTGATAACTACTAAGTGCTAACACATTGACCAAGAAAAAAATAGGACCAAAAATAGTGTTTTTAATTTTAACGAAAAATATCTATTAACTTGTATTTTCTTAAAAAAATGAAAAATATCAATTAATTTGTTTTTCTTTAATAAAAAACAACAAAGAAAACTACAAAAAAAACTCGCATTATAGCAGTTGGTGTGCGCATGTACATGCAGTCCAGGTAACACAAGACTGGCCCATCTGTTTAAGCCATACAATTATATTGGATAATCGTTTCTTTATTGGAAAATATTAAATATTTTGACAAAATAACTTGAATGATATTGCAATTTATGTGACAAATAATAGGTATTTCATATATTAAATACTAAATATTGATAAATGATATAATGTCATATTATTCAAATTATTTGTTCATGATAATTTGTTAAGATATGTACCAAAATTTGGTCTCTTTTGACCCGTCAATCATTGAGAAGCAAACTAATTTTATCATAAAATGCAGCCAAATGTAATTATGAAAAAAAAAGTGTGAAATCTTCGATAAAAAATACGAATAATATTATATGGTGCCTATCACTACATGATGTATTGGTTCATGTATTAGTCTGTTTCTGGCTAATTATAATTACAATTCAGGTGAAGTCCATGTGTGATGTGACCCAATTTATTAATTAGAATTATCTAATAACAGACAGACACGTTATTGTGGTGTTGGGCACAAGTAGTGCCTCTTAGCACTGCTCTAATAAACACTCTTTCTTTGGTAGCAACAGTTTGAAGCTATGACTAGTGTGGTTATTATAAATTGATGTCTATATCATATTATTTAAGATTTTTGAAAAATAAATTATTTATCTATTTCTTTCAAAAAAAATGAAAAATTGTTTATCTGTTAGTTAGTTTTTTTTTTTTTTCTTCACCTCTGAACTTTATTTAATCGTCAATAAACATAGTTACTTATTAAACAAAACAATGCTTTATTATTGTTTATATTACCTCCTGAAATTGGTTATTAATATTAAGGGTTACACAATCAAAGAAAGAGAAATAATACAAAATTCTTTAGAATCAAAACAACAACACTTGTTGGATTTTTTTTTTTAATTATGCCAAAAAAAATTTCTTTTTTAATTTTTCTGTCATCTAACGGCAATTGTGTTTGTATAACTCTTGATTGTTGTTTTTCCGGAACTTTAACTCTACCCAGCAGTGCCACTTGCTAGGCCAAGTCAATCATCAATAGTTACAAGTGTAGGTATTTGACCGTGATTTGTAAACTCAATCTTATTCAACCTCACACAGCATAACACTTGCTCCGGCAACTCCTCTTGTTTTTGTGCCTAGAAAATAGAAGGCATCGTAGATTAATCAGAGTCAATTCTCTATATCACCTCAAATTTTGTATAAAAAGTTAGGATAATAAAAGTTACCTGGATGGTTAAACCCAAGTCGAGAATCCCATTCTTGAAACGGTCTCGGAATGATTCAAGTCCTTTCCTAGATATGTAGCTGAACCTATGTATATCAAGGTCAATCTCAAAGTAATTTGATCCCTGGAAAATGGAAATAAAAATCACCATTTCGGTTAACTTCATATCCATACTCGAATTGCTCTCGAAAAAGGTATCATTAAACACAAAGAATTGTGCTAGCAACAACCAAACGTATTACAACTGTTGCATCACAATTATCTATTCATGTGGACTCTACAATAAGTCACGAGAATGAAACTACAGCATAAGTCTTAAATGAAGCCTACGTAAAGACTTTAATTTCTTTTCTACCTTGAAGAAATTATGTTGAGGGCGTGAAAGCACTGGCTTATCATTATAAGCATTTATAAGCTTCCTTTCAGCAGAACCCAACTGAAGTTCCTCTGGATTCACCACTCCAGCCAAAATTTTTAGCCTTTCCCGGAAAGGAACCATTGACTCCCTGGCAAACCCTTTGACTTTTTCCATCTCATCTTCAAAAAATCTCTATTAAAAGGGGGAAAAAAGACAAAATAAATGGACAATAATATATAATATATATATGTGTGTTACATAACAAGGGGAAAAATTTTGAAAGTACGGTAAAGAGAAAAATACCCTGATGCTGTCCTGAAAACTAGGAGAGATTTCTTTGTCAAAATTCTCAGAAACTTTGAAGTATAATATTAGGCTCATGCCTTCTCCATTGCAGTCTCCAAGTAACATTGTTGCTGGATAAGTAGGAAGCTGTAGAAACCACAATAAACCCAGATCCAAATTCAGAGATTCAAGTCACATAAGCTGATGAAAATGATAAAAAATGAATTAAAAACTAGAAGGAGACATATTAGATTTCATTTAGAGAAATATAACCTGTATATTGACAATTAGGAGGGAAGGGACTTTGTCATTGGCTTTCACTGAAGGAAGTTCAAGGTGCTGAGCAATGTGACCAATCTTTCGAGGGCATATGAATAAATCAACACCAAATGGTACGTATGGACTGAAGCCCGAAGCGGGTTGCTTCTGTTTATCTCTGCATAACAACAAACAATCAAACTTAAGACATTGATCTGTCTTAAATGACAAAACAAGCAACAACAACAGCAGCAAAAAATGGTACCTAAAATAATTCTCGCCGCGGAGCTTAAAAACCGAAGGCGAAACAGCCAACCAGCATCCAGGGACCGGCTTATCTACAGTTGAACGTGGTATTCTTAACCCTGCTCTTGGACGATATAATAGTTTCTCAGCAGCACCTGAAGTGATTGATATGAATTTATTGTTAGAAAAACAATTGTACTTTTGTTCTTTTAAGGATATTAACTTGAACTCTTTAGGATTGTGATGACTAATATTCCAAATGCACCTACAAAATTCGGTCTTTTCGTTTCCATCAACGGATTTCCTCTTGTAAGAAAGCATAATCAAAGTGGACTGCTGTTTTCTCTGAGGTTGTACTTGGGGACTCGACGAAGGCTGATAACTCTTGTCATTGAAATGTGTGGTAGTGGCTCCATCTATTTTCAGGTAACTCTCATAAAATTCCTCATATTTACACCCGGAATCCACGAAGCAGGAAGCACTTTCGTACTGGACTAATTGAGTGTTTGGTATGCTTCCAATTGGATTAGCAACCGCAATAGGAAAACCATCTAAAATCCCAAAAAAAAAAAAAAAAAAAGGAGGTATAGAGAAGCAGAGTTTGGTATCAATTACAAAGTCATTAACAGATCAAAAGAGATTCATTTATTAGTTGTAATGAGATGGAAAGTACATTAATTACCTCCATGAACACTACTGAAGTCATCATCTGAGTCAGATTCAAGAATGCTAACCGAGTCAAACCAAGCTTCTTCTTGACATATCCCTACGTAAAAAATTGAATTATATTATCAGAACACAAAAGGGTTTTTCATGGGAAAATGAGAAAAATGTAGAGTTAGAAAAGTTTGAAGCTTTATTCATACCGCCATTTGGATCAACTTGGCCATGGTTCCATTGAAGCTGAGTGAGGTGAAATGTCATGTTGGAGACCTCTGATCTCTTGCAGGCTGTTGTAGCAGCACCTTTCTCAAAGCCGAGATGAACGAAGTCACTCACACCGAAATCTCTTACACAATTTCCAGCATCACTTATTCTTCGGATGGGCACATCCGGAATGGAAGTGGATATTATTCCCCTGCGCTTCCCGCCGGATCTTCCACGGCCATTCCTACATGTTTTGATCCTTCTATTCGATTTCGAGACGCAACCACCCATTCTAACAAAATTTTTGACAAAACCCCACTTGGAGAAAGACTCTCTTTTAACAGGAACAGTTCATACACTACTTAGTACTCCTCAGAGAATAAACCTGCCCATGATATAAATCCCATGATATAAACCCATAATAGAAAAATAATAAGAGAAAAATAAAAACGAAATATGGGTGAGGAGGCTAACTTAACAACTAAGTTTTGAGTAGGCTTTCTCAAATATATTAGCTCATTAAAATATTACCAAATAATGAGATGTTTCTATAGTATATGTATGGATCAAATAACTTACCTTAAAATAATTTTGCCTCTCTAGGTAGCTTCCGGGTGAAATGGTCACTAAATTAAATACGGAACAAGAAAACAAAGAATCCCTTCTAAGATATCATCACAGCAGAGTTGTCACAAAGATAACTCCATCCTATTCTCCATATCTGGAGAAAACCTGAAGACAATCCCCAAAAACTAAGAATAAGAAGACGAATATTTCGGGTTGATGTGTAACATGAACTAATCGATGATCTTAGACCTTAAAGATTTTGATGTTTTGATTTTTAACCAGAATCGTCTTAGTTATTGCATAAAAACAAGGGAGGCAACAAAAACATTGGAATGTCAAAGTTTAAGGGACCAGTTGTGTTAGTCCCTATCAAAAAAAAAAATAAAATTAGACAGAGGTTTATATTTTGATTAGTAGTTGTGATGAATGATACTTGACAATTTTATATCAACTTTATGAGTCTCTGTCTCGTATGGTATAGCGAATAGTTGCTATGTAATTATTTTTATTTTTCTAGAAACAGATGCAGTATTATATGAAAACGAATCCCATAATAAATAGAATAATTAAGCTAATAACTACATAAATACATTGAAAAATCTAATTCAACCCAGATGATGATGTTATAAGAAACCGCAAAAGCAATCACTCAGATTAATTAAGGGTGTACAAAATCCCCGCTTAACCGCAAAACACGAAAAAAAAAAGATGAAACACAAAACAAAAGCAAAAACAACATAAGAAAAGAAGAGACAAACCTGGGGATGGAAAGATGTTCCAGCATTGATCCTAAGAGTTCATTTTTTAACTTTTTTTTTTCCTTTAGGGAGGAACCAAGAATTCCTCCCTTTTTTCTCTCCTCTCTATCTCTTTCCTCTCCCTCTAAAAAAAATGGGTGCGAATTCCACAGAGGAAAGAAAGACAAAGGCAGAGAGAGAGAGAGAGAGAGAGAAAATACGTCACATTAAACACAAAGAAGAGGTCCGTTGTATTCGGATCCTATCTTTTAAATCTCCCTCTCTCTCTCTCTCTCTCTCTCCCTCCCTCTGTATATGTCCTCCTCTATTTTCGTTTTTTTCTTTTTTTTTTCTGAATTTTTAATTTTCGCGGGTAGATAGCATTATGGCAAAGCAGAGACACAACTTTTTTATCTTAATAATGATTCAGTTAAATAATTAACCCTCCGCCGACTGCGGTTCTACTTCACCCCCACGTGTGATCATCCTTTAAGGAAAACAGATATTAAATCTATCATTTTATTCTATAAATTCTTAGAATAATGTTTTTTTCTGTAAAATAATTGTGAGACTTGTATATATATTATACGAGTTTGTGCTGTGTTATGATGATTACTCTTGAACAAAATCTGGCTTCTGTCAACTCAACATCGTATGTTACTGACTATACTTATTCATCATTGTACGTTTATCAAATTTATGTGATAAACTTATTGTTTTCTCAGCTAAGCAATAATAAAAATCACTAACCCTTTTCTTCTTTTTTTATGTCATAAATTTTATACCGAGTTAATAGAAGAATTGTTTTTTTTTTTTTCTGGAAACTAAAACGTAACAATTTTATTTGTTGCATGTAACAAAAAGAGAAGAGTAATAAGTAAATGAGAATTGATGAGGATGCACGTAGCCATAATATGAAATAAGTTAGGTGGCAGTTTTCATCAATTTCTTTTTTTTTTTAAATGTCAACATCGTGGCAGAGTGGCACTGGCAAAGGGTAGAGAATTAACGGTTTCTGCCCTGCACATCACCGTGCAGCCGGCGCTTATATAAACCAACTCTTGTTTTTTTTTTAAAAAAAAAAATAATAGAAACTAAACTTCATATAATTGAAACCACCAACTTCTTATTCCTAATCAAGCAATTCGTGTCTAATTTTTTGCTTGAAACAATATTTAAGTTTTTGGCCTTTTAATACAAAAATTTCCTAAACTCGGAATAATTTAATAAAATTAACCATGAACTCAATTTTTTAGAACAAAATCTTATGAAGTCCTCTAATATTAGTTTGGTTAAAAAAGAAAGGTGTTTTTATTAGTTTTTTTATGGTTAAGTTTATATTCTTTAATTTGTAGTATTTAGGTCTTTATTTTTATATTTTTGTGTTTCACGTTAATTCATTTTAATCTTTTTTATCTCATAAAATTAGAACGACAAAATATTAAGTTGGCAATATATATCCCATAAATTGGCAATGTATTCATATTTTCAATTTTTTACATCTGTCTTGAATGAAAATAATAACCGAACTCTTTTTTTTTATTAAATAATAATTTTTCTTCATTTCCAATTTTAATCATTCTGAGATGAGCATGTTTTGGGCAAGTACTAATTAATAGTAGTACAAGATAGAAAAGATTAAAATAGATTAACGTGAAACAAAAATCTAAGAATAAGAATCTAAAATTCACAAATAAAAAAATAGAGACTTATCCGTTAAAAAAAATAGATTCACCTTTGTTTTCTAACAAAACTAATATTAAGGAATATTAAGGGGTTTTGCTACAAAAACTTGAGTTTAAAGTTAGTTTTACTAATTTCTTTCAAGTTCAGGAGACTTTTTGTATTAAAAAGCCTTAGGGCCCGTTTGGTTCGCCTATTTGAATGGGTGTATTTGAATGGAAATTGTGGAATGTGTTGGGGCCGTTTGGTTCGCCCATTCCATTCCATTGGAATGGAAAATCCATTTGAATGGGTGTTTGTTTTAACAACTCTAAATTTTCCATTCAAATAGTCTTTTAGAATGAGTGTTTGTTTCAACAATTTAGTTTTTACATTCAAATGGTTCATCAGTCACATCAACTATTTGAATGGATTTTTGTGTCTTGGATGAGAATGGAAGGGAAGAGGTGTTTTTGAATGGTCCATTCCAATACTCCCATTCTAATTATAACCCATTCCACTATTTTTTCCATTCAAATGTCTTCCATTCCAATTATAACCCATTCCACAATTTCCATTCAAATACACACATTCAAATAGACAAAATAAACGGGGCCGTTATAATTGGAATGGGAGACATTTGAATGGAAAAAATAGTAGAATGTGTTGTAATTAGAATGGGAGCATTGGAATAGACCATTCAAAAACACCTCCTCCCCTCTATTCTTATTCAAGATACAAAAAAATAATTCCAATGGTTAACTTTTTGGATGGNCTAAGTTTTTTATTCTTAGGTTTGCCTTCTAGGTCCTCCTTTTTATATATGAAAATAAAAATTGAAATTGTCATCTAATATCTCCCCATATTTTCTTTGTAGTGGAATAAATTGTGTTTTTTCCTCTTCTAAAATAAATAAATGAATAAATACATGAATTGGTTCAAACACTTTGTCAACTTTGTCATTTTTAACTTAGACTTCACTATGATAGCCAAATTTGTGGGTTTTTATTTTTTTAAAAAATAAAATTCACCTTGATGAATAAGCTTTAAGCTTGGATTCAGTGTCTTGAAAGGTTCGATATAAATTGGGCTGCTTTCAATTAAATTTTAATGAAACATCAAAGGACTATTTACGAAAATATTATTTACCCTATTAAGATTACCTTCCTTTTTCTCAAGTCTTTTTTGAAAAGAGATTAAAGTCCTCTTTTGAGTCTTATCCCACTCCTTACGCCACATATGACAAAGAAAGCCCAAATTAGAAGGGAAAACTTATAAATAGAAGCTAAAAATAAAAAACCCCAATGATATCTATCTCTATTCCCAAATTCCAAAGCATGAATAGCATGTTTATTTTGCTATAACCTACTCTTCATGATTGCCAATGAGGGTATGCTGAAACTATAAAAATAATTATATTATAATAAATTGGATCATTTATGGACATAAGATACAAATTTTAAAGATGGGGTCTTGAGAATAGGATGCTCAAGCAACACCATTTAAAAATAATGATTAGTGGGTTTTTGCTTGTGATTAGGACTGTATTAATTAATAATATATTAACATATAGTTGAAGTGGATGGACTAGGAGACCCGTCCCAAGTAGGCTGTAGCCGTGTTGAAGTGGTTGGCCCGTAAAGGGGCTTTCATTTTCAATCTCAGGACGAGGATTGTCTTTTTCCCATTTCACCAACCAAATTAGAAGAAAGAATCAATTGAACTACCTAAACGCAAAAATATTGATCACATTAAGAAAAAAAAAAAGAAAAGAAAACACTCTAACTCAAGACTTCCATGTTTCTAAATTAATAATATTAGGTCATGGAAGTTCAGAGATTGTTTGCGACTCTTGTTCAATCTCTTTTCAAATGTTCTTGGATATACTTTATTCGAATATTTGCATGAAAATGAGACTTCAGAATGCGTCTTGTGTTTATGGGGCCTAACAAATTTGGTTTGGGCACCATTTACTTAAGGGAAATAACATTGTTTTGTTCCCTTTTGTTGACAATTTAGGATACTGAAAATAAATAATCTATGAAGTGTGCAAAACACCTTAACCCGTTTTAAGATTATTATTATTATTATTGTTATTATTTGCTAGAAAAGGGTGAGAGTAGTCCAATTTGACGACTGAGATTTCCTTTAATAATTTAATATCTTTGGGAATTGGAATTTTACATTTGCCAGTTTTGTACCTTCCTTTCCTTAGAAGATTTATTTACTTATTTTTTTAAAAAAAATAAAGAAAACAAAAAAGAAAAGCAAAAGTGGAAACATTTATGCAAAAATTACCGGTAAGAGTCTAATAGATGATCCACAATAGCATAATGCAACAATAAAACAGAATCTTCTCAGTTGGACTAGCACTACTTTGATTGACACTTGAGATGATAGTCTTCTGGGTAATGAAACCGTCCTCTAAATTCTATTGATAACACTATAATTAAGCCACTGATGTAGTTTCCAGTATGCTTATTTTATATTGCCTATATCTAACAATATATCCCCATTTTAAACATTTAACTAAAAACAAAAACAAAATCAAATAAAACCAAGAAAAATAGAAATATCCAATAAAATAATTAGGCAAATAACATCCTTGTTTGGTGGAAATACACTCAAAGGATAGAGAATATCTAACTACTACATCAAAATCAAATGAAGAATATAATAATAATTCCTTATTCATCTGGCTTTTAACAAATTTGGTAGAGCTTCTAGACCAATTCCAAAGAACCCCTCTTCCCAATTTTTCTTTTAAAGTATTGTTTAATGCAGAAAGTGGAGGGTCATATGATTAGTGAAAACCCTAAAATTATATTAATTTAAGAAATTTGTTTGATGGAAACCAAACAAAATTGAAGATATTATTTTCCCAGATCACCTAACCAATTATTGTGTTGTGGTGAACAGCTACAAAAACACTTCAAGGCCTTGGATTTGTTCCCTTAAGCCAAATAAACCCATTCCCCACTTCAACAACCTCAGAAGAAGTGGACCATTTATCAACTATTACTTATGCAAGAGAAGCTGCTAACTTTTGTTCTTTGAGAATATATTTTGTTTAATTAATGTATAGTTTGCAAATATATGAATTGAATATTATATACCTGACTAAGAGAAAGGGGGGGAAAAGCAACCTTGGAAAAAGATAAAGTCACTCAATAATGTGATTACTGGGACTTAATTGATTTTCTCATTATATAATATAGTTTGAGAGTTAAGACTTTGAATCTTGCAATTCAGTCCTTCAACTAATCTATCTTTGGCATATTCTTCAATTCTGCCTAACCAAAGTCAATGCCATGGTATGTAACCTGAACTAATCAAAGAAAATCTAATGACACAATATGAAAACACTAGACTAGAGTTATTATTATTATTATTATTATTTCAAAAACAAAGGGCTAGAGAGATATATATATAACAATTATGTTAGTTTTTTGAGTGATTTTGATCCTAATCTACAGCCAAACTTTGACCCATTCAATTGACAATGTGAATCCGGGGACAATCACAGATTTGACTATCTTCTGAAGAGAGCTCAATTGCTAGGAATTTGCTCCAATAAACTGGTTATGGAACAGTGTTGACCAAATTAAGTTAATGTCATATTAATAAAATGCACACACGTATTATTAAAATGCACACACATTGTACTAGGTACATTTCTTTGGATCGTAATTTAAAACCCTATGGTGCTGAGATAAAGCTTGCCCAATGTTCTGGGGACAAAGATTAAGGGCGCCCAAGACCAGAATACACAAAAATTAAAAGTAAAGCAAAGCTTCATTAATGGCAAAGCATTAAACTCCACATGTTCAAATTTATAGCTGAGCTTATAAATTGTAACCTATCACATGGGATAGATTTCTTTTCAAATTATGGGTTCCGTATGCTCTTCACAAATTTAAAATCTATTCATGAATTTCATTTTAATAAATGTGTGTTTTTTTCTTATTTTTATAGCTAAATGAAGTAATATATGTATTTTTACACTTGGTATATCTACATACATACCAAACTTTAGTTTATAAATTGAGTGCATTAGCTTTTATACTAGCTACATTATATATTATATTTAGTATATACATTAATATACTGGTCAGTTTACTACAATATTTGAACAGCAAATATTTATTTAAAATGAGCCTAAACTTTAGTTATTTTGCTATAATACCCTTATATTTTTTGTTCTAGGCTATTTATACTCTCAATTTTATATAGCTAACTGGGGCTAGCTCAGTTGGTCCAAGACTTGAGGGATGTGTGTGTGAGTTTCTTTTTTTTGGGGGGAGATCAGGAGTTCAAGCTTTGGTAGTGTGTGTGTATTATTTTTCTTTAAATTTGTAGTAAATGATGGTCATTAGTTAAGCCACACTTTTTTTTTTAAAAAAAAAAAACTCTCAATTTTATGTAAGCGTCATTCAGAACAATTTTAATAAGAAACCGTAGCCTTATATCCTTCTTCTTCAATTGAATTTATGATGTTGCAAGTCCTTAAAGCTAGAGTGCTCTCGCTTTCCCACGAGGTACTTCATAGATAGCAGTTTGAAAGAAAATTATCAGTTTTATAACAGTTTTTGTCTAGAAGAAACTGCTATAAAACTAATACCAATCTCCAAAGTGCCGCTCTAGCTAATATCCTCCCTTTTTTTTGGGGGAAAAAGGTACACCCAACATTACTTTTTAAAAAATAATACCAAAATATGATATTTTTAAAATAATTATTTTTTTGTACGACATTCAGCAGCATTTTTCTGGATATTTTGTTTACAAGAAACTTCTTCTTTTTTTTTTTTTCCCTAGAAACCAAAAACCAAATTGGTTTCTAAACAAAGAAACCAGATAAACTAGTAATCATTAAATAGAGAAACTAATAACCAGATCCTAAAGAAACCAATATGTTTACTGGAAACCAGAAAACTAATATTATTATTGAATATTAGAGAAAATGTTACTTAAAATTAATTTGGTTACTGGAAACCATAAACCAATTTAGTTTCTAAAAACAGAGAAATTAATTTAGTTATTAGAAACTAATTTAGTTTCTTGTAACTAAAATATTTAGAAAAATACCACTAAATGTTTTACGTAAAAATAATTGTTTTGGGAATGTCGTATTTGTGGTATTATTTTTGAAAACTTAGGTGTAAGGGGGTCCAAATATTTTTTTTTTGCATGGGAAAAGTTTATAAAAACCCGTTTTCAAAATCATATTTCCATAAATACCTCTTTTTTATTTTTATTTCATAAATACCCATTTTTGGAGAAATATAGATCACCACTATTTTACACATGAAATTTATATCGTGGTATACATTTCATGCATTAAGTGTATACCGTGGTCTATATTTTATGAATAAAAATTACACTAAAAATTAGCACATATTTTAAAATGTATACCGTATGTCAAATTTATAATAAAAAATGTAAACTGTGATAAATATTTACATTGTAAATGTATACTGTTCATATTTTATACATGAAATGTGTACCTCATGGGTAAAATTTACATTCTAAATGTGGACCACTCATATTTTACATAATATGACTACAAAAATGGGTATTTTTGAAAGAAAAATTATAAACAGGTATTTATGAAAATAAGTTTTAAAAACGGATACTAGGCGTAAATTTCTCTTTTTGCACCAACTCAATAATTGGGCTTTTATTCCTTTTGTTGATCAACAATTGGGCTTTCTTCACAGCTGGCACTACAAGCTACTAGGGACCGGCCACCGAACCAATTGGGCCAAACTTTGTTCAAACTCTGCCTCGTCTCTTTTAGCCACCCAAACTGAATCCCAAGCCCATTATCTAGTACGGCGGGGCTTAGCTAGAATTCTTCCACAGAAGTTGACATAAGTCTAAATACTTGTTAACTATTGTGAGCTTATCCAATGATTGATGTTGTAACTTACTTGAATTGGTGGCAAACCAGTATCCAAACCAATAAAATTAAAGAAAGAGAGAGAGAAATATAGATTGAAAAAAGTGTTAAAAAGGAGATTTGATAAGCATCAAAGATTCATTAAAGAGATAGAGCAAACAAAGAGGCTTCCATGCGTCCATAAAAAAAAAATTAATTTCTTCTGATTAATGATATATAATGAGAAAACATAAAAAGTAAAAATTATATATCTATATCTATGTATATAAAGATGTGGACCCCGCCTAATAGAGGTTTGGATATGATTAAATGCATCACATGTTTGTCCAAAGTTGCATAATGAAATACACCCACCCAAACCCTTTTAATTTCCCATCATGTAAAGTCTCAAGCATGACCCCTTCGAGCTTTTAATATCTGTTGGGCCCCACTTCCTATGAGAGTGACACATAGACAATAGAGACAGATTTTCTAATATCAATACTATATATTGCCAACGAAATGTTTGGCTTTCTATTTGTTAGAGATGACTTTGGTGGCTGACAGAATATTTAAGTCAAAAAACTTCAACTATATAAAAATTCCATACCATTCTTTTACTGGAAACTTTTCATCGCAATCCGTTATTTCAGTCCAATAATACTTACATTTAATCATATTTGTTACATTAATTCATCCAAAAATTTATAATCTATACTCATATTACTTTCTTCTACGTGTGAACTTGGACTAAATAAATCACAACATATGAACCGATTCAAACAAAGGAGAAACTGTATTAAAAAAAAAAAAAAAAAAACCTGAAGCTAAAGAATTTCTAAAATATCATATCCACTAATACTAAGTGATTTGTGCTATGTTACATGACGGTGTTTCCGGATGGTAAATGAATACAAGCAACTGATCTCCGGTACAGCGAGGCTTGACATCAATCATGTTCCAATATTTAGATTTTAGTAAGGCGCTTGTTCTCTCAGTTAAGAAATTTTGGGTTTGAGTCATTACCGTTGCGGTTCGGAAGTTCATCACCCATGTTATAAGTATATGCCACCCTCTCTGATCCTATAACTCTTTTTTTTCCCTTTTTATTTCAGCAATAAAAATAGAGGATCTATAATGAAAATGCTAAAAAGTATATTATACACATTAGCTTATGTGGCAGGTGGATATAAATATCATGACAAAGACATACGAATTAAGCTGATCTAGTTTATAATATTGTTTATATGTTTGATTATACAATTTGCAATGTAATTTTAGCAATGTTGTCTAGATTGATAGTTAAGTGTTGATCTATTCTGGACTAGGTTTTTTATTTTTTTTAAATAATAATTTTCCGGCAAAAAAAGTAGGGCTTGATCAAGCAGGGCCTTTTCCATTTCTCGTATTACATTGTCAATCAACCCAAAAAGAAGAAAAGATAAAAAAGAAAGAAAGAGGTACTAGGTTGGGGTTTGAGCAAAGCAAAATTCTCTATTAAAGCTGAAGCTAATCCCACTAATTGCTCATTGTCTGGCCAAAACTGTAAAATTCTCAAGAGATGTTGCTTCTGAAAGCTACTCCACTTGTATGTATGTGCATGAAAAATCAAACCCCCCAAGGGGGAAAAAAAAATGAAAAAAGAAGATAGAACTTGTTTTTATTATATGCCTAATATTCTTTATCTCCCTGTAGTTTTTTGGACCAGCTGGTGTGTATTGATCTATCTAGTCACGAGTGAGTTAGAGAAAGGTCGAAATCTCGCCTTCAATTTCTCATCCAACTTTTGAAAAAAAAAAAAAAAATGAAAATAATATATTGTTCTTTTCACCAATGTGGTCTACAGCTCGTCCTTAATGTTGCAAGTTTCAATTTTGTGTCATGGATATACAATTGAAAAGCATTAGATAAAAAGGGAAAGGAAATAGGTTTATCACGTTTTCTTTCTTTCCCTCAATAATGTTTCTTTGCTCTTTCATGAAGCAACTTATTTTTATTATAAATTTATGATGACATTGATCTTTATTGACTTTCTTTGTTTAAAAAAAATGTTTTCCAAGTCCCAATTAACTGAATATTCTGGGTCCACCTTTTGGCTTTTATTACGATCCATTTCCACGTAAAATTTTGTAGATTAAAAAACTAACTTTTTTTTTTTTAGCGCGTCTACAGTAAGGCGCCCCTATGTAAGGCCCTGTCTATTCACCGTTGGATGGCCCTGTCTATTCACCGTTGGATGGCCCTGTCTATTCACCGTTGGATGGGAATCTGTATATAAATAGATTTTCCACAGATTCCCGTTATTCCTTACAGATTCCCATCCAACGATAATTAAGGCATGACCCTACGTAGGGACGCCTCTACCGTAGCCATCCCTTTTTTGTTTTTATATTTCTGAAAAAAAAAATAAAAGACGAAAGCGAATTACATATGATGCATAGTACGATGCCATTTTCTACCTCGGTCAAACTTTTTAGGTTTCGATTGCTTCAGCTCATTTTTTTCTATACATTAATTTTTACGATCACACATGTTTGTTTGTTTGTTTTTTTAATTATTTTTTTTGGTCAATTGAACAGAAAATTTGACATTATATTATTAGTTTAGCATGGAGTTCTCTTTATATCTTATTCTATTTTGTTTTAAACTTTTTAAAACCTTTAAAGGCCAATGGTTGAGAGGCTCACCAAGCCAAACCTGAAGAGATAGGTCACGGGTATGAATCACACGTCTCCAAATAAGTGTTTTAAAAAAAAAAGAAAAAAAAGAAAAAAAGAAAAAAAAAAAAGAGCTAGACTGGTCGCTATAGTCACGGGTCCAAATTAATCCTTTGCTTAATTATTTCACATGCAAATTTTTTACAATAAAGTGATCAACTAAACTTTATTGTCACGTTATCCATTCGTAAATTTATATACGTACAGAGGTTCTCCACTACTAGTCTATTTTTAAGGAAAATGTAGCGATCAAACAAAAGTGCATCCATCCACGTTGGCTTTACTTTAAAACATGTATTATCGTTTAGATGATTAACATATATTAAATCTGTGTATTATTACTTTTTTTTTAACAAAGAAAATTTTACAAGAAAAAAGGGTCACTTCTTGTATGGTTCATTAATATGACAAGGCCACATATATTGATATGTCTAGGTTTGGTTTAAATCCCTCGATTTTGGGGTTAACAACCCCACCATTTTTTTTTTATAGTTTTATGGTTAATTTGGTTGTTTGTTTTTTTTTTTTTCGTTCTTAACATATTCAAATATTTAGATTCTCTTCTAATTATTTTTATGCCTGATCTTAAGAAAAAACTATTGCATTCGGCAGTAGGGTCAAAGCTCAAAAGTAATATATGTTTATTAATCGTCAATATTGTTATATTTTATTGAATTAGCATACTTTTTTATTGGGATATATTTTTGAGATGATTCGACGTCTAGAATCGTAGATGTTGATCCATACCATATAAATCTCAAAATCAGTATTATTTGAAAAATCTTATTCACGAGTTGTGTGACAAGAAATCAAATGCCTCCCTCTAAAACCCGGAATTTCATTTCAACGTTTGTCATGGTTGGATTATGACCTTCATATATATATATAAAATAAAATAAAAACCATGCACACTAAAATAGCTAGAGCAAGACCCTTTTTTTCTCCTCTAAACCCAACCAATGGTTTGAACTTAAAATGTCAAAAAGTAACAACATCTTGGGCTACTCTAAAATTTTCCATAATTACCTGCAATTAGTCCTTTTTTTTATTTAAAATATATATATATAAACGTATAAATAGAATAGGAAAATTTTGCTACAAGTCAAAAAGAAAGTACACAGAATATTTATTTATGATCAGATTGTCATATTTCTACGATCTGATATTGAAAATACATTATTATAATAATACAAATTATTGGTTCTAATTATTTTATAAGAGAATATTTGGAATTGTATAATAATAAATCCAGTACGTGTTGTGAAAAAGTGTTAGAAGAAGAAACCAAACAGCGGGTTTATCTATCCAGTGTCGGAACGAATCTTGCTCTGGTCAACTAAAGTAGTATATAGGAAATGGTGGGGCTTGGAATGCGTGGCATGGGATTATTAGGGCAAAAATACTAATCCTTCTTTTGAGAACGAGACAGATATAGATCCAAAGACATTTAATGCAGCTCATCTACCCTTGTCAGACCCTATACGTTAAAATATATATATATATATTTTTTTGAAAAGATAGGAAAAGAAGAGAAAAAATAACCCTTTTTTTTTTGGGAATGACTACGGTAGGGGCGTCTCTACGTAGGGTCATGCCTTAATTATCGCTGAATGGGAATCTGTGGAGAATAATGAGAATCTATGGAGAATTTATTTATATACAGATTCCCATCCAACGGTGAATAGACAGGGCCCTACGTAGGGGCGCCTCTACTGTAAACGCGCCTTCTTTCTTTTACTCTAAATTATTTTTTACAAGTGGGATTTATCAAGTATTGGTGTTTTGATGATATGTCCGATTTGGGTGGTCCTTGCTCTTGGGAAATTCATACATTTTTTTGTTTTGAAAACGTGAACAATAATGCAAAGGTGAACAATATTTAAGGGATATTTTTTTTGATGAAAAAAAATAACATTTAGACTTTATTTGGTAGGAGGTATGAGTAGAAGGAGGGAAAGGGTTGGAGAGAGAGGAGTGAATCTTCTTTTGTTTGGTGGGAGAGAGAGATGGAGGTAGGGGTGTTCATGGCCGATTTGGACGGTCTAAATCGTCAATCCAGAAACCAATCCGAATGTGCGGTTTGGCCGGTTTACCAATCCGTGCGGTTTGAGTTTGTCGATTCAAACCGGCCAAACCGCACATACATTTTTGCGGCCGGTTTGGGCGGTTTCCGCGGTTTGAAAACTTAAAAAATTTGAATTAATACAATATCAACTAAGCTCATATCATAATCATATTTCATCTAAAATATCAAGTCCAAATATAAAACGAAACTATAACATAGTTAAAAGATATAACCAAATCGAAAGTCATAGTAAACTTAAATTTTAGTTACAACTTATAACTTAATCAAATTGAATAGTAAACTTAAAGTCTTTAATCTTAAACATATCATAACAATAAGACTTAAAGTCTAAAATATCATAAGAGTCATAAGTAACATAGTCCTAAATAAGCTAAGAGTAATCATTACTCAATTAGAATGAATGAGCTTAAATTTTTAACTATTAATATACATTTAAAAAAAATACATATACAAACTTATTGGCCGGTTCGGTTTGAATCCGACCGAATTTTTCTAAAACCGAAAACCAAACCGGCCAAGTCGGTTTTCATATTTTCTAATCCGTAACCGGCCATTTAAGAAAAAAAACCGCACGAATTGGGCGGTTTGAATTGGATTGGGCGGTTTCTATGGTTTGGCGGTTTTTTTGAACACGCCTATATGGAGGGGGAGGAGAAGTGGAGGGGGAAAGTCTTCCTTCAAACACACAAAATCTCATCCTTCCAAATTGGAGAAAAATGAAGAAAAAAAAAGAATTGACATATATATTCTCTAAAATAATTATTTAAATAAGGCGCGTCTACAGTAGGGGCGCCCCTACGTAGGGCCCTGTCTATTTACCGTTGGATGGGAATCTGTATATAAATAGATTCTCCATAGATTCTCGTTATTCCCCACAGATTCCCATCCAACGATAATTAAGGCATGACCCTACGTAGGGACGCCCCTACCGTAGCCATCCCCATTTAAATAATTATAAAATAGGTATTATAGTAATTTTATGAATAAATATTCTCTATCCTTCTTACTCTCTATCCTTCTTACCAAACAAAATAAGAGATTATCACTCTCTTCTCTCTCTTTTACGTTCTCCATTCTTCCCTAATTCTCTATCCTTCTTATTCTCCTTCTCTCCTACCAAACATAGCCTTAAGGTTGGTGCTTCTTGAATACATTTATTATTTAGTATTTACAGCGTGTCAATTATCTTCTTTGCTTGCCACTGGTTGAAAGGTGTTTGTTTTATTTTCATTTTTCTAAAATATTATTTTGGTTTCATCAATTCCAAAATCTGACAAGAAAATGCCAAGTGCAAATTTCACAACCTTTTAAGAACCCTAGTTAGTCCCTACTTAAAGAGGCCCATTCCATTCTTTTGCCATCTTCCTCTTTGTTGAGTCACTCTCAAATCTCAATACACCTGCAAATGGTTAAATACGAAAACAACCTTACTTTGTGGCGAGTGAATCCTTAGATCAGATGGTAAAGAAGGGACGTCCATTTCAAATGTGTTTTGGATTCGAACAAAGGTTGGATTTATGGGCAATTCATTTTGTGAGGGATTGGTATACCATACATGATTTACGTTACTCATGAGATTGTGTGGGTATGTCATTTTCGGCGTAAATAATCCTTATTAAGTAATAAAATAAGAAAATTTATCTCTAGAATTTTCAAAACAATTCGCTTAACTTAATTTGTCACTAACCCTTCAATATGGGTCACCTAATTAAGCTAAAGTTCTTGTTAGACACTTCATCCAATTATTACTTTTTTCTAATGCAAAACGTCACTAGATACAAATACTAACATCAATTCTTTTGTGGTTAAGAGCACAAGAACCCAAGTTAGTGTAATGGCCTTTTTGACTTCAAGTTTCTTATTTGATAATCATATTTAAAGGATTTAGCTGTTAAATCACATACTAAAAACTGATATAGCTCTTGTTTCGTTTGTAGCCTTATGGGACATGGAACCTTTCAAGTAATGCCATCGCAGATTTCAACAACTGTTTTTGTCCATTTTCTCTTGGAATGTAGTAAATAGACTTAAATACTTCTCTTCCACACTCCTGACTAAATATATACTAATTTTGAATTATTCAAATTATATTCTCATCTGAACAAATTGAAAAAAAAAAAAGAAGAAAAGGTTTTGAAAATGAAATCAGTTGATATTGGGACAGAGAGTCCAAAATCCATATACATTGTGACAAGAAAGCTAAGAACAAATTTTTTTTTTTTTTGGGGGTTTCTCAACGCAATCGTTTTAACAGCTTTGGTAATTGGGTATGTTATTAGATAGTTCAAGCTAGTGACGTTTTAACTAAATGGCAAAGCCAACATAAGTAGCCAAAATTTGTCCATTGAAAACAAATCCAAAGTAATTATGATGTGCAAAAAGTGAGAATTAAGCATTCATCAACAAAAGAATGAGACAAATAAAGAGCATTACTAATATGGGATTATAGCCAAGAACTGAAATTATATCAATCAAACTTAACAAGATGGTTGAAATAGGCATTGATTCTTAACAACACATGACCAAGAAACTAGACCCAAATTTCGAGTTATTCCCAGGCATCAACTACTACTACTACCCACCATAACTGAAAAGAAGCAGCTGCAAAAGAAAACAACATTTAATATGTGACAGGTATTTGTCCAAACATTCACAGAGTTTTTTGAGCTAAATAAGCATGCCCATAAGGAAGTGAAAGATACACAAGCTCAAAAGGAGAAATGCCACTGAGTTGTGAGGTCACAATCTCTACAAATTGTTCTTAACTGCATTGTATTCCTTTTTAACAAAAGAAGTTTATATTGAACTGGACAAAAGCATAATAAAACAATTACAATTTTACAAAGTAAGTCACAAGCAAAAAAAGAAAACAAATTTGTGATTTTCTTGGGGGGAAAAAAAACAAAGAAAAGAAAAAAGAGAGAGAATTTGGCTTAAAATACAAAACACTTAAATGGGGTTATGAGTGAAGCTTTGAAGAAGGGCAATTAAATAAAAGCAGAACCAAACAACTATCTGTTGCTCTGGTCTGTGACACATGATTTGCCCAGCAGGAAAAGGTGACGCTAGAAACAAGGAAAAAGTAAAAGGTGACTTAAAGAGGTAATTATAGGTATGAAAAGCAAGCAACCAAGCCAGGCCTCTCTCTCTCTCTCTCTCTCTCTCTCTCTCTCATATGTTCTTTCTTCTTACAGTCATTGATATTGGCCCAAGTAAAAAAAACTTTGCTAACAAAACCCTGTACTCTTTTCTCACCTTCCTTGACCTGGGTGCTAATGAATGATTGAGTGAAACCGGACAAAGCTTCCTCACACCCCCATCATCATCACTTATCAGCATCTACCCCATACCAAAGAAATCTTCCTCCTTTAAGCTGCTCTTTTTCTCTCCTTCTACCCATTTCTTACCTTGATTAGACACCTCCTTCGAAAATGTCCCTGCTAACTTTTTCTTGGTTGGTTCCACAGTGAATCAGCCATTTTCATGTTTCCCGGAAAATGAGGGAAAGTGAGAGAAAATAAATTTGACATGTACAAGTAAAAAAAGCGACACTAAAAGTCATCATTTTTCTTGCCCCATTCAATTGATTTCAACGCCTTTGTTATTTCCACCAGCTAGTCTGCAGCAGCATTGAACAGGAAAATGAGGAAGCATGGATGGCAGCTCCCTTACCACCCTCTCCAGGTATGGTTTCAATTTTTTTTTCTTTTTTTGGTTGTGGAAAATATAATGGCTTGAGCAACTTTTGTTTCCTTGATTTAACTTGGGTAATTGTTTGTTTCTTTGAAGGTGGTGGCCGTTGCTGTATTCCTGGCATTGGGTTTTGCTTTCTATGTGTTCTTTGCTCCTTTTGTTGGGAAGAAGATGTTTCAGTACATTGTGATGGGGCTCTACACTCCTCTTGTAAGCCATTTCTCTTATTTCCTCTTTTTTTTTTTTAATTATATTTTTTTTGTACTCTTTTTTGGTTGGGTTGAGGAGCTGAGATCTGTGATCTCTCTGATTTTTGCTTTATTTTTAGGGTGTTTCTTTGTATCTGCTAAAGCTGATTTCTTTCTCTTTGGTGGGTATTTTGTAATTTCATTTCCTGGTAAGTCTGTGTATAGATCCATTTAAGTATGTCATGAACCTCTTAATGTAGCGTCTAATGGGCCTATAGATTGCTTGCCTTTTTTCTTGGATCCTAGTTTCTAACAGCAAGAGTGTACAATTTTGGTGCTAAAGTTTGAAACTTTTATGAATGGTTAGCATAACACGTGAGTTTCCTTCAGAATTTGATTTATTGCAACTGCTGTCGAATTCTTATACATGAACGCTCATCTAAATTGTAACTTCAGAGTTCTCAGTCCCTATATTTGTTCTCTGGTTTAGAAGAATCTCGGTTAAAAATGAGTAATATTATTTACCCATTAAGATTGTTAATCATCCCTTAAGGCAGGCCCGATGAATTTCTTCAGTGCGGTTGATCGAGTCACAGTTACTATGGTTAATCATGTGTCGTTTGGTTTAGAAAATATGTAGACCTCTAACTTCTATCAGTTGTGTTTAACTGTAGTCTGTATTAGATACGCCCAATTCCTTGTTTAAACTTTAGTAAACTCTGTTATTTTCAGATTACTTGTGTCTTCAGTCTATACATTTGGTGTGCGGCGGCTGATCCTGCAGACCCAGGAGTGTTTAAGTCAAAAAAGTATCTCAAGATTCCAGACTGTGCAAAGCATTCTGGACAAAAAGAATCGAAACTGGGTGGAGAATCGACTTCATCACTACATGATGCTAATGCTGTAAAAGTTGGGGAAAAACCTCTGGATGAAGATGTAATGGGCAAAGATGCGGCTTCCAAAATTTCGACTGTTGATACTGAGAAGAAAAATGCATCACGAGAGCATTCATCTTGTCTCCTGTTGGTTTGTTCTCCATGTGCTTATATCTGCAATTGCTCGAGTTCTCGTGAGGAATCCTCTACTCAACAAATGAGTGAAGAAGGCACGTTCTATTGCAGTTTGTGTGAAGTTGAGGTGTGTTGAAGCACATAAACGATCAAATATGCAGTCTTTTTATATGATTGTCAAATTGAGTACATCTTGAGGGTTTGTCGTTTCAATTGCATAGCATGTGAGCTCAGGCATGTTATGTTTGGTTTGCCAAGGAAAATTTCTCTTAAAAAGTGATAAGCGACACTTTCATTTTGCATTTGCCCAATAAGTAACTTGTAGAGTTTCGGATGCGTTTTCATTGATTTAGATTTGAATTCCCATGCAGGTCTTCAAGTATAGTAAACACTGCAGAGTTTGTGACAAGTGTGTTGACCGCTTCGATCATCACTGCAGGGTATAATGATAATTCCCCTTCTTTCTCAAAATTGATTCGTTCTTTGGTAATTCTTCTGACACAAATGCATATGTGGTTTTTTGTAGTGGCTTAACAACTGTATAGGAAAAAAGAACTACAGGCAGTTTTTCACCCTCATGGTTTCTGCTCTCCTATTGGTAAGCATGAGCCTCTATCTTGTCCTTGCATACAAAAGTTCATATTGTCAAACCATTGACCTGTTGTTTCTCTTAATCTCACCTTTATCTGGCCCAGTAACTTTTTCTAAGAATCTCCTCGCTTTTTCACTTATGGAAACAAAAAGGAAAGGTACAGAAAATAAACTTCATAAATAAATTCTATCCAGCTGTGTACTAGGATCTTTCCTTCCCACCACTGTGATCAGCTAAAGTTTGACTTACAGTTCCATTAACTACACTGTTTCATGCTCTACTCAAATCTCTTTTTTCCTCAACTAATTGTTTTAAGGAGCATTGATCTGTAATTTCCATTTACCCTATTTAAGGCCATGTATTCTGCTAAGACTCCTTTTGCCCATCGTTAGTTCAGAAATAATCCTTCGATGAACTGTACTAGAACTCTTTGCATATGTGAAAGAATGTTGTGATTTATCTACTTTTTCTTCTAATTTTTCAAAGCAATCATATTGCTTCTCTTATTCGACAATTTGGCTTCCCTGACTGTTTAAGTGACGCTTCCCACTTAAAACAAACTATTGACCCGAGCCTGATCTAATTTTGTTTCCATATTCCCTACTTGCTGCCATGAGTCCCACGAGCAATCAGCCAGAACCCAAAGATCACCTCAGAGTAAGCATTTTATTTTCATATCATTTTCATTTTAAATTATTATTGACAGGTCTATACATGGTTTGTGCACCTTGGGCTTGAGATTGCAGCTTATCCTACAATGGACAACTGGACTCCTTGTGCTTGTCTGCTGTTTTCTTGAGAGGAAACGATACTCTGTGGAAATCTCCACCAAGTTGGGAAGCAGTTTCTCTTTGGCGCCATTTGTTATTGTTGTGGTGAGTGTTATTGACACGTATTTATTTTCAGATTTAGCTGTGAGTTCAGATCAACCTTCTGTCAATTTATAACCTTTGTTGTCTTAGCAATGAGATTCTAGGTTGTTTCATTTGATTCTTTTAACAAAGCTTCTATTGTCAACCTAATCGAACATAAATTGAATTTACAGGCACTATGCACCCTTTTGGCGATGATTGCAACCCTACCGCTTGCCCAGCTTTTCTTTTTCCACATCCTTCTGATAAAGAAGGTAAGCTTGGGATTTGTTTCCCTTTTCTAATCACATGATTGTTTTCTTGTTCTAGTGATCATGTGACGAAGTTTTACTGTGGTCATGTATTTGATATAGGGAATTAGCACATATGATTACATCATAGCTTTGAGGGAGCAGGAGCAAGAGCAACAAGGAGTTGGAGGTCCGCAGAGTCCCCAAATGTCTCCAGCCAGCTCACTTACTGGATTAAGCAGTGCAAGCTCTTTTACTACATTTCATCGGGGTGCTTGGTGCACCCCGCCGCGTCTATTTCTCGAAGATCAGGTAATTTTCACTTAAAATTAATCTTCCAGATTTCCAATTTATTATGAGCCTGCTAACAATCTGAGATTCATGGTCTTTGTAGCAGAGTTGGTATTTTTGGTCTGCACAATACCCTTTTACCTTCGTCGAATTTGTTCTTGGCATTGTGCATCTTGCATATGTTACCTGCTTCTCATATTTATTTAGGCTTGAAAATTTGAGTTAGCCATCTTTAACCATTCTGTTGCTGGCAGTCAAGTGACATACAACATTTATTAGAACATACTGAGGACTACCAGGGGGTTCTTTGGCCTGCAGGATTAGCCCATTAGTTTGGATTGGAGTACTGTACTGTTTTAGTGAATCCCAGGACTAAAATGTTAAATACAAAATCAAGTGATTTCTTTATGTACTCATTATTGTATAATACTTCATCATATAAATAATAAATAAATGAATATAGAAGTAATAGGAGAGACTAAACTTAAATGACATTCCAATAAAATAATAAGTGGCATATTATTAAAATTTCAATATAAATAAAGAAAATATTATGTGTAAAAAATTACAATAATTGATGTAGATGAAAGATAGTTAAATGAAAAAAACAATGACAAGTGAATAAATTTATGAATGAGACAACTTTGTCTCATCCCTTGGACGCTAGATGTGGTTCCAAAAAGAGGGAACTGGGCTTAAATAATAGTCCCATCTGTGCAATTTGGTCCATCAAAGTGTAACCTTTGAGGACTGGACGTGAAAATCCAGCCTCCAAAAAAAAGCAGGATGGGACAAAGTTATCCCATTGATAAGGTGGGTTTTTTTTATCCCGACATTTTAACAGAAATTATTTATTTGATATCTTCATACCAGCTACCTTAGTTATATAAGAACAATGTTTATACTTAGATTGTGAATCTTAATGTGTATCACTTTGAAAATAAATTCAGAAAACATTGTTTCATTTTAGTATCATTTATTAATTTTAAACAGTCTTATAATCTAAATACTCTTTTTTCTTTTCAAAAAAAAAAAAAAAAAGAATATTAATAGGTAATACTACATTAAGAAACTATTTAATTAAGTTTTAATATTTTGGAACTGCATTACTCAAAATGCACTATAGTACTCAGTTCAATCTAATTTCGTCTCCTAACTATTATGCCACGCCAAGCTTGCGTGCCAAACGGGTCCTAGGAGTGTTAAAGAGATAGACATACCGTCTTTTTATGAAATTTTATTTTAAGAATTTATTTATATATATATATATATATATATATTTATATATGATAGAAGCAACTTAGCCGAATTGCTATGTCTGTTGATCTCTGCTGTTTTGTTTTCCTTCCAGTTTGATGTCGTGCCACCAGAGACTGGATCTGTTAGTTCATTAGGAAAGAAGGTAGGGGGAGAGGATACAATTAAAAAGAAGAATTCGGCAGCAGTGAAGATCAGTCCATGGACTCTTGCAAGATTAAATGCAGAAGAGATTTCAAAGGCTGCAGCTGAGGCGAGGAAAAAGTCCAAAATCTTGCAGCCCGTGGTGAGAAGTGATGCCCCTTTTGGACTAGAAGCTGACAGTAGCTTTGGCAGCAGTGGCCGCCGAATGGTTCCAAGGCCTGACAATAACAGAAGGCGAATAAATAAACGGGTGCGGCTTCCAGCAGAACTGCCAATGGAGCCGCTTACTAAGGTTTCAGCTAAAACTGTCCCCAAAAGTTACACCGAGACATCTTCATCTAGTTTAGCTCCTCTTCAGCTTGAAGCACGGAGTGCTTTCCAGACAAGCCATGCTATGACAAGCTTAACAGGGATTGTCGCTTCTTCTCCTGAGAGCAGTTTGGACTCGCCTGACATCCACCCTTTTCGAGTATCCTCATCAGGAGCTGAAGAGGCAAGGCGGCTCACAGGTCTGTCTGCTGGTGGTGTAGCTGCCCAGAGTGGATTCCCATTGTCAAGATCAACTAGTGATGGTTATGAAGCATCGGGTGGGGAGGACAGTGATCGTGTTCCTACCAGATTTGTACAAAGGTCAACAAACTGGAGCAATGTTCTCTTCAGCTCCAATCCAGATGAAAAAATGTTGAAAATGAAAGCATCATCTTCTGGCCTGGCTGACCATAGAAAGCTATGATCAATTGTGATTTAATGAAGGTTTTAGGTCATATTGGGATTTTATCCAAGAAGAATAGTTCAACTTCCAATATTCTTTCATTTGTGGGGCAGATGTAATTGGTTGTCAGACAGGTTTTGAGATGGGTAAGACATGAGGGGTCTGTATAGAGTTTTTAGAATTGGGTTTTAACTGAGTGACACACACTTTTGTAATTTGCTTCAGCTTTACTGCAGCCATTCTGATGAGTTTCACAGATTGACTAACTACAAGTTTGGTGCAGTAATGCTGAAATTGTCCTCTGTGCAGGCTTTTCTCATTAAAACTGGCTTCATGTGATTTTTCTGTTCTTTCAGTTCCCGAGAAGACGATTTGTTATGCTGGCCTTGGCGATTACTCCTCCAATTACTAGTGTTATTCAGGCAAGTTGAAAACGAAAATGGCTGCATTTTCTTCCATATGTACTTGAATCTCAAGTAGGGTTGGACAATTAGTGAATTTTCATAAATAGCAGCAGTTCTATAATCCAAATTTCCAAATTTTGTGGTAATCACACCCTATTACTTTCAATGTAGGGGTTTTGCCTTTAAGGTTCGGATCCCCCACCATATATAAAAGAAACCGAAATTTGTCATTAACAGCTTGTTAAGTATATTTTGAAGTATAGTTGTTTACTTGTTTTTACCAAAATTAACCTTATTATGTCTTTAAATGTTAAACAATTAGCGAAAAAACCAGTCAGTGGCCATAATTTCAACTAGTCAGACGAAAATTTACTATATTAGTTAAAATCTCTATTATGCGCACATTTGGAATTTTGCAATAGGCACTGTTACAAACCAAAGTAATAAGAACTAAGGAGGTTGTAAAGGGTGAAATATTAGTCATGAAAATCTTCTGAGCCCATCTTCCTCGGACAAATTAGTCGTTACCTTGATGTTCGAGTACTGGAGTAGTGGAGTGTCATTTAATTAACCACTATAACATTATTTTTCTTGTTACCCTTTCTGGTGAGGGGTTTTTACAAATAACAGTTCCAAAAACTAAATGTGCTAAGCTCGTCTAACTAGCCCCAGCACAGAAGGGCCTCTTAAGTGGATGTTCATTTTTCAAATATTGTAGCAAAATAATTAGTTCATTATTAGAGATATGAGTGTAAAAGCTGATTACCCCGGAAAAACTGCTACTCTATCATTTAGCTATACAAAGGATAAAAGTAATATTTATTAAAATGGAGTGTAAAAAAAGAATACACTCTAATTTCTCAAAACTGGACAAAAAGATTACTCAACTAGACCAAAGACAAACGAGCCTGCAAGATTTAATTCTTAAGCTACAGTCTAAGATCCACGATACTCATAAGGAACTTATGAGCCTCATTTGTCAGGGTGGAGTCGCAAAGTAAATCTTTTCGGCAAAAAAAGCAGAGATGAAAAGTCTCAAAGCCCAGCATACGGCTTCAAAAGAAAACCTTCGGCAGTATCAACAGTCAACCAGCCCACAACAAGCCATAGATACCACGCCATGGATGTTCTCCATTCTGCCTAAAGCTTCTCAACCGTAAACACTAGCAGTTACCCCTGCAAAAGATCAAATTCTACGGCTTAGAAGAATTCTTTGATAAGAAAAAGAAGCCAAACAGAAGGCCAGAACAAAAGGAAAGAGGAAAGATGTGGAATCATCAACCGCCCATACTATTGGTGATCCACCAAAGTAGTTAATGGTTCAAAAAAACTAGATAAACTGTTCAACCGGGAATCTTTTAACTGAAGCTATTCATCAACACTATCTTGAAAATTTGTCGTAGATTAATCTGCAAAAAACTTCTTCAGATTAAGAGATTGTTAACGTGTAAAAACGTGTCTCATCTCCACCATTAACTCATTTTATTAAGCATTTAATGCTTTGAATGAAAGCCATATCATGGCTATATACACAAGGCTATGTGAGAGAATTTTGGACACGACAAATCAATTTATAACCATGTAGATTAATATGGAAAGTCGTGTATAGATATTGATGGGGGTTGGTAAAATTTAAGCCTAAAAATATAGGCTTGTTCTCCTCATTCTATCATCCCAGAGAAGTGAGAAACACTAAGCATAGTAAGAGTAAAATAGAGAGATTTTATTCTTGAGAGTTAGAGAAAAATACAGTTTTTCTCTTGGGTATATTTGGAGTCTGGGTGTGAGAAGTACTGAGTGAGTATTTGTAAATACCTGTAAAGATTTTTTTTCTCCCTATAGTGAAAATCTACAGCAGCTCCGTGGACGTAGTTAAATTGGTGAACTACGATAATTTTGTGTGTCCTGTGTTTATTTTATTTTTCACATTTATTTTATCGCTTCTACTATTGTGTGTTTATTGGAGAGGTTATTCCCTAACAACTGGTATCAGAGCGAAGGTTTCGATATTTTAGTGGGAGCGATGGCTGGAGGTGAAGGATCAAGACCCAGAATTGACAAGTTCGACGGTACAGACTTCTCGTACTGGAGATTTCAATCAATGATAATTTGTATAGTAAAAAATTACATCAGCATCTGTCAGAGAAGAAACCTGAGAAGATAGAAAATGATGACTGGGAACTCCTTGATCGACAAGTGTCAGGCATAATCTGATTGACGCTAACGAAGAACGTTGCTCATAATATGGTGGAGGCAAAAGTCACAGCTGAGATGATGAGCATCCTGTCAGACATGTATGAAAAACTATTGGCAAACAATAAGGTAAATCTGATGAAGAAGTTGTTTTATTTAAAGATGGGAGAAGGTGCTTCAGTTACAATACATTTCAATGAGTTTAATACGATTGTTTCTCAGTTGACGTCCGTCGAAATTAATTTCGATGATAAAGTTGATATTGTAATTCTTCTAGCTTCTCTACCAAACAGCTGGGAACTAATGAGAGCTGCGGTTAGTAATTCTGTAAGCAAAAGAAAGCTGCAATTCAATTATATTAGAGACCAAATTTTGGCAGAAAAAGTTCACAGAATTGATTCGGGTGAAGGCGCATCATCGAGTTCTACCCTAAATCTCGATAACAGAGGCAGGAGCAGCGAGAAGAATTCTAACCGGGGTCATGGTAGGTCTAAGTCAAGGAATAGCANAAACGAGCCTGCAAGATTTAATTCTTAAGCTACAGTCTAAGATCCACGATACTCATAAGGAACTTATGAGCCTCATTTGTCAGGGTGGAGTCGCAAAGTAAATCTTTTCGGCAAAAAAAGCAGAGATGAAAAGTCTCAAAGCCCAGCATACGGCTTCAAAAGAAAAACTTCGGCAGTATCAACAGTCAACCAGCCCACAACAAGCCATAGATACCACGCCATGGATGTTCTCCATTCTGCCTAAAGCTTCTCAACCGTAAACACTAGCAGTTACCTCTGCAAAAGATCAAATTCTACGGCTTAGAAGAATTCTTTGATAAGAAAAAGAAGCCAAACAGAAGGCCAGAACAAAAGGAAAGAGGAAAGATGTGGAATCATCAACCGCCCATACTATTGGTGATCCACCAAAGTAGTTAATGGTTCAAAAAAACTAGATAAACTGTTCAACCGGGAATCTTTTAACTGAAGCTATTCATCAACACTATCTTGAAAATTTGTCGTAGATTAATCTGCAAAAAACTTCTTCAGATGAAGAGATTGTTAACGTGTAAAAACGTGTCTCATCTCCACCATTAACTCATTTTATTAAGCATTTAATGCTTTGAATGAAAGCCATATCATGGCTATATACACAAGGCTATGTGAGAGAATTTTGGACACGACAAATCAATTTATAACCATGTAGATTAATATGGAAAGTCGTGTATAGATATTGATGGGGGTTGGTAAAATTTAAGCCTAAAAATATAGGCTTGTTCTCCTCATTCTATCATCCCAGAGAAGTGAGAAACACTAAGCATAGTAAGAGTAAAATAGAGAGATTTTATTCTTGAGAGTTAGAGAAAAATACAGTTTTTCTCTTGGGTATATTTGGAGTCTGGGTGTGAGAAGTACTGAGTGAGTATTTGTAAATACCTGTAAAGATTTTTTTTTCTCCCTATAGTGAAAATCTACAGCAGCTCCGTGGACGTAGTTAAATTGGTGAACTACGATAATTTTGTGTGTCCTGTGTTTATTTTATTTTTCATATTTATTTTATCGCTTCTACTATTGTGTGTTTATTGGAGAGGTTATTCCCTAACAACTGGTATCAGAGCGAAGGTTTCGATATTTTAGTGGGAGCGATGGCTGGAGGTGAAGGATCAAGACCCGGAATTGACAAGTTCGACGGTACAGACTTCTCGTACTGGAGATTTCAATCAATGATAATTTGTATAGTAAAAAATTACATCAGCATCTGTCAGAGAAGAAACCTGAGAAGATAGAAAATGATGACTGGGAACTCCTTGATCGACAAGTGTCAGGCATAATCTGATTGACGCTAACGAAGAACGTTGCTCATAATATGGTGGAGGCAAAAGTCACAGCTGAGATGATGAGCATCCTGTCAGACATGTATGAAAAACTATTGGCAAACAATAAGGTAAATCTGATGAAGAAGTTGTTTTATTTAAAGATGGGAGAAGGTGCTTCAGTTACAATACATTTCAATGAGTTTAATACGATTGTTTCTCAGTTGACGTCCGTCGAAATTAATTTCGATGATAAAGTTGATATTGTAATTCTTCTAGCTTCTCTACCAAACAGCTGGGAACTAATGAGAGCTGCGGTTAGTAATTCTGTAAGCAAAAGAAAGCTGCAATTCAATTATATTAGAGACCAAATTTTGGCAGAAAAAGTTCACAGAATTGATTCGGGTGAAGGCGCATCATCGAGTTCTACCCTAAATCTCGATAACAGAGGCAGGAGCAGCGAGAAGAATTCTAACCGGGGTCATGGTAGGTCTAAGTCAAGGAATAGCAGAGATAAATCCAGATCCAGAAGAAGATTAGAATGCTGAAACTGTGGCAAGACTGGTCACATAAAGAAGAATTGCAAGAGGTACAAGATACTTTACTATTATTTGTTGATAGTTCTATTGATTCTTGGGTCTTACACTCCGGAGCTTCATTTCATACTACTGTACATCGTGATATATTAGAGAATTATGTCGCTGGTATTACGAAAATATTTATCTATTCGATGGAGAACCTTTAGATATTATTGGTATGGGTGATATCTATCTGAAGATGTCAAACGGATCGGTATGGAAAATCCAAAAAGTAAGGTATGTACCAAAGTTAATGTGGAATCTTATATCAGTAGGACAGCTTGATAATGATGGGCATAATGTGACCATTTCTGGTGGCTCATGGAAGGTCAACAAAGGATTCATAGTTGTTGCTCGAGGAAATAAGACTGGAACTCTCTACATGACTTTCAGTTGTAGAGATACATTGGCGACTGTCAATACTGGTATTGATTCAAGTCTATGGCACTATAGACTTGGGCATATGAGCGAGAAGGGAATAAAGGTAATGCTGTAAAAAAAAAAAAGCTACCAAAGCTAAAGTCAGTTGAGCATAGCCTATGCGAAAGTTGTATCTTTGGTAAACAAAAGAGGGTGAGCTTTTCGAAAAGTAGAAGAGAATCAAAAGTACCAGAGTTGGAGCTGGTTCATACAGATATATGAGGGCCATCTCCTATGACATCCCTTAGAGGCTCAAGATACTATGTCACTTTTATTGATGATTCGAGCAGAAAGGTATGAGTTTATTTTCTGAAAAATAAATATGATGTTTATGATACCTTTAAAAGGTGGAAAGCCATAGTTGAGAATGAAACTAATTAGAAAATAAAATCCTTGCGGTCTAATAATAGGGAAGAATATGATGATGATGATTTCAAGAGGTATTGTGCTAATAATGAGATCAAGTTTGAGAAAACCATTCCAAGGAAACCTCAACAGAATAGTATTGTTGAAAGAATGAACAGAACCCTAAATGAACATGCAAGGAGCATGAGATTGCACGCAGGGTTGCCAAAGATATTTTAGGTTGATGCAGTTAATACTGCTACATATCTTATCAACAGAGGGCAGTCGGTACAATTGGATTGCAGAATACCAAAAGAAGTCTGGAGCAGTAAAGAGGTAAATCTTTCTTTCCTGAAAGTATTTGGTTATTTGTATTATATTTATATTGATCCTGCTAATAGAAGTAAACTTGATCCCAAGTCTAAAAAATATTTCTTTATTAGTTATGATGATGCTGAGTTTGGTTATCGCTTCTGGGATGATTAAAATCGGAAGATCATCAGAAGCAGGGATGTTATATTCAATGAAAATATGATGTACAAGGACAGGTTGGACACCAGAGCTGATAGTGCATGTCCTGAAGTCAAGAAGTTAGAGGAAATTCCATTGAGTGACATCCCAGTAAATGAGATAAAGACTAATAATGACCAGGAAGATCAAGAAGCTATAGCGGTGGAGCCACAAACCCCGGTGGCCGAACTCAGAAGAACTTTCAGAATAATCCGACCTTCTCAGAGATATTTTCCTATACTACATTATATTTTGTTGACTGATAAAGGCGAGCCAGAGAGTTATGAAGAAGGGGTATAGAATGATGAGTCAACAAAGTGGGAGTTAGCCATGAAAGATGAGATGGATTCACTGGCATCCAATCAAATATGGGAGCTAGTTAAACTACAAGAAGGAAAGAAGGTGTTATACAACAAGTGGGTGTACCGAATAAAAAAAGAATATGACAGTAGTAAATAGTACAGAGTAAGACTTCTTGTCAAAGGCTTTCAACAGAAAGAAGGTATCGATTACACCGAGATTTTCTCGCCAGTGATTAAATTGACCACTATTAGAACAATGCTTAGATTGGTGGCTAAGGAAGACTTGCATCTAGAGCAGTTAGATGTCAAGACGACATTTCTTTATAGTGACTTAGAGGAAGAAATTTATATGAAGCAGCCACAAGGTTTTGAAGTACGAGAGAATGAGAAAATAGCGTGTAAACTTCAGAAGAGCCTGTATGGCCTAAAATAGGTTCCAAGACAGTGGTACAAGAAGTTCGATGCGTTTATGAGTAATAATGGTTACTTGCAGTGCCAGGCAGATCACTGCTGTTATGTGAAGAAGTTTGACAATTCTTATATTATTCTACTTTTATATGTAGATGATATATTAATTGCTGGAGCTAATATGGAGAAAATTGATAAGCTCAAGAGAGAATTATCAAAGGAGTGTTCTATGAAGGATTTGGGAGCTGCAAAGCAAATCCTTGGGATGCAGATTTCTAGAGACAGGGTGAATAGGAGTTTGAAGCTATCTCAAAAGGAGTATGTGAAGAAGGTGCTTAGCAGATTCAACATGGATGGTACAAAACCTGTAAGTACTCTTTTGGCTAGTCACTTCAAACTAACCAAGGAGCAGTTACTCTCAACAGAATAGGAGCAAGCTCACATGGCCAAGGTGCTTTATTTTTCTGCTATTAGCAGTCTTATGTATGCCATGGTGTGTACAAGACCAGATATAGCACATGTAGTAGGAGTTGTGAGCCGATATATGAGTAACCCAAGAAAACAACACTGGGAAGCAGTGAAGTGGATTCTCAGGTATTTGAGAGGAACCGCAGACAAATCCTTGTGTTTCAGAAAATCAAATTTGGGTTTACATGGCTATGTGGATGTTGATATGACTAGTGATATAGACGGCAGGAAGAGTACTACTAGATATGTATTCACATTAGGTGGTACAGTAGTTAGCTGGGTCTCAAGATTACTAAAGATTGTTGCACTCTCTACTACTGAAGCTGAGTATATTGCTGTGACAGAAGCAAGTAAGGAGTTAATATAGTTACAGAGTTTCCTAGAGGAACTGTGTCAGAATTATAAGAAGAGCACTTTGTATTGCGACAGTCAAAGTACTACTTATTTGGCAAAAAACCCTGTTTATCATGTTCGGACAAAGCATATACAGGTTCGGTATAATTTTATATGCTCAGCTTTAGAAGATGGAGCTATAGATCTTGAAAAGATTCATGGTAGTCAAAATCCTGCTGATATATTAACAAAGACAGTGACCATTGACAAACTGAAGCTATGTTAAGCTTTAGTTAGCTTACAAGCATGAAGATAAGGAGATGAACTACTGCATTGATTAAGTGTAAAGCCATAATTGAAATGAGTCTTCAAGTGGGAGATTGTTAACGTGTAAAGACGTATCCCATCTACACCATTAACTCATTTTACTAAGCATTTAATGCTTTGAATGAAAGCCATATGATGGCTATATACACAGGGCTATGTGAGAAAATTTTGGATACGGAAAATCAATTTACAATCGTGTACATTAATATGGAAAGATGTATATAGATATTGATGGGGGTTGGTGAAATTTAAGCCTATAAATATAGACTTGTTCTCCTTATTCTATCATCCCAGAAAAGTGAGAAGCACTAAGCATAATGAGAGTAAAATAGAGAGATTTTATTATTGAGAGTTAGAGAAAAATACAGTTTTTCTCTTGGGTGTATTCGGGGTCCGGGTGTGAGGAGTACTAAGTGAGTGTTTGTAAACACTTGTAAAATTTTTTTTTCTCCATATAGTAAAGATCTACTGCAGCTTCATGGACGCAGCTAGATTGGTGATCCATGATAATTTTGTATTTATTTTATTTTTCACATTTATTTTATCACTTCCACTATCGTGTGTTTATTGGGGAGGTTATTCTCTAACAGAGATCACAGAAGAACCTTCATTAAAGGAATGGTCTACCATAGAAGAACAGAAGAAGCATCTCAAGATGATGAGGCTGTCCCAAAATAATTTATGACTAAAGAAATATGTGCTTCAGGAACAGAGCCCATTATTGAAGAATAAGAGGAAGATACTGACTCAACTCATCCAGGGACAACCCGATCACAAGCACTAAAAATGTCAAAAAGAAAATTCTAGACATTTACTCTTGATGACCTACCACCAACAAAATGTAGAGGACATTTTCAAGAATTCAAAGCCTGGCTCCTTTTCGAGACTCAAAAGTCGGGAGCTCAAAGAGGAAAAATTCTCTTTAACTTTGCTTTTGGGTTGACAGGAATTTTACATAACTGGTGGCAAAGTCTTAGAGAATATCGCCAACTAAAGTTCTTGCAAGACTCAACAATTGAGGTACCCTCAATTACCTTTATGTGGAATTCTATGGACAAGAAGCTCAGATCATTGAATGACTAAGAATAGAATTTTTCAAGATGAAATGCTACTCAATGCAAAAAAAAAATCTTGAAAATCACTTCCAATACATGACCAAAAGATTTAATCTTATTGGAGGTGTCGATAATCCAAACCTCAAACAAGTTTTCTTATCATCCATTCCAAATCTCCTTAGAGAAGAAACTTTCAGACTTCTAATAAACAACAGGAAAACTCTACAAAATACAACACTTGATGAGCTATTTCAACTTGTTCTAAGAGCACTTGACAAAATGTGTTCATAGAATAAGTTTCTTCAAGAATATATGAAACAAACCAAGCAAATAGATAAAGCTTGTAACCAAAAGGATCTGTAGACAAAATACTCATCCCACACCTCATGTTCGTGCTCTTAAAAGAAGTTTAAGAGGTCCAAACACAATATAAAAGTCATCCAGCTTTACTTTTACTCCAAAGGAAAGAATAACCACGACCAAGAGACTATGGAGATTCCTCAGAAAAGAAAAAATGATTTGGAAAAAACTTTTGATCGTTGCCATATTTACGGACAAAAAAGACACTTTGCCAAGCAGTGTCCAAAAAGCAAAACAATGAAGATGATTTCTCATAGCTAGAATGCAGCAATAATTTCACTATCTGATAATGATGTGGAATCAATTTTCTCTTTGGATGAAAAGACAAACCAACCACTGTCTCTGCCTTTTGACTTCCCTAAAATTCATCAGAATGGTCAGGATAAGAAGATAAGCCCGATGGGTTATACAAAATCTCCTCCATAAATACAATACAACCAGTTCCAACTTTCAAGATGCAAATTCTTCCATCCAAATATTCGAGGCTCATTAAAGTTGTAGCCTTCTTTGATACATATGTGTTATACTCTATCTTGAATCCAGATTTTCTCCCTACAGAATATTGGACGAAGAAGAAAGAGTATTTTCATGCTGCTAACAATGAAGTTTTCTCAACAGATGTGATCAACAAACCAATCAAGCTGCAATTCTTTCCAGGATGTTGAGTAATATACAGAGTGATTGGCTCAAAGCTCATAGGAAAAGATTTGACATTTTTACAAAGAAGAAAGTATTATGAATCCTTTTAGGAGGCTTAGCCCACAAACAACATCTTATAGCCTAGAAATCAGTCTCAAACTATTTCCAGATATCTAGTGACCCTTTCCTAACTATCAAGAAAAGATTGATTGAAAAATCATGTGCTGAATCATATTTCGAATACCTCAATAAATGTGATAAATCCTTTATGAAAAAATGATAAGTTCTTCATCACCCGTCCATTTAAAAAAAATAAAAATGTTAATCCCATAAAATCTAGTCATCCAGGGATGAATCCAAAACATCAGCAGATGGCCATGAAAGAATGTGAAGCACTCAAGCAACAAAGTCTCATCAAGGTCATAAATTCAGTATGGGCATGTCATGCCTTCCATATCAACAAGATATCAGAATAGGTAAGAGAAAAACAATGACCGGTAATTAGATATCAACCTCTAAATTATTTCTTAGCTAATAATTAATTTCCAGTCCCAAATAGAAACTCTTTATTTTCTAGCCTTTCTTGGGCACAAATCTTTTCAAAATTTGATCTAAAAGTAGAATTCTGACAACTAGGAGTTAAACCAAAGGACCGGCCCAAAAGAGTTTTTTGTATCCCAAATCAAAATTTTTAGTGGACTTTCCATACTCTCCAAGATTGGGATGAAATCCTATCTGATGAATGGGAAAGGTCAAAGGAAAAAGACTAAGTACATTGGTAGATGCACCAAAATTACCAGGGGACAACTCCATCCACATTTTCAACTACTGGACAATTATTTTCCTCCACATATCCTTCTCAAAGATAAGGAATACTATTCTCCTACACAACATATGCTAAAATCTACAAATCCAGTAAGCATCGAATGCTTACCATTGGAAATCTAGAATATAGACAGCTCTAAAAAATGCTAACAATCACACCTCTTATGCCATTTTCTTAGTACACCTAATATGAAATGCGATTTGTCACCACTCAATTGGTGATAATAACTTTAGTTATTAAGCTATAATAACCATACCACCTTGCTAACAAACAGGGTGGTAAGACATTTGCTCCCTCGTGTAAGAGGTTTTGGGTATGGTCGGGGTAGAGTTGTAAATGTGGTTCGGGCCAAATGGACCAGCCCATGGCCCGACTATTTAGCCTGTTACCCTGTTTAGTTCGATACTTTTTAGGCCCAATCCTATGGCTAAGCTGGGCTAGGCTATAGTAGTGAGTCTACTGGGTTGGCCAAGTGGCCCAATTTTTATTTTTATTCTTTTAATTTTTTTTATAAAAAAATTCTTTTGTCATTTTTTTGATTATTATTAAAAAAATGGTATTTTTCCGAAATAATATTGGGCTAGCCTAGCCTGGCCCAATTTTAGCCCGGCCCAGTATTTAGCACGCGGGCTATAGGGCCGGGCTAGGTCTCCCTTTTACATTGCCAGGCCCGGCTTGAATTTCTTCTCTGGCCCGAACTGGCTGGACAGGGCTGCCCATATTTACACCTCTAGTTTGAGAGAGATTCATTAACCAATTCAGTGGGTCCATCATTCTAAGTTATATGGTATGCTACCTCTAATCCTATAACATTTTTTCTCCAGAAAAAAAAAAAAAAAACTATAATAACCATAGAACACGCGTACGTGACTTAAACTTGGAAAAGTCTTTTAACACAAACGTGAACCATGGGCATGCAATGCCAAGGGTAGGGCACGTCCCACATGCATTAGAGTTTAGGTCGGGGCACCCCAAGTGCGAGTCCACGCAGACACAATTCAACACGGTATATAACGGGTCGAGTGGGCTCTTCCTCTGTAAATGACTGGACAAGTTGTCAAAGTACTATATACTTTTGTAATAAAGAACTATAATGATGCTTGAAATCAATTTATGAGTCACCTAAGATATTGTCGTCGACATTCATTAAACTTATTGGTGGGACGCCAAATTACGTGAGTCTGGTAATTACAAAATTTTTCATGACGAAAGTAAAAAAAAATAAATGTTTGAGTAATGCTAGGATCACGGTGGCGGGGCCTCAAATGTTTTTGAGAGGGAGCAAAACTACTTAGGCAAAGATTTTTTTTTTAATCTTTTCTCCTTGATTTTTTATGTTTATATTTTTTCCCCTCTTTATGAACGAGTTTAGTTGAATTTAGTTTCCTTATACAAAAGCCATAAATCCTATCCCAAAAACCAAACCCAGATACCTTCTCGTTGCTTCCACCTACTTACTCTTGCCCCAATTTATGTCTAGATATTAGATATGGGTTTTTTTTTAATTTCTTTTTATTTCATTTTTGATGAAGCTACAGTTTGGGTAAGTGAAAATAATGGTGGCAAAGGCATGATTTAATTAGAATATCGATGCGAATGGCCCATAAGAATATGGACGGGTGCTAATTAGAAGCAGAAGATGAGGACAGAGAACCATGAGATTGGGTGTCGTGGCTATTATCCGGGGAAAACTCCCGTTAGAAAGTATGTGAGGCAAATTAGATTTTAATGAGGTGTCATATTTTTATTTGATAGAAAGAGAAATGGACGGGAGTACTAGACAGAAGATCTCGCTCCCCATTAACATGGGTGGAACCCGCCTCAACAGAAGGTAGGATGTGTTAGATGCCTGCCTAGTATGATGAGAGTTCCCCTCGCGAGCAGTCTCTATTTACCCAAGGGAAAAATGAGAATAAAAGACATAAGACCGCCCAATCCAAGTCAATAGGCATGTAACCCAAATGAAACGCGGATATTAATTTAGGCAAGTATTTTTTTTTCTTTTAAAGTGGGACTTAATTAATGACCTCTACTTATTACAAATTAAAGGAAGATACTTATTACTATCTAATCCTCACCACACCCCATAAGAGATAATAGGTTTTTACGCCTACTCCCGGTATGATTCGAACTTGGGTTTGAAATCCAAATAGTGGGTGCTCTTACTACTTGAGTCAACCCACTTCGTCAGGTAAGTATTGGTTTATATATATACGTATGGGGGTATATTTTTTTTTTTTTACCTATAAATGAATTTTAATTGGCAAAATAATATTTAGATAGGTAAAAATAAATTACACTGAATTGGTGCATATATATATTAATATACTTAAAAATCGATATAGAAAATAATGAACCTGTTTTAATTTTTCATAGTTCTAAAATGGAAAAAAATTGAAAATGTGAAAATTTAGCACCAATGCTTGAAAATGTGGATAATATAATTGGCTTCAGTATACACTGGAGTAACTACAAAATTACGCTATTATTTATCGCCATTAACTAACAGAGATACGAGATTAACTATAAAATTTGCAAGTGTGAACTATATCTACGTGAGTGTGTAGTATTAAGTACCTTTTTTATGGATAGAAATAAGTGATAATTAGATATTAAAAAGTACTATAATTTCACCTC
>JXTC01000002.1:1817178-1828829 GCA_002914845.1 Trema orientale
ATAATTTGTCAAAGATTTGTAATATTACTCATAGAGGTATGCCTCGATTCAATATTTTTAGAAATAAAACTACTAGAGATTTACGCGGTCTACCGAATTATGAGATAACTTGCAAGAAGGCGTCATATTGGACTTATTCAACAATAACATGATCGTGGAAGCAACGCATTAACCAAACCAAGTTCTAGTCGTTTCCCCTCCTGAAAATCCTCACATGCTTTGGCCTAACCACACGCTACACCTGAATTGAATCAATTTTTTGTAATAGAAAAAAAACAAAACTAGTTCTGGGGTCAATATCCTTATGATTCTCTGTATCCGAAACCCTTTTATGGAGTGAAAAAGAAAGACTTTGACAAATATGCTGAAGGTAGAACTTTATGGGTCATTAATATGGAGGTTGGTCCATATGCTTATTGCTTGGTCAGAGGTATTGGACTTTTATTTTTTTTGTTAGAGAGCCATTCCTATACAAGATTCACTTCAACCATGTCTTAATTGGTCTCTGCTTAATGTTTGGCTTACTTCTTTGGATAAGCTAAACTTGAAGGAAATCAATTAGTAGCAGATAGGCTTGCGAAGTTGAAACAGAAATCTAAAAAGATGGAGTCATGGAGTCCATTGATGACCACGATTTTAGTCATCTTAATAATACGTGGTTGGGGAATATTAAATACATTTTTTTACACTCTCTAGTCTCATTACTGCTAGATATGTGGAGTCAACTCAAAACAGTGAGATTGAGAGTGTAAAAGATAGTGTAGTTAGCATTTTTTTTACTTAGTTTTACCAAATATAACAAATTTTTGTGAGTTCAAATCATTATTTCCACCGACATTCATTGTGAGACCAATAGCAGGTTCTGCTAGCTGCTCTACATCCATCCCCCAAATTAACATATTGTATGGTTCCATGGTAGTACGATGTGAGTTTAACAACATTATGAATATTAATGAAGGATGAGGTAACACAGATATAATATAGTCTCATCAGATCCCACTTGAAACAGAGTTTTTATGAGATTTCAATTTCAGTTTCGATCCGCATAAACACAGTACAAAAATTAGAAGTTGTTTACAATTTTTGGCATAAACAAAACAAAAACAGAAAATTAAGCAGTAGTTTAACTTAGAAGCCAACTAAACCTCGTTATAACCATCAAGTTTAGACACAACAGGAGGAGCTTTCTCCTCCTCCTCGTCGTCATCATCGACGGCCAAGGTAACATACTCTACGGAGAAATTTTTAATCCCATGACCATGATCAACGACAGCTTCATTGCAATACATGTACAAGACAGCAGTAGCAACCGTTTCAAAGAGTAAATATATCGTTCGAAAAGTCGAAAACGTCAAAACTTGTGCAGACAAAAACTTTATCAACCATCCCCACTCCTCGCTTGTAGCACTATCTAATCCCATAGATAGCGACACAAAACCTAGGGCGCACGCCATAACAGTGGTGTAAAACCCATAAGTCAGAGACACGCGAAAGACAAGCCCTCTCCTCATTCCCTTGACCAAGCTCGTGCTCCGCTTCAACGACGCCAAACCCCACGTCGTTTCGGCCACCGCGACTACAGACGACAGAGCCCAATTCACTTGCACATAAGACAAAATCAAGAACAGAGCAGTCACCACGACGTAACAGAGCAAGCGAAGACCAGACGAAGAGAACTCGGTGTGAAATCCCATTAGCCTCGCTATGGCGATCGACGTAACGAGAACGGTGACGAAGACGAAAGCGATGAAAAGGGAGATCGTTTGGACGAGGAGATTCGTGCCCAAGAGACGGAAAAACGAAGTGGGAATCGATTTAATGGCGGATTTGAGGCCGAGGGGCTGGCCGTGGAAGGCGTTGATGGCGGAGTAGGTGATTGATCCGGCGGCGCAGAGGGAAAATACTGAGGTGAAGAGGAGGAAAGCGAGAGCGAGCAAAAGGGTCTTGGCGAGTTGATGATGATGATCATCACTGGCTTGGCCGAATAAGATTACCGCGACGGAGTCGGAGAAGTAAGATTGGAGCATAGGATAGACGGTTATGGCGACCGAGGGCGGGAAGAGGAAGAGGAAGCTTAGGGAGAGGAAATGGCGGCGTTGAGCGTTGAGGATTCTGTTAGTTTCTTTTCTTACTTTGACGTCTAGTGCTGGTGATGGTGAAGCTTCCATGGCCGATCGATTGGAAATTTTTAAGGCAGAGGAGCAAGATGATCAGAGAATATTAAGCAGAGGCTATACGTTCTTGAGTTTAAAACGTTGCTTTTTTTTTTTTTTTTTTTTTTCTTCTCTCCCAAGGTTTTTGCTTAGATGATAGATCGTAGATGGCGAATGGTGGAGTTTCAGTGTCAAAATTTATAGTAGTACAAGCTCTTGAAAACTTATGATGAGCTTCACAAAAAGAAACTGACCATGAAAAGTCTCTAATTATTATTGGAGAATAAGTCCTATATAGCTAGCCTCTTTGGTACCAACTTGCATCGCTAACTTAAATGTTACTGCAAATTTTATCACAATTATTTGAATACGGTTGAAGATTGGGTCATACAACTATTATTAAATATTCTGGCCACAATAATAAATAAAAAGAATAATCTTATTTTTTCAAGCTAATTATGTGCCAATTACGTAGTCTAAAATCTTAGCTGGAATCACATTAATTTTTTTTTTTTTTTTTTTTTTTTTTTGGCATTTAGAAGTTTGGAACCGAAATGATATCCGAAGAATAGTTTTAGGAATTCTAACAGTTCTTTTTAATTGTCTCCTAGGGTCTCCAATCTGTCCCAATTTTTTTTATTAGCATTTAACTCCTCAAACTTGATGTTTAATAACGCATAGTTCCTTTTTCAACGCTTCTGTCAAAATAAATAAATAAATAAATAAATACAAGTTAAAACTCCATGAGGAGAAACACGTAAGAGAGAGGTAGTAAGCTCAGCCAGTCGGTACTCTTCTCGTCGCCTCTCCTATAGAAAAGGGACTTAATGCCTCAGCAAATTCAGAAATTTGATGGAAATGATTTTTTTTTTTTTTGGGCAAAAATTGATTGAAGCGAAAAGTACCAGGAATTCCAACTAGGTTGGCGTACCATCCCCTACTCAACAATACTAAAACCAACAAATAAAATTAAAACAAATTAAAAAAATTACAAAGTCATAGCTGCCTAAAAGACAACACAAAACAACAAATTCAAGACGGTATCACAAGGTCATATCGAAATAATCCCTTTGGATAAAGCCGTCCCAGAAAATGCTTCATTAGAACTTTATCTAGATAAAGTCGAATGTTAAAAAATCTAGGCAAGGAAAAATAGTACATTATTTGTAAGTCAGCTACGAAAACGAGAAAAATGAGTTAGGATCATGTCACTTACAACCAAAGAAGAAATAAAATCGGCAAAAGTAAGCCACCAAAGATCTTGAGAAGCTTGAATTCCATATGAAGCCAAACGGTCCACAACTTGATTACCTTCTCTGTAGATATGAGAGACCTGAAATTCTATTTGCTCCAACTTGTGAAGACAATCAAACCATTTGGCTCGCAGACTCCAATGAATATCTATAGATTTAGTCACAAGAAAATGAACTATAAAGGTGGAATCAGCTTCAATCCAAAGATGATGCCAAGATCGCTCCCAAGCCAGGTTTATAGCCTTAATAACTGCTGAAATCTCTGCATTATGTGCAAAACCAGGCAACAAAGGTGAGGCAAAATAACCTTTAACGAATCCTGTACAGTTACGAAAAATACCACCACAACTAGATGCACCAGGATTACCTAAAGCCGCTCCGTTAATATTCACCTTTTTCCAACTCGGAGGAGGAGGATACCAAGAAACTGAACAAATTTTGGGGGCTCTACGAGGCTTTCCCCATAACTTGAGTTTTTTAAGAATTAATAAATCATCCTGAGATTTGGGTATACCACCTATGTCAAACCTATTAACCTTTTTGAGAGCAGAGATAATCGTAGTTAGAGAAGCATGCATATGGGAATGAATTTATTCTAAAAAATAATCTAATTGTGAGCAAACTATACGACCCCAAAAGCATATATAACAGCCGATAACCGTAAGCTCCAAATTCGTTTGCTGAAATTTTGATCAAACGCTTTCATAAGAAGATTGCAAGTAGAAGAGATATCTAGAGAACGACCAAATAAAACCTCAATAGAATTCCAAATAAAGAGCCTCAAACGACAAAACGGACATCGCCACTTAATTCCTAGCACTTAAAATAGTTAGGTTAGATATATAATTTTTCAACTTTGGGTTCTGAGCCGAGACTTGGCCCGTGGCATGCAAAACAACACTATTCACAAGTTTCGGAATTCGTGTCACTTCGAAACATAGTAATATTATATCAAAACTCGTTTCTCGACCTCACTAAATCTAAATTTGAAGTCAAAACTTCGGTTTGATGTCCCGAATATTAATTAGCCTTAATTCTCCAAAATTACAAAAATACCACTTTTCCAAAGTATTTATAAAAATATCATCTTCATTGAATATTTACAAAAATCCCACTTTTCTGAAAATATTTCAGATAATATCATTATCATAACAATTATTTATGGAAATATCACTTCGGAAAATATTTGTAAAAATATCAACTTTGCTAATTATTTATAAAAATATCATTTTTGCAAAAATATTTTAGAAAATAACATTTTTCTAATCTCATTTCAAGGCTCAATCTCAATAATAACAGACTTTAAAACCAATACTTTTTTAATTTGCAAGAATACCACTTTTTGTTCTGAATTAGAAAAATACCATATTTTTTTAATTCAAGATTTCTCTCAAACCGGATATCAACTACATATATTCATGATTCAGTCTCCTTTATCACCTCATATAACTTTCATGGCCATAAATATAACTTCATAAAAATAATTACAAAAATACTATTTTTTAAACTTTAAAAATTGTTAAATCGGAAAATCACTCACCGACAACGAGTTGCCGGAAGCCACTAATCGGAGTTGGTCGGAGAAGCTGCTAGTCGGAGCTCGTGGTCTGAGTAGACTCCGATGGCCAATGATTTGAGAAGGAAGAAGAAGAAGAAAATGAAAGAAAGAAAGAAAAAAAATGGTAAAAACAAAGATGTGAAGGAAAAGAAAAAGAGCTAAGAGAATCCAGAAAGTGGTAGAGAATGAGAGAGAAAGTTTTTGACTTTTCAAAAGTACGTGGGACCCACTACTTATATATAACATTTCATTTTATTTTATTAATTTTATTTTGCCTAAATTATTAGAATACCCCTTAAGAATTTGGGTTTTTACATGTTTGGAGAGTTATTCATTCGAGAAAACCTACTGAGTGTCTTATGAAAGCTAGGTTTTCTCTTGCCTCAGTTTGCCAACTTTGCAATTCTTATTCAGAAACTATAGAGCACATTTTTATTCACTGTCCTTATGCTATATAGGAAAAGTCATTTCTCAAAGTGAGTTTACTGGATTCCTGAAACGACCTTTCGAGCTCCCAAGTGACCAACGGGAGTTTCTTAGAGCGTCGTTGTCTTGGTATAACTACCATATCGAGGTACGGGTTCAATTACCTAGTTTTATATCTATTTTTATTTAAATTTTACATTATGGCTGATTTGTGAAAAATCATGAATAATACGATGTTTTGGATAAACTGTTGAAAAATCTTGGATTATTCTAGAATTGAACTGTGAGACTTATATATATTTTTAATTGTGATTATGGGGTAATAAGCAGATTTGCTGCTTATGGTACAATAAATCTCAGAACAATGCCAACTAAAATTTTTAAAGCATTGTTTGATTATATTTTGCATGGTTATTACACATCCTATTAGTACATACTATAGATCACACACTTGAGTTCCATTATTGCATCATGGTAGTTAGATCATTGGTGAGTTACTGCAGTGCTAGGTGAGAGACCCAGAATCCTACACAGGTTTTTGCTGACACACTTTTGGATAGTATCAGGATGCTGGGTACTTTTGATAAGAAGTATTAAAGGGCCGTAATGGGAGGATGAGAGCTCACTCATATACATTAGTTGATATATGATATGTATAAATATGTGATATTAGTTTTGATTTTGAATATATGATTATTCTTATTCTCAATTATTTTATAAACTTAATTTTACAAATCGATTTGGAAAAGGTATTAACTATGCAAGTTTGGAAAAAATTGCATCTGTTCAAAAAGGTAATTAAATTTCTACTAAGGATGTAAATACTCACCCCCTACTTCTCTCACTTTTAGGTATTTGACTATTTGAGGTAGTCGTCTTAATAGTTAGACAAGTTGCGTATCTTGTGCTTGTAGTTCTGCTCCTAATCCCTGATGGGTATCTACATTTTGTTAAATTTCTTTTCCTTGTCTAATTATTTAGCTAAGTCTAGTATATTTACTAATTAGATGTATGAGGATAATTTTGTTTCTAATCTGAGTACTTGAAACTACAAATAATTCTATGTAGCCTATTTTGGATATTAGTCTAAAGATTTCAATTGAACTAAATTTACCAAAATTTATGATTTATTAATAAGTTTCCAAATAAATCAACTAGAAATTTTCTTAAATTTTAATGGATATTTTTCTTAAGTAATTAAAACTAATAAGAGTTTTAATGGTTATAGAATTTATAATAATTTGAGGACCAAAATGAAATTCTCTAGTACTTAAGTCACGGCTTTGAATTTCCGGTTATGACAAAACTAACATAGAACGAGCTAGAGGAATAAACTTTTGCCAAATATTATTGCCCCAAACAACTTTATCACCCGAGACCGAAAATGTTCATAATCATCTCGAGCTGACATGTTACCCAAGTCTGAAAGAGTCCAAACCAAACAATCTACGGGTCCTGGAGGAATGACCACCTCTTGGATATCTCTAGTAATGTCTAGATATCTAGTCACAAAGGAATGATCCAAGTGCCAAGCTCCCTCATGGTAGTAATCTGAAATAGTGGCATTCAAATTTCTACTCACGTGATGAGGAATCTGTAACTTCTTTTCAATATATTGCCCAAGCCAATTATCCTTCCAAAATCTACGTTTGGAATGCTCTCCAATAATCTATAGAGATTCTTCCAAGATAGATGTACAGACAGAAGAGGACATCACCTTCCAAGAAAGTCTATGCAAAAGAGCTTGATTTAAAGTTATAACATTCTGGATACCTAAACCACCTTCCTCGTTTTTTAAGCAATAAGCACTCCAAGAAACTGAGACCAATTTCATTTTAGTAACATCGCCTGTCCATAGGAAATTACGACTATATAGCCTTCTAGAGATCCTTGAGTAAATTGATAGGCCATTTGTAGATCATAAATGAATCCTTGAGTAAATTGATAGGCCATTTGTAGATCATAAATGAATTAACAAAGCTTCCAGTAATCACAGAATTAATCAAACACAAAGCTTCCAGTAATCAGAGAATTAATCAAACACAATCTGCTTGCCATGGAAAGCGTGTGACCTTTCCATAAAGAGAAAGCAAAAGATGAGCTCTTTTAAATTTGAACTCAGCTGCTACTTTATAAATTTGTACACAAACCAACGGGGGAAAGTTAATAGCTTGCTCTGCCGATCTCCCTTTGTATCCTGAAAGGTTAGAGAGATCAGATTCAGAGATGTGCTATAAACTAAGGAAACTAATTTTTGCCAAGAAGTGTTCGGATGACCATCAGTATATGTACTGCGCATGCACCTGTTTCTTAAGGTGGGGGGAAAGAAAACCTTATTCATAATAATTATCTCACCTGTTGACTTAGAGCTTTTACCATTCTATTAACAACATCGCCATATGTCTTCTTATGACATAAAATGAGAATTAGAATTGTGAACAATTGAAATAAAATACTTAAGAATAAACTCGAGACCCCAAAAAATCTAGAACTCATAAAGAAAAAAAAAAGAACAAATAATATATAAATGAAAATTCCCTAATTTAACTAAGGGAAAAATAAAATAAATTATAGGTACCTCGAAAGGGAACGAGATCAACTATCTCAAAACGGTGTCTCATTTGTTGTCTTATCTACTTGAATGCTGACAATTCATCATAGCAACTATCCTAAAAATTTTAAAAAATAATTATCAAAAGTGGTTTTTTTTCCTTTCTTTTTTAAGTTGATGGGACAACAAATAGCTTGCCCGACAAAAAATCTTAGTCAATGGCTTTTATGTGCTAATTATATATCGAGAAGGCAACTAGTAGCAGATAGGCTTGCATGATTTTATTCATTTTGATAATTGCTTGGTTATACCAAATATAACAAAATTTGGAGAGGTAAAATCATTATTTCCACTTACGCTTTATGAGGCCAATAAGTTTTTGCGCGCTAGCGTATTCTACATGAATAGTCCATCCCCAATGAACATATAATATGGTTCCAAATAGTATGTTGTGAGTTTTATCTCGTAAGATCCCATTGAGTTTTGTCTCATAAGATCCCATTTGAAACATAGTTTTTATGAGACTGAGATTTCAATTTTGCTCCACATATATACAGAACAAAAGTATGTATCATTAAAACCCTTAGATATATATTTATACCGTACAAGTCGTAAGTGACATAGAAAACAGAAACAACATAAAGGCTAACTAAACCTCATTATAACTATAAAGCTTAGAAACATTAGGAGGAGCTTTTCTCGTCCTCCTCATCATCATCGACGGCCAAGGTAACATACTCCATGGAGAAATTTTTAATCCCATGACGACGATCAACGACAGCCTCATTGCAATACATGCACAAAACAGTGGTCGCAACCATTTCAAAGAGTAAAACTAAAGTTCGAGTAGTCGAAAACATCAGAACTTGGGTAGCCAAAAGGACTATCAACCACTTCCACTCCTCACCGCTAGTACTATCTAATCCCATAGACAGCAACGTGAAACCTATGACGCACCCCATAACCGTCGTCTGAAGCCCGAAAGCCAGAGACACGAGAAAGACAAGCCCTTTCCTTCCCTTGACCAAACTCGTGCTCCGCTTCAACGACGCTAACCCCCATGTCGTTTCGGCTACCACGACTGCAGACGACAGAGCCCAATTCACTTGCACATAAATCAGAACCCAAAACAGAGCAATTACCATAGCAAGACAAAGCATGCGAAAATAAGGCGAAGAGAACTCGATATGAAGTCCCATCATCCGAGCTATGGCGATCAAGGTAGCGAAAACGGTGACGAAGACGAAAGTGATGAAGAGGAAGACTGTTTGGACGAGAAGATTTGTGCCCAAGAGACGGAAAAACGAAGTGGGAATAGATTTAATGGCGGATTTGAGGTTGAGGGGTTGGCCATGGAAGGAGTGGAGGGCAGAGTAGGTGATTGATCCGACGGCGGAGAGTGAGAAAACTGTGGTGAAGACGAGGAAATTAAGCGAGAGCGAGCAAAAGGGTCTTGGCGAGTTGATTATGATCATAAGTGGCGTGACCAGATGAGATTTCCGCGAAAGCATCGGAGAAGAAAGATTGGAGCAGGGGATAGGTGCTTATGGCTACGGAGGCCGGGAAGAGGAAGAGGAAGAGGAAGCTTAGGGAGAGGAAATGGTGGTACTGGGCTTTGAGGTTTCTGTTCGCTTGATCTGTGATTACTTTGACGTTTAGTACTGTTGGTGGTGCTGAAGCTTCCATGGCTCTGATCGGGAATTGAAAGGCAGCCTGGCAGAGGAGGAAGGTGATCAGAGATTATATTAAGCAGAGAGGCTGCACTGTTGGAAACTTTCTCATCAAGTTTGAAAAAACTGCTTCTTTTTCATTTTTGTTTTATTTTATTTTATTTTATTTTTCAAGTTGCTTAGATGATAGATAGTGCTGGTGGACTTTCAGTGTATCAAATTTATAGCTATAAGCTTTTGCAAACTTAGCGAATAGGGATATTAATGAGCTTCAAAACAAGAAATTGACCATGATAAGTCTTTTTTTTTTTTTTAATATTAGAAAAAGTCAGGATTTTTTTTTTTTTAATAATCTTTGATACCAACTTGCATGAGTAACTTAAACGTTATTGAAAATTGGATAAAATTTGCTATTAATTATCTGAACATGGTGTAATTTTTGGTCATACCATAACTTAAATGTTAATGTTATTTCTCTTGCTTAGCAAATTTTTTATCCCGAATTATCCTTTTATTGTTACTATTAATCATGTTTAACATATTTATTTTAATTGTGTAGCATATATTTATTTATTTATTTATTTTAAGGAGTGGAAATTTGAATTCAGGACCCCTCTATATTGAGAGGAGGTGTGATTACCACCACTACACTAAGCATTCAATTACATATAGTGTATATTTATCCAGGTATCTTTCAAAATTAATTATACTATTCATATATTCGGATTTACGAATTATTAACTTACACATATCGAGTTTTTAGAAATCAGATTAGTAGTCATTTAATTTATGTCCTGTGTTTTACTTATTGTGCTTCTATCTGGTAAAAATTAAGACGTGTTGATGTGAATAAAATTATAAATTGAAATAATGGTTAAAAAACAAACACGATAAACTTTTACTTAAAAAAAAATTGAATCCAAACAAATCAGATTTGACCTTTTAACAGTTAAAAGAAAATTAAAATAAATACACAAGAAAGCACCAGATTGGACGTATTCAAAATTTCAACATCGTGGAAGGGGCGAGAATCAAGACCAAGCAGCAGTAACGTCCACACTCGGGTTATCATTTATCAATATAACCAAAAACTTCCTTATGAGCGCAACTATTCTTTGAGCTTCTGACACCGTAAGAATCAACTTTGTTTAAACCAATGCAATAGAGCAGAGGAAAACTTGGGCAATTTTCTATATATCCTTATATTAGCTAAACTTTATGGTCCATATGTTTTGCTTTGTTAAGGAGTTGGCAATATTGCATTTTGTTAAAGAGAATGACTGGAGGATTAAGCGACCCCATTTGCCACTTGAGGATTTCCATCCCCCAAGAACATGTATATATGTATGTATTTCGTTATTATGTTTGTTTACTTGCCATTAGAGAATACTCCTGAGATTTACTTCAAATCATAGGATTTTATTTGCAATTCCACACTGCATTAATATTAAAGAACAGATAATAAAATTCGTTTATATATTCTCATCGTTTGTCATTACATATATTTATGCCATACAATAAGTCTTAATAAACAAACAACATTTATAATGAAAAAAGTAGTTTCAGTGCTCACTGCTCAGATAGATCTGGTGGCTAACTTAACCTAAATTATCGAGTCTAGAAACGACACCCTAAACTTTCTCATCATCATCATCATAGACGGCAAAGCTAACATACTTTCCGGCAAACTCCTCATCCCCATGAACGACACCAATCTTATTATTATTGCTATACACGTATAGAACCGTAGTGGCAGCCATTTCAAAAAGTAAAATTAACGTCCGAAGACTTGAATATATCAAAACTGATACGGCCAAAGCCAAAGGGAATGGCAGGTACTTCTTCAACTCAAAACCACTAACACCATCGTGAAATCCCAGAGCTGGCCAAACAAAAATTGTGTTAATCGATGCGAAAGCTGTTAGGGTTTATGCCCTAAAAGTACGTATATTTTGGATATTTGCTGAATTAATAAAATGACATTTTTCTATTTGAATTTGTGCATAATTGGTATGTCTTTAAATATCAGAAAATTCCTAG
>JXTC01000002.1:1836827-1862441 GCA_002914845.1 Trema orientale
AGGCTTGGATTGGAAGATCGTGGTTTAGAAGACAGTAAAGCTAGAATCCGCTGATAGGCTACAAGAGGTATTAGATCTATTCTCTTTGTGTGTTCTTATTTGCTATGAATTAATACTATACACTCATATAGTCAATTGTTTTGAGAAAATTTTTGAATATTCTTGAGCCAATCTTCCGCTGCGAAAATCGTTTTTAAATCAAACAAAAGCCGCCAGTGGAAATTCGAAACATAGGAACAGAGAAAAGGCGAGCCATTTCTTCCCCTGATCAAACTCCAACTCCGCTTCAACGGCGCCAACCCCCATGTCGTTTCGGCCACGACTACTACATACGACAGAGACCAATTCACTTGAAGAAATATCAGCACTAAAAACAGAGCAATCACTATAGAATAACAGAGTACGAGAAAAGAAGTTGGAGAGAACTCATGTAGAAACCCCAAGCGGCCAGCTCCGACGATTAGCAAAGGGAAGACGAAGACGAAGACGAAGACGAAGACGAAGACGAAAGCAATAAAAGCAAAAATTACTTGGACAAGCAGATAGGTGGCGAAGAGGCGGAAAAACGAAGCGGGGATGGATTTGATGGTGGACTTGAGCTTGAGGGGTTGGCCATGCAAGGCGTTGATGACGGAGTAGGTGATTGATCCGACGGATAGGAATGCAAAGACAGAGGTGAATAGGAAGTAAGCGAGAATGAGCAGAAGGGTGCTGTTGGAGATGGCGGATTCGGTAGTATTGAAGCCGTAGAGTGCGACGATGATTCTATAGAAGGCGTTGGTGAAGCGATAGAAGAAGATGGGGTAGATGGCGGCGGCGACGGAGTGTGGGAGGGGGAAGAGGAGGCCGAGGCTGAGGAAATGGCGGGGTTGGGATTTGAGGATGCGGTTGGTTTGAGAGAATATGAGGCCTAGTGTTGGTGGTGGTGGTGGGTGGTGGTGATTGTGAAGCTACTTCCATGGTGATCAGAGATTGAAATCCCGACGAGGAAGATGATCGAATATCAGATATTAATATTCACTTTGGTTGAGTTTTAAGTGTTGCTTCGACGATCATAGATGGAGGGAGATGGTGGAGTTTTGGTGTCAAATTGATCAATCAAAGCAGGAAAAAGAAGACGTCAACACGCGGCTGGACTTGAAATGGTCTCTTTTTTCAATCAATAGCAAGAAAATTATTGCTATTACGTGAACTTTGAGTCAAAATACGGAATAGTATTAATCCTTTTTACTTCTCTAATAAATAAATATATATTTATGAAAAGAAAATTGAAATATATTTCTGTTGTAGCTAATTACGTGAATAGACTATAGTTTAAAACGCAATTAATGAGTTTTTTTTTTTTTTTGGAGAAAAGTATGATATGTGTAAAAAGACGTAAATCATTAATATTATTTTTTTTTTTACTTTTTAATATAGAAAAATATGCATATAAATTTGAATTAACGATACTTACTTATAAATAAAAAGAAAAAAATACCTACTAAATTGATGCCCATATATATATTAAAGGTCGTTTACATCTTTGCATTCTTCACAATTTACTTTTGATTAATCGTTACATATATTTATGCCAAACGAAGTCTTAAGAAGAGACGTCTCAAAAAAAGAAAAAATAAAAAATAAAAACAAATAATAGTTGCAACTTGCAAGGATAAAAGCAGATATAGAGGCCAAGTTAACCTCAATTATCACCGAGTTTAGACATAATAGCTAGATACTTTCTCATCATCATGATCATCATCATCATGGACGGCCAAGCTAACGTACTTATTTCCGGGGGCAAACTCCTCATCGCCATGAACGACATCGAAAGCCTTATTGAAATACACGTACAGAACCGTAAACGCAGCCGTTTCAGAAAGCAAAATTAACGTTCGAAGAGTAGAAAATATCAAAACTTGTACGGCCAAAGGGAATGTCAAGTACCACTTGAACTCATCACTGGTACTAATACCTTCGTGATCTGATACCAGAGATGGCGAAACCAAACGTGTAGCAATCCACGACAAAGCCGATAGCGGAAACCCGAAACACATAAACAGAAAAAAGACCAGCCATCTCTTTCCCTTGATCAAATTCCAACTCCGCTTCAACGACGCCAAACCCCATGTCGTTTCAGCCACGACAACTACGGACGAAAGAGCCCAATTTACTTGAAGAAATGTCAGAATCAAAGACAGAACAATCACCACAGCGAAACAGAGGAGGAGAAAATAAGGCGAATAGTACTCGATTCGATACCCCGAAAGAGTTGCTCCGATGATTAACGAAGCAAAGACGAAGGTGAAGACGAAAGTGATGACAAAGACGATTACATAGGCAAGAAGATTGGTGGCCAAGAGACGGAAAAACGAAGTGGGGATGGATTTGATGGCGGATTGGAGGTTGAGGGGTTGGCCATGGGAGGCGCGGATGACAGAGTAGGTGATTGATCCGACGGCGGAGAGAGTGAAGAACGAGGCGAATAGGACGTAAGATAGAGTGAACAAAAGGGTCTTGGTGGGAATGGTGGAGGGTTGAGAATTATAGCTAATTGGAGTGAGGAAGCTTTTGGAGAAGATGGGGTAGATGGTGGCGGCGACGGAGGGTGGGAGAAGGAAGAGGCAGCTGAGGGTGAAGAAATGGCGGGGTTGGGATTTGAGTGTTCGGTAGGTTTGAGAGAATATGAGGCTTAGTGTTGGTGGTGATTGTGAAGTTTCCATGGCGATGGGAGATGAGAGATTACTTTGGTTGAGTTTGAAGAAGTTGTTTGGAATTAGATGATCATAAATGGGGGAGTCTTGGTGTCAAATTTATAGCTATATAGCTATGATAAGCTTTGGGAACTTATTATAGATGTGAGCTTCAAAGCTAGCAAAAGAACGCGCTGCTGATCTTTGAAAAGTCTTTCGTCTTTACTTTTATTAATATTCATTTTTGGAAAAGAGTCTTTTATGACATATCGTTTGGTTTTGATAGTGCTAGCAGAGCTTGTTCATTTATTTTCATTAAAAAAGTTCATTTATGTTATGTGTGAGTAATTTGAAAATTATGTTTTAATAGCTAAATTGCGTGCCAATTATATAGTCTATAGATTCAAACTTATAATGAGAATTAGACTGAGTTTTTTTGTTTTTAAATTAAGCATTTAAAATTTTTGAAAAGGAAATGAAATTGCCATTCCGGATTTTGATTTACGAAATGCTAAAGAATTTTCTTTCAAAGTTGCATTTTTCCTGGAGAGAGAAGAATGAATCGACTCTATGAAAAGTCAGCAGCAATCCATGGAGGAAAAAGAAAAAAAAATATTATAACAACTGAGATGGCGGTTTTTTTAAAAATAATAATAATAATAATGCTAGCGGATGCCCCCTCTTAGATAATAGGAAATTAATGTATTATAATAAATAATTGGCGTTTCCTTCAAAAAAACAAAAAAAAAAATAATAATAATTGGCGTGATAACCATATCCGGTCCATTTTGGTATGCAGGATTGGGATTGTATTATTATATCGGATTGAATCAAAATGAATTAAATTGGAATAAACTTAATATAATTTCATATTTGGTATAGTATTGGATTGAATTAGATTAGATGATTAGAATTATTATTATGACGTAGGATCTATTTTTATTTGAATGTGTAATAGATATATTTTAGATTAATTAAAATCTTAAAAGAATAAAAGAAATTTCTTAAAACGGGACTCACTAATTTTGTAGTTTTGAAATAGATGTGAGCCCACTACTATTGAGTGAGGGATTAGTAATCTCATACTTTTAAATAGATTAATTATTTCACTCACACGAAACTATTTTAGAGTTGTGATTATTTATCTCACATTTCCAATGGCATCAAATTTGAGTTTAGGATAAATAATTCTAATCTCAATATCAGTACCAGTCCATGTACCAAACAAGGCCGAAGACTATCAATGCTAAAATTTATAATTATTGTCTCTTCTTTTTAAAAAAAAATTAAAAAAAAAAACAGAAAATTTGCGAAGTGTTAGAAGTATTTGTATTACCAAGCAAAATATTACAAATTTGTAAAGTGTGTGTGTTATTTTCTTTTAAATTTGTAGTAAATTGTGGTCATTAGTTAAGTCCCACTTTTTAAAAAAAAAATTACCAAGCAAAATATTACAAATTTAACGTGATTTTTTTGTACTTTCTTTTTTATTTTTATAAAGGATAAATGTAAACTTTGACTTATTGAACAAAAGATATAAACCATACATGGAAAGAAGGGGTAATAGTTACCGCAAATAATTACATGGTAAATCCACAATAAAGCACAACATTGAATATATGCAACATCGTGGAAGAAAAGACCTCACATACGAGCTCAATATATAATTCTATGTGCGTTCTACGCTTCTTAAGCATCAATGTTCAAACTGATGCAATTGGAATAGGAAAAACTATGAAAATTTTCTATGCATGAAACTGGATATTTACATAAGGGAATTCGTTATTGATGATGATGCTAATTTTAATTAATAGTGCTTAGTTAGCACGAAGCATATATTCAATATACTTTTTTCTCTTTAATTCAAAAGAGCTGTAAGTTCTAGTTATTTGAACAAACAAAACCCCCCAAATTGTCATACTCGACATGACTTGGAGATTTTTATCTTCCAAGTTCACTAAGTTGCCCTTTGTTTTTCACCAATTCAACGTTGAGTCTGGGGAAATAAACTACGTTCATAACTCAATTACTCACTAAGCTTCATTTTCAGACGGAGGCATACAGAGGCGTCTCGCTAAACTGTTAAATATACATAATAGATTATTAAACCAAATACAATTCTAGAATCTATCATGCCAAATTATCATGAAAAGATTTGTTGAGAGAAAATTCGTGACCGACCTGGATCCATTGTATTTGACAGCAAAAGATGTGATCACATAAGCGAAAGTGATTAATTAATTAGAACTTAAGGGTAGAAGATCTTCCACAGCTAGAATACTCTATGTATGCTCAATGGAATCTCTCTGTGTTGATTGAGACATGGGAGAAGAATGTACGTTCTTTTTGGTTTGTGGATCAAAATCCTAATAGTTATATCCTTATATACTGACAGCCAATAAAGACCCAATCAGTCTTTATTGATACAGTATTAGGTAACCACGCATTACATAGCCAATACTTAATTAGTAATTTCCTGAACCCATAATTAGATCACTTAATAGCCTCACTTAATTAGACAGCCCTAATATATATATATACACCCTAATATATATATATATATATATATAATTGTTATATAAAAGGTATAGCCCATACTTAATAAGTTATATATATAATCCAACATAAACATCATCATAAATATCAAGTTTAGACACAAATAGAAACAACAAGAAGATTTTTCTCAAGAGGAAAACTAAGTACAAACACAGTATTGAATGCAATCACTTGTGATTGAGTTAAAACGGGTCCAAAAACTTGGAACTCGATTGCAATGACTTGTACAAGGAATAACAAGCACTTACCTTGTAGCCTCGGTTATTCTTAGTTACCTTATTTTTAAAGCATAGTTCTAGTATTATATCGCACCACATAGAGAACAAAAATCCAAAAAACGTCGTTTACATCTTTGTAATACTCACAAAGTACCTTGATCTTCATAATTATACAGTAAAAGCCTCACATGGGAAGAGTAAAGAGTTCCAAACAAAGGCTAACTAAACCTCAAGTTTGGAGCACGCAACAGAAACAACACGTGGAGCTTTGTCGTCGTTGTCATCAATGGGCAAGCTAATGTAGTACTCTCCGGCGTACTCCTTGTCTCCATGATCAACACTGGCCTTAGTGCAGTACACGTACAACACGGCATTTGCAACCAATTCATAGAGAAGAACCAGAGTTTGAAAAGCCGAATTCACCAAAATTCGGGCAACCAAACTGAAATACTTCCACTCACGATCACTGGCACTAGTACTAGTACTAGTACTAGCACTACCACCATTCAAATTTGTCACTGGAAGATAAGAGTTAATAATCCATGTGAAAACTCCATAACAAAACACGAAATACAACAACAGCGACAAGGCGAGCCGTCTCCTTCCCTTGATCAAACTCGCACTCCGCTTCAATGACTTGAGCCCCCACGTCGATTCAGCCACCACAACTACGCTAAACAGAGTCCAATTCACTTGCACAAGTATCACAATAAGAAGCAGAGGAACCAGAACCACAACGCAGAACAGGAGGAAATAAGGCAAAGAGAACTCAACCCGAAACCCCAACAGCCGACCTCCATTGATCAACAAAGCGAAGACGACCCCGAGGAGGATAGCGACTGGTAAGATGATGGTTTGGATGAGAAGAGTGGTACCCAATAGAGGGAAGAAGGAAGTAGCGATGGATTTGATTGCGGATTTGAGCTTGACGGGTTGGCCAGAGAAGCCATGGATGACAGAGTAGGTGATTGATATGACCGCAAACTTGGAGAAGACCGAGGTGAAGACGACATAAGCCAGAGCGAGCAAAAGGGTCTTGATGAGAAAGGGGTTGACTTTGTCATCATCGCCCTGTTGAGGACCGAAACCACTTGGATTTCGAGACGGTACCGGGGAGGAGAGATTGGTTCAGTATGGGGTAGACGACACCGGCTATGGAGAGAGGGAGGATGAAGAGGAAGCTGAGGGCGCGGAAGAGGGCGGGTTGGGAAGTGATGACTCGCTTGGACTCGGAGAGTACTTTGAAGAGGCTCACTGGTTCTACTGGCGTTGAAGGTTCCATGGTTGAAAAGGAAATTGAAAAGAGATTATTACTCAGAAACAGAGAAGAGTCTAGTGTTTCTAACTCAAAAAAGTTTGAATGGATGCTTAATATTGTAGAACTTTGTTCAGATCTGATTTTAAGAGCTGGACACACTTGCGGTGGTTTGTGGTGCCCTATTGTGCAAGAAATCAAAGTTGACCTTGAAAAGTCTTTCCACGCAATATACAAATTGCTTGACCGAAATATACAGTAAAAAAGAGCCACGACTTGACTATTTGACACGGATGATTTTAATTAATAAATTAAGTTTTACATAGATCCATTTAAATTGTAATTATTATTAGTCATGAAAGACTAACACATCATTTACTTGAATATTAAACGTTAAAGTACATTCATTTCATCTTCTTTCCCATGTGTTTTTCCTTTTTAGACCAAGGAAAAAAAAAAAAAAAACCCTATCAAGCAAAAAAAATATCAATAATATAGATGTTATAACTAACACAAAAATTACGAAACGTAAAAGATCAAGATCAGCTGCTTAATGGAAATTATATTGCAGAATAACTGTATTTGTTTAGAACAATAATAATTATTACTTTAATGTGATCGATGCATTTTACATCTTCATAATAAGCATAAGGTGTAAACATGATTTTGCTATAACATAAACCTATAAATTATGGTAGATGACCTTTTGATTACTGAACTGTGAGAAATTCTCACGTTGATCTTAGACTTCAAATTTTATCATTGTTTTTTTTTTTTTTTTCGTTCCTTAAATTATTAAAAAAATTCACTAATAGTGTTTCTTAGAACATGCAAGAGACATGTGCCCGTATGCTTTATTTATTTAATATCCGTGTGAAATTTGAACATATAATAGAGCAATTTAAAAAAAGATTGCGTTATAACCGTCACATAGGCATTAGAGAGGCGACTGACTAAACCTCATTACAATATAACCATCAAGTATTGACACAATAGAAACAATAGAACAAGATGTCTCTCATCAATGGGTAAAATTAAGTTCAAAACGTTATTGACGGCAACCACTTGCCATTAGGCAAGACGAATGGTCCAAAAGTCCTTAAGTACGAAGAATAGCACTAAAAAAGAAAACGTTGTAGAATATGTGTATATAAGGCGTGCTAGTGGGGGTCGCGACTGACTGACGCGTCTAGACCGTCTATTTATATGAAACCCACATAAGTCTAACTGTAGACTCATAGAAATAGATTGTTTAAATTCATAAGTCGTATCAACGTAGCATAATTCGTATATATATATAGGCACCAATCTAGTAGGTATTTTTTTTTTAATACCTATACATGGGTATCATTTTGGTCAATTGAAATTTATCGTGCACATTTTTTTATAATAAAAAGTAAGAGAGAGAAATAACATTAATGATGCACGTCTTTTCATATACTTCCTTATAGCCTTTGGATCACCATTAGATGATAATCTAATGGCTAAAAAAAAATTACCTATATAGGTAAAAAAAATACCTATTGGACTGACAACCTATATATATATATATATGTTCCCAATTCAATATTTTTTTTTTATTTTGAATACTTGTACTTATTTTTCAAAAAATATTACCAAATTGATGACCTTTCAAAAATAATAAAAATCTGTACGATCTTTTTATGGCATTTTTCTAAATACTTTAGAAGCTAGAAAATACGGTAGCATTTTAGTAAATAAATCATCTTTTTTTTTTTTTTTTACAAGAAACTACAAAGGTTTCCTGGAAACCAATTTGTTTTAATTTGGTTCCTATTAGCAGAATGTTCTGTAAGTAAGTAAATCACAGGAAACCATAAAGGTTTCTTAGAAACGAGTTTAATTTCTTTTAGCTAAATGTCATATACGTAAGTGAATCATATGAAACTACGAATATTTCTAGAAAACTATCATGGATTCTTTTTTGCAGAATATTCTGTAGCTAAATAAATCACAGGAAACCACAAAGGTTTCCTGGAAACCATCGTAGTTTCCTTTTAGCAGAATGCCTTGTAGCTAAGTAAATCACAGAAAACCACGAAAGTTTCCTAGAAACTATTGTGGTTTCTTTTTCAAATCACAGGAAACAATAAAAGTTTCCTGAAAGCTATTATAATTTTCTTTTTGCAGAATACCGTATAACAAGAATTGGGTGGACATTGAACAAGGACACTAAAGAATATAATTAAGTTATCAAGTTAAGTAATTATATTTTTGAAGTAAAAGCAACAGAAATATATATTGATTTTTGGATTCTGGCAACTAGTTTCCAATAACTAAATTGGTTTCTAGTATGGGTGTCAATCTATGTCGTGTCGTGTTTAACCTAATTAAATCGTGTCGTTAATAGGTTAATCTACGTGTCACCTGTTTAATGAAAACAACATACAAATTGATGGATCAAAACGTATATAAATAGTATAATTGTTTTTTTACTCGATTTTTTTAATTATAGTAAGAGAAACTAGTTCATTAGCTTTATATTTTTTGTTTTATCTATAAGAAATTCATGAAAAATATTCTTTTGAAAATAATTATTTAATATAATTTATTAAAAAATTACTTAATCGTGTTAATTCGAGTCAATTTCGTGTTAAGTAGGTTCAGCTAATCATGCGGGTCTCGAGTCGTGGTATCGTGTCTTGATCTATGTTCCGAGGTGTTTTTTCTGTGATTTGATTAAAAAGAAATTAATTAAGCATAAAAATGCTTAATTAAGGATAAGTAGGATAGGGGTAGAAATGGAAAAAATGACGTGAAAAATTGTAACGATACAATTCTACGTATCAGAAAATTGTCGGCATTTTTGACAGCTCAATCTGCAAGTAAACAAATGTGGGTGGTTTCAGTGACCATCACTACGTGTTAGATAGCCAGTATTTCTGACGCAGGTGATACTAGCCATATAGTTAGAAACAAACAAAAAGATGGTTAATTTTCTGACATAGGTGATTCCAGCCATTTAGTCAGAAATATAAATAAACAATACTGAAAATAAATAATTAGAAAATTAGATCTTTGACATAGGTGATTCCAGCCATTTTATCAAAAATAAAAGAAAATAAAAGTACTGAATTTAACGTGAACAGTTGCAAACAAGGGTCGTATACGCTACAACTCAGTTTGCTAAACAACTCAGAATCACGGGTCTGCGAATACTTGAAGTACAGAATTTAAATATTAGCGCAATATATATCTAGTCAGCACCCTGTAAATATTTAGAACAATGCAAAATAATAGGATTAGTAGCTCAAAATTCCCAAAATCTGCATAATAATAATTGTAATTATAATAAGGGGATGGCTACGGTAGGGGCGTCCCTACGTAGGGTCATGCCTTAATTATCGTTGGATGAGAATCTGTGGGGAATAACGGGAATCTGTAGAGAATCTATTTATATACAGATTCCCATCCAACGGTGAATAGACAGTGCCCTACGTAGGGGCGCCTCTACTGTAGACGCGCCCAATAATAATAATAATAATAATGATAACAAATACACCAATAATATATAAGTATATAAATATATGTGAAGATGGAGATGTTTTGAAAAATGAGCTACGGCTTCCAAGGAAGAGGTGTATATATATATACACACACATATATGTGAAGATGGAGATGTTTTGAAAAATGAGCTACGGCTTCCAAGGAAGAGGTGTATATATATACACACACACATATATCAGTATATATGATATGAAGAAAGAAAACAAAATGGCCACTGGTTGTTATATAAAGATGATGCAATCATACGGTAACAAAACCGAGAAATAACAAGAGATGGTGATATTTATATATACTATATGATATAATCAATAGATCTAATGAATAAAAGTATGGTCTGAGATGGTAAAAGAATTTATAAAGAAAAATAGTTGGTAACTGACAGAAATAGATTTGACCAAAAGGTATAAGGATTGAAGAATGACAATCTCGGTTAAAGAGAGTGGCAGGCTGAGAGTATTATGCTTTGGTTTAGAATATTAGAGAGAGAGAGAAAGAGAGCAAAAGTAATAAAATAGGTAGTATATTATCATTTTTTTTCCAGAAAAATTCCTTCCAAATAGTATTTCAGCCTATATTTATATGCATGAACCGAATTTTAAAGGCAGCTTGGTGACTAAATTTGCGGATAGCTTGGTCATGAGGTGTCATAAGAGGAAAGAATTGTCCTGACACCTCATATTTAGTGATGAGGACTAATTGCGGCTTGACACGTGTCCAAGTTGCTAGATGGCACTATTAGATTGGTCACTGTATAGTAATTTGTACTCTTGCTTCTAATTTGGTAATTTTCCAATGGTAACTTGACACTTATTTTTGGGCTGTTGTAGTCATCTCTTATCCAATGTAACTTTGACACGTCACATTTTTTTAGTTAACCCATATTGCATAATTATCACATTATTTGTGACTTAATATTTTTAGTTAGTGACTAGTTACAAGAAAATTGTCACACCTCAAAACAACCTATATTGCCACCCCTAATTTCTAGTAATCAATAATTGAATTAACCAAATAGTTCTATTGTTTATATGATAGAAACTAATTTAGTTTTCAGTCTTTATTAATTAAATAGTTACAATATTTATGGTGGAAACTAATATGGCTATTAGTTTTTAGTAACCACTTTGGTTTCTAGTTTCTAAAAATCAATTAATTTATGATTTTTAATAATAAATTGGTAATTAGTTTTAAGAGTAATCAGCTACAAGTAGAGACTAGTAGCAAAAGGAAGCAAGTAAAAATGAAAATTCTAAGACGTTATTTGGTTTTTCTTAGCAAGAATTTATTATTTTTCTAAACAAAGGTAGTACAAAAATAAGTAAAAGTTTAGACATAATATTCTTCGTATTATTTATCAAAAGGTAGTATAAGGTGTTTTTTTCTTTTTTTTTTTTTACCTATTTATAAGTATTTCTTTTTTTAATTGTCAGATCATTATCCAATGGTTATTATAATTTGGATAGTTGAAAAAAATCATTATTTAATATTTTTCTCTCTCTTTATTCTTTACTAATTGGGCAAAATAATACCTATGAATAAGTAAAAAAAAAATATCTATTAGATTAGTGGCCATATATATATATATATGCGCGCGCGCTTGCTTGTGGGTTCTCTTTTTTTATTCGTTGTCATCATTGGATAAGTGTGCACACTAATGAGTTTATTTTTGAAGGAAAGTTTTCATAACAATTTCACACCAAATTAAGAACAAAAGTCCAAATGGAGTATGAATTTAGTAATACTCACACAGAACTTTCATCTTCACATTTATACATGTAAAAGTCTCAGAAACAAACTACAGTAACGAGGAACAAGTAGGAATTTCAAATAGAGGCTGTGGCTAACTAAACCTCATAACCATTAAGTTTGGAGGACACGACAGAAACAAGAAGTGGAGCTTTTTCGTCTTCGCCGGCCGAGCTAAAGTACTCTGCAGCGAACTCCTCATCTCCACGAACGATGGCCTTATTTCAGTACACGTATAACACAGTAGTCGCAACCATTTCGTAGAGCATAACCAGTGTTCGAAAAGCTGAATTCAGAAAAATTTTGACAGCCAAATTGAACACCAAACGCTTCCACTCATGATTAGTAACACTAGTCCTAGTACTACTGCCATCCAAATCCTCCACCGGGAGTGAATATTTCGTACTCCATGCAATAACACCATAACAAAACGCGAACAGAAAAGACAGCGACAAAGCAAGCCGTCTCCTTCCCCTGACCAAACTCGCACTCCGTTTCGACGACTCCAACCCCATGTCGATTCAGCCACAACAATTAGAGACACCAGAGACCAATTCAATGGCAGAGAGATGACAATCAAAGGCAGAGGAATCACCATAGCTAGGATAAAATAGGGCAAAGAGAACTCGATCTGAAAACCCAACAGCTTAGCTCCAGTGATCAACAAAGCAAAGACGATCACGAAAAGGATAGTGATTGTGGAAACGATGATTTGGACAAGAAGAGTGGTGCCCAAGAGAGGGAAGAAGGAAGTGGTTATGGATTTGATTGCGGATTTGAGCTTGATGGGTTGTCCCGGGAAGCCATGGATGGCAGAGTAGGCGGTTGATACAATGGCGAAAATAGAGAAGACTACGGTGAAGAGGACATAAGCAAGAGCGAGCAAAACAGTCTTGGCAGAAATGGTGATGACTTGATCATTAGCCCGTTGAGGACCAAAACCAATTAGATTGAGGAAGCTTTTTGAGATGGCGTCAGGGAAGGGAGATCGGATTATGGGATAGACGGCAGCAGCTATGGAGAAGGGGAGGATGAAGAGGAAGCTGAGGGTGACGAAAAGGCGTGGTCGGCCTTTGATGATCCGCCTGGATTCTGAGAGAACTTTGATGAGGTTTAGTGTTGAAGCGGGTTATGAAGTTTCCATGGCTGACGACAAAAAGAGATTGTTACTGAGAAACAGATAATTTAACTGTCGAAAGGCCGGAAAATTTGAGATAATTTTATAGCCTGGAAAATTGTGGTGCCCAGTGCAAGAAAACAGAGTAAGCGATTGAAAGTTTTTTAACATCAAATATACGAATTGTTTGACCAAGTTAAATCTTATTAAGATATTTTGGTAAATCACTGTTACGTGAACATCTAGCATGTATGTCGATTTCCCCCCCTCACCCCTTTTTTTTTCCCTTTTTCCTTTTAGCCAAAACGTCTCTGTTTACAAGAAGAACTATATTATTACTTCAAATGTGGATGACGCATTATTCATTATTTTCATAATCATAAGGTGAAGACCTGATTCTAACAGCTGTATGCTTACGTACACTATTACATATCATAAACTATGTATTATAATTTAACAAATTTTCAGTCTACGGACAGTTAAAACAATATAATTCAGTATGACGCCATCCCAACTTAAATAAATAAGAATCTTGTTCAGAAAGCATCAGTGAAATTTACTCTCAACCAAACCAGCACTGTACATACGTTTTTCCTTGCCTGAAAAGAACGAGTCTACAAAAAATTCGAAAAGTAAGCAATACAAATCCTTATATGTTTGATAGTTGTTTGTACAAGCAATACAAATCCGTATATGTTTGATAGTTGTTTGTAAAGAACAACATAGCTACGTTCGTAAATATATTCTCAAAATTTATCATAAGTCCTTTTTTCTTTGTTGCTGAACAAGCAAACAATGGAAAACTAATCACCAAACTTCGAGAGCGTAGGAACTAAAATTGGCATCAATTTTTGTATTTGCGGTAGTTAACCAAGATATAACTTGTACCAAAACATAGAAACAGAACTAGCAGGCTGCACGCACAAGAACAGACAGCTTTTCATTTTTTTTAACATGTTCGTTTCTTAAAGGATTGCTGGGTAGTATTTGTTTTTAGTTTATAAAAAACCGAAAAAGTTTACCAAGCAAAACATTACCATATTCTCTAAAAAGAAAGTGTTGAAATCTTACTTTTTGGGATAATTCTTACAAATATCACAAACACAATCTAAACCAAAGAAAGCTTGAATTGAAGAAATTGATGATATAAAGTTGAAGGAACTAATAAGATAATTTACAATGAAGAACCACTATTGAATATGTGCAACATCGCTGAAGCAGCTACCAAGCAGCAGTAGCTTCCAAGTCAAAAAAACATACTCACAACACGCCTAAACTTGAAGAGGACCACTTCTTTCTTGGGTAAATCACAAAACCAAAAAATTCCCCATGAGTCAAAGATTTCGCTATGCCTCCAACACTTACTAAGAGTAGAAAACCAAACTGATGCAATTAAAATGAAATATTAAGAGAATTCTGAATATATGAAGCTGAACTTTATTGGTCAGCCAAGGTCGGTCCATAGTCAAAGAGTTTGATGTTGTAAATGTTTAGAGAGTGATTCCTTTAGAAGTGTCTCTAAGTGATGTCTTGATTTCTCCTTTTGATAAGCTTAATTAGGTGGAGTTGCTTGTTTATAAGCCTTTTAGAGATCCCAGGTTTGGACAACAATCACGAACGTTTTCCTGGCCGATCCTTTCCTCCTAATTCATTATTGACAATACCAATTTTGCTAGTGCTGGCCACACAAGGAATAGATTCCAACTTCAATGTTTTGTTTCATTGTTTCAGCTTTTACGGATTCTTCGAGCTACACTATTCTGTGGTTTTGGTTTTGCGTTTTTGTGCATTTAATAGTAACCTTTGTCAGCTAAGCCTTGGTAAGTTTCTAACTTAATCTCAGGAGAGTAGGCAGTAAAAGAAAAGAGCTTCACCAAAGCCATGGAATAGAACAAAACAATGCCATAAATGCTAGCTGAAAAAGGCAAAAACCATAAATTCTATATCTCATTTCACATCCAATCCAGTTCGAGACAAAAATTTAACCAAACTGTTATACTAACTCGATGATTTCATATTCTTTGCATAATTTCACTAACCTTTGTTTTTCACTATTTTTACATCACGGTTCACGAAACGAAGGAAAAGAGTCACCAAAAGTAAGAAAGGAACACAAGAAAGTTTTAGCTAGAGGAATTACAGAGTAGACTAACCTTTGATACAATGTTCAATTATAGGCAACAGAAACAAGATGAGGAACTTTCCCATCATCAAAGGGCAAGCAAACATACTCCCTAGCAAACTCTTCAGCAATCTCCATAGCCAGCTCTCCATGAAGAGCTTTGCAGTACATATACAGAACCGTATTCGCAGCGACATCGTATAACAGAACCAGCATCAGAAAAGTCGAAGTCACCACAATTTGAACCACAAATTGCCAACTCTTCCACCCATCAGCACCATCATTATCGAATCCCATCGCGGAAAACGAACTACACCAAGCCAAAAGCCCAGCGAAGAACCCAAAAAACAGGGACAAAGATAACCCAATTCCTCTCATACCCTTAATCAAACCCGCACTTCGCCTCAAAGCTTCAAAACCCCAAGTCGATTCGACCACCACAACCACACAAACCAAAATCCAATTCACTTGCAGATACACCAAAACCACCATCAGAGCAATCCCAACAAACCCAATTAAGCCGAGAAAGTAAGGAGATGAGATCTCGACCTGAAACCCCAATACCCGAGCTGATGTGACCACCAGAAAGAGAAAGAGCCCGAAGATGAAAACAATCACGGAGACGATTATTTGCACGAAAAGGGCGGTGCCCATAAGAGGGAAGAAGGAGGAGAACACGGATTTGACGGCGGACAAGAGCTTGACGGGTCGGCCATAGAAGCCATGGAAGACAGAGTAGGTGATCGATCCGACGGCCCAGAGCGAGAAGACGAAGACGAAGACGGAGAAAGCGAGAGTGAGCAAAAGGGTCTTCGTGGAATAGAGGGATTGATCGCGATGATGGTGACGCAGATGAAGATTCAGGCTGAGGAAGATTTGAGAGTTATCAGGGATTGGAGAAGCGAGGAGGTTTTGTAGAGTGGGGAAAACGATGAAGGAGAAGGAGAGAGGGAGGAGGAAGAGGACGGAGAGAGCCAGGAAGTGGCGCGAATGGGCGTTGAGGATTCGCTTCGATTCAGAGAGAACGACGCAGAGGTTTAGAGTCGGTGGTGGTGAGGTGGTCGCCGCCATGGCCGATGGTAAAGGTCATGCAATGAAGGGTTTCAGATGATGATGATGATGATGAATGTGGCGATGGGAAATGGGGCTCTGGATTTCTGGAAAGGTCACTTAATAAAAGGCCTTGGCTACAGATAATAAACAGAGACTGGATTTGGATCCCAGCCAAGCCAATGATACAGAATATAATGATAAAAAATACTATTTTTGTTCCCTTTTTTTTTTGAGAAAAATAATAAATTACTTTCTTTTTACTAGATCTATTCATCTTAAATAGCACTCTTACCGTCACATATTGATACGCTTCGTTACCACCATTAATTTCTTAATCCATTTTAGTATGACTTATGATATGAGCCCTTTTAGAGCTAACCCAATCTCATGCTCATGCACATTCAAAGTACTCATGCTCTTTTAGTTTTGTAGATTTTTTTTTTTTTTTGAAATGTTTTAGTTTGCAGAATTAAAAGGGGGAAATTGCACAGTCAAGCCTTATTTTTCTTTCTTTCTTTTTTTTTTTTGCACGAAAAAATTTGTATTTCAAGAAATTATAATCTAAACTTTTGAAATTAGATTTTCTTGCCAATCTCACCTGAATTAATTAACGCACTTGATCAAAATTAGAATTAGTGAATGAAAATACAAGTTTACTGTCCATAAACAATACAAAAAAAAAAAAAAAAAAAAAACTCAACAAAATAGATATAAACATTAAAAAAAAAAAAAAACCAGACAATATAAAATATTACTTTAAGTAAATAACCAAATGTGATATTAGTAAGCACAAATTTTCTTATTTTGTCACGTGTCTTTTTTTTTCCCTTAAGTATAAATTTTCCCTTCTTCTTGTGGTTGAGGAGTGAGGACTTAGACAATACTTAATTGTTAGCTAATGGCTATGGCTGAGACTTTTCCTCGTACGCTTAATAGGAAAGTTAAAATGATAGTATTGTATTTTGGGTCATTTTCAATTCAATGTATCAGAATCAACAAGCGAATAATAGGTAATCTAGTTGAAGAAGCAATGCCTTATACGTTACTATACCACGTGTACTAATTTTTAATGAAGTAATCATGGGACACTTGTTTTTAACATAGATTTTTAGTTACTGAAATGGAATTACGTATGTGTCCACTAGTACTTTATTTTGTTATTAAACTTGACCCAAAAATAAGAGATATTATCATTTTTATACTTTGTATTTTAACCATTTGTTCAAATTATATTTTGTATTTTGATTATTATTAATATTGATCCTTAGATTTGAAATCTATTTCAAATTTATACCTTGACACCAATTTAGAGCAGTTAATTTACCAAGATACCGTTTAAAAAAATTATAAATAAATTGTATAAAAACTTATCCGAAAATAAATTTGTTAAATTATTTTGCTAAATTAACTATTTTAAAATTGTATTAGGGTATAAATTTGTAACAGATTTTAAATCTAAGTGTTGATATTGATAGTAACTAAAACACAAGATATAAATTGAATAAAGTGTCAAAATATAATGTATAAAAGTGATACTATCCCGCAAAGACAATGATCTAAAATAAATCCTATGCCCTTCTCCCCTTCCAAAAAAAAAAAAAAAAATCTGATACTCTTCTGGCATCGCTACTAAATAATTTACTATAACAATTCATAAATCTATGTCCACAATAATATGGTATCTTTATATCTGTCCTTTCTCATAAACAACCAATTAAACCTTTGCTATCTAATGCATGAAAAATAATTAGTGTTATTGTTAATAAATAGTCAACAAGTCACAGCAAAGTGTTGTGAGATGCTTAAATTTTAACATGTGTTATACTTAATGTTTGATTTGCACCAAATATAGTATATTTTAAATTTGATACTGATATAAAAATGCAAAAAAAAAAAAATTATTATGCACTTATTCCCATTTGCCAAATTTTAGCAATTGGCATGAGAATTTGATTTATGCATATTGAAGATGGTTCTTTAAAAAATAATAAATAAATAAAACTCTCCGTATAAGTAAAGCGAAAAAAAGTACTAAAAATGAACGTTAGATGAGTGATAAGGGGGAAAAAATGAAAGTAGCGTGGCAAAATTTATTACAATATAAGAATGTTTGGTATGTTTTAATAAGGCGAATAATTTTTTTGTGTTTTTTTTTTTTTTTAACGAAAGGGCAAGGAATTTTATTGCTAAATTTAAGGATATAACATATGACACTCGGTTACTCAAGCTAGATTTTTCTTTTCCCAGTTTCGAGGTCCTTCAAGCTAGATATTACGGAATATCTTCAAGCCAGATATTATAATCAATTCGTTATGGCAACAATATAGGCACATAAATTAAATATTTACATAAAGAAGATAATTGGGATCGTGAGATATTTTCACCATTTTTTATAACTTGAGATGGAATTTAAGGAGACGGACTTTTTCGAATTCTAGTAACTTTTTTTTTTCGGTAACTTGAACTTGCTAGTTGCTTCTCATTCAAAGTATATATTCCTGATTTTTAATTTTTTTGGTCATTAGTCTAAGGAACATGAAAAAGACAATTATCATCCTTAATTACCAAAGGAGTTTGTTAATCTAAAATCTTTTATATATATCTATTATATGCTCGCTTTGATGATTGAGACTATGGATTAAAATGTTGTGGCATTTATTAAGTTGATATTGTCGCGACATTATCTATTTGTTGAAGTGTCGGTATGGATAGGGGAGAAATATATTTTTTCTCGTGTATTCGTAAAATATCAGTAAAATATCGATAATATTATGGAAATATCTATGTCGGTAGAATAAAATAAACTAGTATCGAGATATTTACAGATATTAAAATTTTAAAATATCAACATAATTTTTTTTTTTTGCAAGCCTTAAAAAAAACAAATGGTGGTAAAAATAAAACCATAGTTTCTCCTCCATAATATGTGGGAAAACTTTTTTGAAATACTAGTATTTATAATTAAAACCACTACAATGCTTAGAAGAATAGATCAATCAATATATATGTGACACATAAATAACTATCTTAAAAACTACTCAAGTAAAATTACTTGGGAAAGATATTATTTAGACCAAGACAAGAATTTCTCTCATGATTTTCAATCTCCTAAAAATATTTTTTGGTATTAAATAAATTTGAAATATTCTATATTATTATTGATTTTTAGTTATTTTAACTGTAATTTAGAACTAATTATGATTATAAGATATTAACATGAAATGTATTCAATAAACTAATGTGATATGTATTCTAATTTTAAAATTGTTCTATGAAGTAATATTCAATTATTTTTTCTACTACTTATGTATATTTTCATATATATGTATATGTATAAATTATTGAATAAAACTAGGATAAATTATGCAAAATCAATTATTTTAGCGTTTTCTAAAGTTTCACTTTTTGTGTTTTAAGATAAATTTTCGGTAATTTCCTAAAATATCTTCAATGTCGACGTTGTCACTAATATTATTCGTAAATTAAATTTCGATATCGACACTAATAACGATATTTTCATCCTTGATTAAGACCAGTGGCCAGTGGGTGCACCATCATAATTGCAAGGAAAATAATTTTTTCCTCAAAACCTCCACAGCTATATATCTTAATCTTTATATCCAATCAAGGGACTCAGATCCTCTCTCTTTTTATCCTGTCCATTTTTGGGTCTGGTGAATAAGAGAATATACATTATCAAAACTTTTGTGTCTCACGCTCCCTTCCGTCTTAAATTTTCTAATGGAAACAGTTTCTGTTAAATCGTTTGGAACTTTAAAAATTAAATTTATTTATTTATTTATTTTAGCAATTTTGTTCATATAACTAAATTGGTTTCAAACCACAAACAGAAACCAATCTAATAATCAGAGAAACTAATTTGGTTACCGATTACTCTTGAAATTAAAAATTATATTGTTTCTACTAATAACCAAAAAGCAATCAGATAGTAGTATTGTTTTTAAAAAGTAGTAACCAAATTTGTTATTAAAAACATGAAATTAGTAGCATAATTAGTTCACAAAAACTATAAATAAATTAGTTCTCATAAACTAATAACCAAATTATTTATTGGAAACTAGTAACTAGAAGCCAGAAAAATCATTTACTTACAGTCTCTAGAGAAACCATCTAATTACTAAGATCACACACTTTCTTTTGCTAAGAGTTGGTGCTTGGAAAAGATTAATCATAAAAGAAAGAAAAAACTAAATGAAAAAGGGAAAAAAAAAATGAAAGAACGAAAATAAAAGAGGCTTTGGGTGTATTTTTATAAATTTTTATTTATAAAAATACCAACTTCTGTGTAGAATCATTATTTTACACAGTTTCATGAAACTAATTTCACGAATACCACCAATCAATTATTGAGCTTTATTGAGTTAGACAAGGGACCTAATGGATCCAAATAATCTAAGTTCCAATAATATGATAAATACATAATAATTCTTATTATGGTATTTATATAAATATTATTAGTAAAAGGGACACTCCACTAAAGGCCCAATACTGTGCTCTTAGATTAGATGTCATGCCTTTTATAGAGATTTAATTAACTAGCCTTGATTAATCGATCTATCTAGCATATTCTATACTACACATAGAATCCCTATACAATACCGTAGTTGGATAGGTGAAATTATCGTAATACTCCTCCAACACCTGTTTACCTTTAAGTTACCATCTTTTTATCAAGGAATAATGTTGTCGATAATTTTGTTCTCAATGGCTATTTAGACAAAATTATCAACCAATTTACAAAGTGAATACTAAGATCTTAGATTTAATTATTCCATGAATCTTGAAAGAACCTAAAGTGGCATTAATGTATAGTGTCCTTAACTATTTGGTGTTCCCATCAATTCATAAGCCATGGCCTCCAATATGCCAGAGTTCACCTCTAATTTCATAGAGGTTAGTCTTTTAATAAATCAAAAAGCTACAACCCATGAAAGCAAGTCCAATCAAATATCAAGGATTAAGATCTATATGCTAAGAGCTAGTTTGTGGTAATATAAGAATTGAGTTACAGCACTCCAGTTCTTTATATTGCCTGGTCCAGTTCAATATACATAACTTATTTATATTGTAATAATGTTTCTATCAGAAGTCACATACTTCAATTATTTGAGACACATCATTCCCGTTGAGATAAACAAACACTACAACCTATAGTAAATAAAGTATTCTATCTTTATTTACAGATTGTGAACTAATTCATTTAAACTTAGATAAAGAAACAAGTCGCCCCATAATTAACACTTAATCATATTTGTTTCTTTCTACATAAGCAAAGTCATGGAATCCTTTTCAGATAAATAAACTATTCAACTAAGATAGTTTAATCTAGCAAATATCATAATTGCATATAAGAGAAAGTTGTTTATACTCAAAGGGTATAATTAGAAATATGCTTTTTAGGACAAATATCCGAACATATTGGTATCATTTTAATTTAAAATTTCACTAATTTATGCAAAATTAAGATGCCATTTGGTTATACTTTTATTTTTTAAACAAAAAAGCGAAAGTACTTTTTCTTTTTTTATTTTTTTATTTTCAAAAATAAAAATGTGTTTGGCAATAATATTTTTGCTTTTTGTTTTCCAAAATAAAAAAATAAAATTATGTTTGGTAACAAGTACTTTTAACTTTTAAAAGTAAAAATCAAAAAAGAGAACAACAAGGGAAAATAGAAAGAGAGAATGAGAGAGAAAAAATGGTATTTATCTAAACAAATTCTAAAAGTGGTATTTTTTAAAATAAACTTTAAAAAATTATATTTTTCTAAATAATTTGGAAAGTTTTGAAAAAATAATTTACCATTTTTCGCATTTTTATTTTCGAAAAATACTACTTTTAAAAATTTTATTTTAAAAATGTTGTTTTTAAAAAATTTAGAAAAAGACTATTTTTACAAGGGATACGAGAGATAATGACGAGGGAAAAAATGTTGAGAGAAATGGTGATGTGAGTCTAACTATGTTTGGATTTTGATACTAATCTTTCTGAAAAATTGTTCAAAAAATTTTTGAAGTAAGAAATTTTTGTTTTGAAAATTTTTAAAAAATTGTTATCAAATTGAAAAAAAAAAAACAAAAATAATTTTACCAAACATGGTTAAAGTATTTCCACTTTTTTAAAATTTAAAAAACGAAAACCTATTTAAATAAGTGTTACCAAATAAACCCTAAACAATTATAATCTAACTTTATCATGTGATATTGCTCTACTAAGTATTATAGTCTACTAATTTGTCAAATTATGCTTAGTGATATCAAATTAATGCAAAATTTTACTAATAAATTCAAAATAGGTCAATTTTAACCCTAGTTGAGCATGTGATAATATGGATAAAATGCTCCATTATAGACTATAAGCCACTAAATTATGTTATTATGCTTTTATGTATTAAAGTATTATTAAATTTCATTAATTTAATACAAAACTAATCTATTTAAATCTTGGTAGACCATGTGAAAGTATGCAATAGTGTCATCCTAAAAAATTTAAGCAACTGTTTTGTCAAATTATGTTGGATGGTATTATAACGAAATGCCAAAAAATTGAATTTTTTTTGGTGGCCAAAAAATTGTAACAAAGTGCCAAAAGATCATTCCGAGACACCAAAAACCTATTATAAAAATACCAGAAAATCCCCTAAAATTGCTTGCAAAATTACCTTCTTAACCTTTGATTTTACCTTTTCTAATTATTTAATTAGTTTGACCTACAATTTTATTCCCCGAAAGTAACTTTCACAAACTTTGAGGTTTTGTCCTTTAGCTCTTTTTTACAAATCCGGTTGAAGTAACTTGCTATAGCTACTAATCTTGCTTGTCTTTTAATTAGGTATCAAGTTCCTCAAAAGTACAACGAGGGAATAAATAATTTGCCAAATCTCAAAAAAAAAAAAAAAAAAGGAAATTTTGGATTTTAAAATTTTTTGAAAAATTTTGGATTTATTTAAAAAAAACTATCATTTTAAAAAAAATATTTAGAAAAATAATATTTTTATAAAGTGATAAGGTACTTGAGTCAAACTAGTTACGAGTTACGAGTTACCTCAAGTATCTTTGAGAAGTATCAATTTTAAAGAAAAAGTTGCATTTCTCTAACTATTTTTGAAAAATGTTATTTTTTAAATAATTTTTAAAAAAATGACATATTTCTAAATAAATTCATATTTTTTCAAAAAATTTAGCTCATCCGAAATTTTCATTTTTTCAAACTTTGCTTGGTTTCTTTTGTAAAAACCTCAAATACTTAAGAAAACAAAAATATGAACATAGATGTCCTATGTTTTATAAACAAGAATACTAAAAACACGATCCTCTAAAAAGCAGTGGCATTTTCGTGATCAAGCCATCATTTTTTCAAATCTATATATAAAACGAAAGCAATGTTATGGGGCATCAGTGGTGTCTAATGCTACAATGATGCGTCTATTTGTCACTGGATTATTCTAATTAATAAACTAGGTCCCACATGTATTCCACATGAATTATAATTATAATTAGTCAGTAATAATTGATACATTATGTGGTTATTCATAAAACAAAGTGTAAATCAAGTTGAAAGATCAGGGTTCAAACTCCAATATTATCATGTTTTCCACTATTTTTCGCTTTTCTTTTTCTCCTTTTTCATTTATTTTTTTCTTTTCATAGTTAATCTTTTCCTTTTTTATTTACTTCTATTCTCTTTCACGTTATCTTTTTATTTTGTTCCTTTTTTTTTTCTTCTTCTCTTTATCTGTTTTCTCCTCTTTACTTTTCATTTTATTATTTTTTCTTTTTATATTTAATGGAGAATAAGCCCAATCCTAGTTGGACTAAGGTTAGCAATTTTTGGTCCCATATATATAAGATATATGAGAGAAAAAACTGCACAGAAACTCTAAGAGAGCTACACGCCTAAGGCATAGAGAGAGAGAGAGAGAGAGAAAATTCGGCCAACCTAAGGCTAGAGAGGAGAGAAAAAGTTTCCTGCAACCTCACACTCTCATCTCACATCTCGGTGTTCCATAAGATCAAGAAGGTGTTCTTGATCGTTCTCCAACGAAGGATTCAATTTGGTGCCCACTCACTTAATCAACTAAGAGCAAGAGCATAGACAAGAAGATCTAGAGTTGGAGGTTTGATCACCATCAACAAGGAGATCAAGAAGGAGCACGCTACAAGAGGTAAACCCTAATCCCATCTCTAGGGTTTATATATCTAGATTTGATTTATGTTATATATGATCATGTATATGATATATGGATATAATATGGTTATGAAGACTGTTTTTATGTAAAAATTTTAAAACCTAAATCCGCTATTTTTTTTTCCGCTGTGTTCATGAGGTGACCATGTGTTTTCAACAGTTTATATGCATATATATTTTTGTCCTAAGTGTTAGGTAATTCTAGCAATTGGTATCAAGAGCTTAGGTTCATATGTATAGTATAATATTGATCTAGTTGTATGATCTAGGTTATGTGATTGAGTTTGAGCAATTTTTGTTTATGATAATTAAATGATTCATGGTGATGAATGATATTTAATTACGTATACTATTGGTTTTTGCATGGTGAGAAAAATTGTGGTTTGTGATTCTAGCAAAATTATGTTTGGGTGTTCTTGAATTTATGGTTGATAGATTCATGAACATGTTTCAAAGAGTTTGAAAATCTGAATTTTTTCCAGAATTTTTTTATGCTGTATTTAATTTTTTCAGTATTTAAAAAAAAAAAAATTTCGGCCAGCCTTAGCCCTGCGCGCGTGGCTGCCTGTGCATGGCCGGCCTTTGCGCGGGAGCTGGGTGCTGGCGCGGCCTGTATGGCTGCATGCGTGCGTGGCCTGCACGCAGGTTGCCTCGCTCGGCCCGCATGCATGGCTGCATGCGCATCGCACTAGCATGCGGCACGCTTGCGCACGGTCAGTGCGCGGCTCGTGCTGTGCCTGCACGCCGTCCATGCGCGGTTAGCAGGCCATACACGCGGCCCGTGCCGTGCTCGCGTGCGGTCAATGCTGCGCCTAAGCGCCGGCCATGCGCGGCCTGAGCAGCCAGCGTGCGCGTCCAGTGCACGCATATGGTGCAGCACCAGCAGCGCCAGCGCGCGGCCAGCTTGCCTGGCGCACACGGCCTTGCCTTGCACCGTAGCCAGGCAGCGCCACTTCATCCCGGCTCCGTTGCTTCGCCTCTCGCCGCCCTTATGGGCGGTGACGGCCCATAGGTCGACAGTGGTGGTGTTTCCGCCACCACTACTATTTTCTAAATTAATTAATTAGTTAGATAATTATTTAATTTTGAATTCAAATTTAGAAATAGGAAACTATTCAAATTTGATTAGGATAGTT
>JXTC01000002.1:1862783-1877678 GCA_002914845.1 Trema orientale
AAATTGGATTTGATTTCCTATATTATCTTTAATATTTAAATTTTGAATTTAAATAGATAATGTTAATTCAAATTAATTAGATATTTAATGAGATTAGATATGATTAGATATTATTATGATAATCTAACAGTTAATTTGAATTTGAATAGGATATCAACTAATTTTTGAAATTAGAATAAGATTTCCTATTTGTTTCTATTTAAATTTTGAATTTAAATAGATAACGATTATTCAAATTAATTTGATATTTAATATGATTAAATATTTATCCATAAATCATGATAGTTTAAATTTGAATAATCTAAATTTAGTAATTATCTTTAATTTAAATTTGATTTAAATTAAGGATATAGTTTTGAATTTAAATTTGAGACAAAATCTAATCAGATTAGATTTAAATAATTACTATCCATAGATTATTCAAATTCGTAATTAATAAGATTAATTACGATAGAAAAGATTTGAATTTAAATTAGATTTATATTCAATAGTTAATTGTACTAACTATTTATCTAGTAACTATTTTAATTATAGTAATTAAAATAAAGTTAGAATAAGTAATTAGATTAGTTACTCTACTAATTAATGAGATAAATTAGACAACTAATTAATGAGATTAATTAGGTAATTAATTAATATGCTTAATTAATTAGAAAAGTTATATCCTTTTATAATTAGAATAATTTTAATAATAATTAAATTTAGATATGATCTTTATTTAGTTATTAGAATTATTTGATTATAATCAAATATAAATACTAGATAAATATAGAAACATTATATGATTTATAAGTTTCTAATTAATTAGAATTAATTAAAAAAGTTTTAATTATTTCCTAATTTTAGAATATTACAATTAATCTTTTCTAAATACAGTTATAGAAATAGGATTTCTATAATTAAAAGTAATTATCTTTTATTATCCGTTTTAGATCTTAATGAGTTTAAGATAGTATCTTAATGAGATTAAGATAGTATTACATAAATTAAGTAATAATTAGATAATAAATGTAATTTATTTTCTAATTATTTAAATTATCCTAATAAGTCAATATTTTAAAATTATTTGATAATTTTAAATTTAAACAAGAATTAGTTATGAACTTAATTCTTACATTAAGGATAATATATTTTACTAGGAAAACATTAATTATTGAATTTAATTAATTTTCAAATTATTATTTAATAATTATTAATTTGATTAATTTTATTATTTAATAATTATTGATATGATTAATAATTAATGTGATTAATTATATTAATTGAAAGGGTAATAATAGAATAAGGATAATTATTTGTTTTCATGATTTATAAGGAAATTGGAGCTTGATTTAATGAGATTAAAATATTTTGAAATATTATAATTATGAGATAATTATGGTAATATTTTATGCGGTGGTTTTTCACATAAGATATTGTTAATTATGAGATAATTATGGTAATATTTTATGTGATAAAAAAGCATCTTGATAATTATGAGATAATTATGTTTTTGCAAAATACATTCGATATGATTGTCATATTGAGTGGGAGGATTTTANTAGTTTTGAAATAATTAATTTTGAGAAAAATAATGAATGTTTATAAAGTTGTTTATATTCATTATTTGCATTTATAATTATTTGTAAAACTTTTATACAAAAATATTTTTATAACTCTTTACTTATTTTTATAAATGCACTTGGAATTTAAATTGATTAAATTTTATTACTAAGAATCTTTAAAATTATTGGTTGAATAATTTAGCGGTTAAAGTTTCTTAGTTTAATTTTTCAAAACTAATGTTTTATACAGGACTGGGTTTAAATACCGTTTTCAATTATTTATCTTTGGATGAAAGATTGTTGACTAAATAATTGAATTTTCTTTTGAAAAAGTTTTACTTGAATGATTTACAATCCACAGACCTTTTTACTTGATCGTTATGTCATGTGTACTTTTATTGTCTATTTTTATATACATGAGATGTATAAAATTATAGTGTTAGCATTTTGGCTTTAGACAATAATTGTTCGATCATAGCACCATGTCTCGAATAGTATGTCATAATGTCTTAAATTAGCTCATGCTCTTTAAGTCGCATAATTGGATATACATAATTGATTTTGTGGTTACTAAGTAAGTTAGATAACTGGGTAAAATTAGGATCCCTAAATTTAAAAAGATTGAGTGGGAGCGGGTATGAGATATCCATGGTCTCCATCATTGGTTCAATAGTTCTAAAGATGTGCCTCGACTCAGAATCTTGCTGAGCTCCCGTAGGAAGGTTTTCATCTGGGTATTACTGGTATTGAATCTCTTAGGATAAATTTGCAAGTAGACTTTATGTACTGATCTCCCGTAGGAGGCTGTATTGTATAAGAAAACTTCTAAATTGAAATGATGGTTACACACTCAACATAGAATACTATTAACCTCCCGTAGGAGCTATGTTAGTAATTCTGTGGACCGATAAAAATAGTAATTAGCAAACTGAAATATAAGATATTTATCTTTTTGTCTAAAGTGAATTGTTCACATTTAACTTGTAGATTTATATGATTATCCGTAGGTAACTTGTGATTTATGGTAGGTTAAAATACCTTGAATATTTGTGATACTCTTAGGGATTCTTATACAAGCATTTAATCTTCATAGATTTAATGTTAAGTATTCTAAATTCTTTTATATTCAGATATACTAGCAAATTTAGTTGAGTACTATGATGATCATAATTTGCATACTTGTCCATAGTTTATCCTTAGTTTCTAAATGACCAATAAAAGCATAACACATAATCTTCTTGCTTGATTATATGTCATTACATTTATGTTTCTTATTTTACTACATGTGTACTACTATATCTTGCACGAATTGTCTGCTGATTTCAAATTAGTTACTTTGATTGGTAAATCATAAGAGTTGGTGATTTTGTCAAAGTTCATTCCTGATAATTTATACCCTTGTTGAGGTATTTATTATCTAACATAAGATAATGAACACCCTTGTTAAGGCGTTTATTATCTTATTGCAAAATTAAATCGAAACAAAGATATTTGTATTCGATCATTTTTCCCTATGTGTTTAATTGAGAATTAAACTTACAAAATTTAATTGTGAATTGAATTCATTAAATTCGATTATGAATTGGATTTATATTATGACTTTTGTCTAAATGGGAATCTTGTTATTTTTGCAGTTTTGGGAAATTTAGTTTCATAAGATAGACAAAGTTTCCAAGAAAAGGAAAGTGACAAGGGAATACAGTACACGGAGTAAAACGAGGATATTTATGGAGGCATCTCAGCGCTCAAAGAGTTTGAACGATAATCAATCTGAGGATACTTCTACTGAAAAGAGGTTAGGAACTTCTCCCGTAATTAGGTCGTCTGGAAGGCCAAGAAAATTTCTTTCAGCAAAGGATACGCGAGATCTATGGCTAGTGGACTCAAGAACTAATGCAAATGTCTGCAACGACAAGAAACGGTTCATTGAACCAAATCAATTAACTGATGCTAGTCATCATTTAGTAGTTGGAGACAATTAAAGAGTTCGAGTTGAAAGTATAGGTGATGCTTATCTTCAGATCAATGATAGCTCCATGATCATGAAGGATTGCTTCTATGTATCGGGGTTAAGTATAAATATTCTTTCAGTATCGAAGATGTATAAAGAAGGCTACCGCTTCATGTTTGACAAGAAGGTGTACGTCTTCTATAGCAATAAATTGTGCTGTATGGGAGAGATGCAGAATGATCTTTATATTCTGACACCGAAGCCACAAAGTACATCATTCTCAATCATGAGTATTACTACACTCCAAGAGATGGTGAACGATATTAGAAAGGAGCGTAACACCATCAACTGGCACAAGCAACTCGGATATATGCCATGTTCAGAAATTCGCAAACTTATGGAGCTAGATCACTTACTTAAAGTAGATATCAACAACGACATAGACTGGAAAGACTGTAGGAAGCATGTAAAGTACAAGCGTTATCTTGCTGCTCGTCAAGAGAAGGCTCAGGCATGTTTAGAGTGTGTACATGTGCATGTCTGCAAATTTATGGAGATAGTTTTCTACAGCAAGCATACATTATTTGTCACCTTTGTTGACGAATATTCGGACTTTGGCCAAGTATATCTTCTGAAGAAATACGATGAAGTCCCATATGCTTTCCATCAGTTTGACAGAAAGGTGCGGATACAACATGACACCAAGGTTAAGAAGTTCAAGATTGAAGTTAAACTTGGAGATATGGATTCTCTACGTGACCTGCTGAGGCCAACACTAGTCAATCTTGCTATTCCTTATGAATATGCGACTATCTATGAGCATAGTCGTATTGGAGCTGCTGAGAGATACAACATCAGATTCAAGCATTCTATAGAGCTGATGTACAAGGAAACGCTGCTGTCGAAAAGGTATTGGGATTATGCTTTGAAGACAGCTTCGTACATCCTCAACTTTATTCCATCAGATAAAGTTGCTTCGACATCTTTTCAGATGTGGATGGGCTATGTAGAGAGCTTAGAGCATTTGAAGGTATGGGTTGCGAAGTATACCCGTGCAAGAAAGAGGGAGATTAAGTTGATAGGAATTCAGAAAAGTATTTTTCTGCTTGGCTATACAAAGGAAGAGAAGGGTTATATTCTCTATAGACAATCTACTAATACTACCTTCATCAGTAGGAGTGGAGACTTTCTAGAGGATTAGAGAGAAGTACGTCAAGAAAACGATGAAGAGAGAGCTTATGATCTTTATTGCTTTTCTTAGTCATTTAAGTTGTTAGTTAAACACTTAAATTTTGCTTTTATTAATTTCGGTCATTTGGAACAATTTTGGACTTTTAGTATGTTATTTTGAGTAACTGCTTTTTGGACAAGTGAGAGATTGTTGGGATATTTATCCTAAAAAGCATATTTCTAATTATACCTTTTGAGTATAAACAACTTTCTCTTATATGTAATTATGATATTTGCTAGATTGAACTATCTTAATTGAATAGTTTATTTATCTGAAAAAGATTCTATGGCTTTGCTTGTGTATAAAGAAACAAACATGATTAAGTGTTAATTTTGGGGAGACTTGTTTCTTTATCTAAGTCTAAATGAATTAGTTCACAATCTATAAATAAAGATTGAATACCTTATTTATTATAGGTTGTAGTGTTTGTCTATCTCAACGGGAATGATGTGTCTTAAATCATTGAAGTATGTGACTTCTGATAGAAACATTAATACAACATAAATAAGTTATGTTTATTAAACTGGACCAGGCAATATAAAGAATTGGAGTTCCGTAACTCAATTCTTATATTACCACAAACTAGCTCTTAGCATATAGATCTTAATCCTTAATATTTGATTGGACTTGCTTTATGTAGCCTTTTGATTTGTTAAAAGACTAACCTCTATGAAATTAGAGGTGAACTCTGGCATATTGGAGACTATGGCTTATGAACTGATGGGAACACCAAATAATTAAGGACACTATACATTAATGCCACTTTAGGTTCTTTCAAGATTCATGGAATAATTAAATCTAAGATCTTAGTATTCACTTTGTGAATTGGTTGATAATTTTGTCTAAATGACCATTGAGAATAAAATTATCGACAATATTATTCCTTGATAGAAAGATGGTAACTTAAAGGTAAATAGGTGTTAGACGGGTATTACAGTAATTTCACCTATCCAACTACGGCATTATATAGGGATTCTATGTGTGGTATAGAATATGCTAGATGGATCGATTAATCAAGGCTAGTTGATTAAATCTCTATAAAAGGCATGACATCTATTCTAAGAGTATAGTATTGGGCCTTTAGTGGAGTATCCCCTTTACTAATAATATTTATATAAATACCATAATAAGAGTTTATTATGTATTTATCATATTATTGGAGCTTAGATTATTTGGATCCATTAGGTCCCTTGTCTAACTCAATAAAGCTCAATAATTAGTTGGTGGTATTCGTGAAATTAGTTTCATGAAATTGTGTAAAATAATGATTCTACACAGAAGTTGGTATTTTTATAAATAAGTTACATGAGTTGGACACATTTATAAAAATACACCCAAAGCCCAAATTGGAGAATAAGTCCAATCCTAGTTGGACTAGGGTTAGCAGTTTTTGGTCCCATATATATAAGATATATGAGAGAAAAAGCTGCACAGAAACTCCAAGAGAGCTACACGCCAAAGGCATAGAGAGAGAGAGAAAATTCGGCCAACCTAAGGCTAGAGAGGAGAGAAAAAGTTTCCTGTAACCTCACACTCTCATCTCACATCCCGGTGTTCTATAAGATCAAGAAGGTGTTCTTGATCGTTCTCCAACGAAGGATTCAACTTGGTGCCCACTCACTTAATCAACCAAGAGCAAGAGCATAGACAAGAAGATCTAGGATTGGAGGTTTGATCACCATCAACAAGGAGATCAAGAAGGAGCACGCTACAAGAGCTAAACCCTAATCCCATCTCTAGGGTTTATGCATCTAGATTTGATTTATGTTATACATGATCCTATATATAATATATGCATGTAATATGATTATGAAAACTGTTTTTATGTAAAAATTTTAAAACCTAAATCCGCTATTTTTTTTTTTTCCGCTGCGTTCATGATGTGATCATGTATTTTTCATAGTTTGCATGCATGTATGTTTTTGTCCTAAGTGTTAGGCAATTCTAGCATAATAATCATAATTTGATAAAGTAATTGATTATAGTATTTGGTAGAACATTATTACATACAATCACATACTCAATTTAAACTTTTTTATTAATTATTATTCATATCAATTTCATATAACTAAGGATAATTTGATGATGCAATGAACCAAAGTACTTACAAAGACCCTATATATACCATCATATGCTCAAATTAGACTACATTTGGTTAATTTGACATTACTTAGTGAATATTTACATTAATTCATTATCATTAAGCATAATTTGACAAAAACAAGTGAACTATATTATTTAATAGAATATTATTATATACTCTCACATACTTCATTAATACAAAAATAGGCTCAAGTTATATTAATTAGTGAAAGTTTACACTAATTTAGTATCGCTGCTATGTTTTCTCTTTATTGTCAGGTTTTCTCAATCAATTACGTACAGCTAGTTTACATTTTTGTCCTGTCTGTAATCTACTTGTTTATTGGCCTAAACGAAATAAAAATAAAAAAAGAAAAAGAAGAAAGAGAAGAAGAACAAGGAAAAGAAGAAAAAATAAGTAACAACTAGAAAATAATTGGTTTAAAGTTTGATGTAGATTTTATTAAATTCTTTAATATTCAACTAAGATTTAATTATCTATCTACATTAACTGCTATTATACTATGATGCTCATCTTTGCATCACGACTACTAGAGTAATATATAAGTTATGTAAATCTGCATCTCTTAATCCGAAGCATAAATAATTAGCTCAAGAGATGAGCCAAAAACACATAATTTTTTTCCCCCTAAAACAGTTTAGAAAAATACTAAATGCATTATCTTTCTCATTCTATTTTATACTCTCCAGTCTCATTGTCTAATATGTGGATTCTACTATCTATTTTAATATTTTAATAATACAACAAATCATAGTGGAATCCATATGTCAAATAGTGAGATTGAGAGAGTATAAAAGAAAGTGTTGCTAGCATTCCTCAACAGTTTATTAGCAAAACATATCTAAAACTTATCATCATCTTTTGTTGCTCTATATATTCCTAATTAACCACAATTTTAATGGAACCTAAAATTCAATAGCATATTGAGCACATAACCAATTGTGACAATCTCTAGAATTTTTTCGAACATCTTATGTGCACTTTTGTAAGCATTCTTATCAAAGACCTTAATTTCTTTCTTTCTTCCCCCTTCCCCTCCCCCCCCCAAAAAAATGACATTTGAGTTGGAATATTAAACTTGAGTTGGGTTTGAGTACTTTGCATAAGTTTTTCTTATTATTTTTTGTGGAGGTTAAGTTTTTGTCATCTATTTCATATGATTAATATATCAATTAAAATGCCTAAAGCACCCTTTGGCCTTAGCTAGTTCCATGCCATAAGCCCAACAGGGGAAAATGCTATATCTTGGATATACTAAGCTAAATAGCTAATGATAAAGAGATCTATACCAAATGTGTATAAAGCCAAACCAAACCCATTTCTCTTTCTCATTTGTCTCTGCTCCTATTGATAACCATTTGGAAAGCTTTGTTAAGAAAAATTTGTCCTCTAGTGTGAAATAGAATAAAAATACCTCAATCCAATCAAATAATTTATAGCTTATTTGATTCAATTAGACATTGTTATAATCTCATATAGGTATATCGAATTTCTTTTGAATTTTTTCCTCCCTATTTCATATTCAGATTTTCGCCATAAATTCTTACAGGATTTGTATCGTAGCTAATATAGGTTTTTCGTTAAATTTTCATGAGTTATGGTTTCTTTAATGATAACTCATTTTATATATAATAATACATATAATTTCATTAATTTCTTTTGGTGTAATAAATCTATGCCGGAAGTAAATAGAGTAGTTAAAATTAGTTAAATTGAGATTTATACACGAAATTACAATTATCTATCAAATGATTTATAGAGATTCTTGCCGGGAAAGATGAATGAACGAGAAACGTAATATATCATTTTGCGGCCCTCTTTTAGAAGCTCGGAAAAAAAAAAAAAAAACTTTACCTACTTAAATGTTAATCTATTTTCTAGCTAAGTTTATGATATTCGTTGAAACTTATTGAATATTAATTTTAAATAACTCCTTGAATTATTAGTTTTTGAAAACGACAACTAATTTGCACCTGAAGGTTTTACTTTTTTTTTTTTTAATATTCAATATATAGTACAGATTGTGAAACGATTACAAGTTTTGATAATTTAATTACCTTTGGTTAGTAACCATTAGATCATTTTTAATTAATTGATAGAGAGATCCAATAGTAGTGAAGTTGTGAGTGAAGTTGTGAGTGACTAAGTCCCTCAAAATCAACTAAAGACAAAATCGGTGCCCTTGAGATTTTACCATATAAAATCAAATTTTCGCTAACCATTTTTGTCCAAAACCAAAGAAGAAACATAGATATGATGGCCAAAATGTTGTCTGCCTAAGATATTCTTCCGATATCCCTATACTCTGGTCAAGGTCAACTGTAGCAAGTCAGAAATATTGACTCACTCATTGAACTCGCACCATTTTGGTCCAAATCTGAAATCGCCAATTTCGCTATATAATATATTAAATCTTATATATATTGCACCGACGAATTCAAATATAGATATAGTGACCGAAATCCTGGCCGTTGATAATTGTCCAAATCAGACAGTTTCGACCGTTAGATATTTAAAAAGACGACAAAAATCGAACGCCCCACGCGTCGCCCCAGAATTCTTGGTTTTTCTTCTCCTCCTTCCTCGCTTCGCTCTCCGACACAGACCGCCATGGAAGAAGCTCTGCACAACACCTTCCTCCTCTACCATGGCACGTGACCATGTCCCTTCAATCACGTGACCTGTCCCCTCCAATCCCAAAATCATTGCGAAACGCTTAGTAGCCATCGCCATCAATGTGGGTCTCCCCCATATTTTGAGGTACCCAACCCCAACAATTTCGTGACCGCTTTGCCTCCTCAGATCTGACCCTCTTCCTTGTTTTCGAGTTGTGGAGTCAGGTTCAGCTCTTTCTATCTCCTCTATATAGAATACATATAATAGTTCAACTTATGTAAGTTTTCTTTTATAGTTCTTTTTCAATTCTTTTTTGGGGAACGAAAATGGAGATTTCTGCTGAAAATTCTCCGAGAATGAGACTAGATCATTTGAGAAAAGAGGTTTCACAAGAAACCCATTTGCGAGGCTTCGAGTTGGAGCCGTACGATCCCGGAAATGGGTCCAATCGGGCGTTCCGTTCCATGAACGCGTTGGAGATCTTGAGGGAAACTGTACGGATTCTCCGGTACAACTCGTCGGGATTCATGGCTATCGCCGCCTTGCTTATTTGCCCGGTAACGGCTGTTCTTCTATCGAATGTGTTAGTTGATCAGTCGCTCGTGAAGAGACTGACCATAAGGCTCTTGTTAATCGCCAAGTCGAGTGGACTCCCATTGAGACCTTTCATCAAACAGTCGGGCCAGCGTTTCGCCGAGATGGCCATCTCGTCGTTTATGTGCTTCCCATTGTTCATAACATTGTCGTTGTTGTCAAAAGCTGCTGTCGTTTACTCTGTGGACTGTAGTTATTCAAGGAAGCAATTTGATTCGGCCAAGCTTTATGCCATCATTTGCAAGATTTGGAGGCGACTTGTTTCGACGTATGTGTGGGTTTGTATGGTCATTGTTGGTTGTGTCACATTGTTCTTTCTCATACTTGCTGCAATCTGCAATGTGTTTTCGTTTATTGGGTCCTCGCCTAGCATCATAGTGTATGCTGCAATGGTAGTTGGGCTTGTTTTCTCTGTCATTTTTGCCAACGCCTTCGTTATTTGTGATATTGCTATTGTGATATCTGTACTGGAGGATGTCTCTGGACCTGAGGCTTTACTCAGATCAGGTGTTTTAATCAAGGGACAGACTCATGTGGGTCTTCTTATATTTCTTGGATCAACCATTGGGATGGCTTTTGTGAAGGGATTATTTGAGCACAGAGTGAAGACTTTGAGCTATGGAGATGGATCTTCTCGGATATGGGAAGGGCCTCTTTTGGTGATTATGTATTCGTTTTTGGTGCTTATTGATTCCATGATGAGTGCTGTTTTCTATTATAGCTGCAGATCGTTGACTATGGAAACTACTTCAGAAGGTGAAAGTAAGCCAATTTTGGAGACTGTGATTGTTTCTGATGAATCAACAGGGGTTCAATGACGCCGACTTGTAAATCTGTTTTGCCATCTAGAAAGAAAGCTCTTCTGCTTTGAGCGGCGATATCATTGTGTGGCAGTAACTGATGGAAAAGAGTACTGGTACATAGGCAGACTGGAATGTTGGGAGCTTAGAGGGTTCTTTAACTCTTTTGCTAGATGCTTCATTTGAGTGCGTTACTACTTGACATAAGGAATTAGACTAAGAAAAAAAAGGTATTTGACACTTTTGGTAAGCTGAATAGAGATGGGAAATGTCATTCCCTGTTAGAAAAGCTTGGAATTAATAGTTCCAATTGGATTCTTTTGTATACAACGCAAATTTTATTTCGATGAAAAATGACAAATTAAATTACTTCTCCTTGTGCCAATTCTGTGTGTTGAACTTACAATTTTAGCATTATTCTTGCTGAATATCAGTCATACAATTCAGAAGAACTAATCGGAGTTGCAAGCATTCCTCGAAATTCACTATTTTTTATTTATGGTTCATTTGTTCTTGGAAAGTTAGTTCCCTGTAACAGCACATAATTCATGAACTGATCGTTGAAAGCCAGGGTAAGTTGAAATGATTCGCGATTTTACCGGTTCATAGATAATTTTGGTAGTTACAACTTACAATGTCATTTCTTCTAAGGCTTCTTGTTCACAATTTGACAAGATGTTTGTATGATTTCTTTGTGAAATAGAATGGTCACTGAGTAGCTTGATTGCTGTGCAGCCGCAATTGTTTTCATTTTTAAGTGTCTTGTTCAGTTAGCTCATTTTTGCAATATTTAGAAGCATTTTTTTTATTGAACAGAATGATGCTTCTTAGTTGTTTTTGGCTAAAAACTTGGGAAGAAAGGTCTCCAAAATAAGTGTATCCAACTCAATTTGCAGCTGAATAAGCTTGCTGGCTTAACTTTGTGGTGCAGTGTTCATTCAATGGCCTTCATTGGAAAGCGTATAATTCATAAGATGTTGAGCCAAGAGTCCAAGACAGAGCATACAATTTTTGAAGATGCTTTGTCCAAACCACACCGAGTCCAAATTCGAATCTGTGTGTTCAAGTAAAGAACAAATGAAAAGCACTCCACAGAACTGCAATGATGTATTTGTTTGAAAGTGTAACTTGGAAAAGAAAAGTAGTCGTATAGCGATTATAGCGAAGTTATGAAGTGTTACTTCACACTGCGTTTATCTAAGAAGGCAAAGTACTTGGTACAATTACTTTTTTCTCCTCCATCAATAGGAAAATAACTATTGTCATTTAGTTCTCACATAAACTCATTCCTACATATTTAATTGTAGTCATCGTACTAAAAGTTAATGGTTCATATTGCATATTTTATTGTAATCACTAACCATCAAACTAAAATCTAATAGTTCAAATTAGTTTTTCAACCTATAAGAAGGAAAGAAAAATCCTCTGGCCATATATCAAAACCGTAAATTAACCATACTGAAGACCTTAGTTTAAGTTTTGTCAACTTTTGCGTTGGAGTCTCCAAATTGACATGCAAACTTGTAATTGGTTAAAAATGAATAGTGATATCTCTAAGTATAATATTGCTTTTCCGATCCCAATTTCTCCTTAAAATCTTTAATTATCTGAGTCTCTCAATCTGATAGAATAATCTCTTTTCCAAGTTCAGTCATCAGAAAAATTCACTCAGACACATCTATTCGAATAAAACCCTTTTATCCTCAATTCTTAGAGTCTTTAGAATATAGATTTATAACAAATGTCAAACTCTGAATTCATATATTATTCTGAAAATTATCATATAATTTTTTTATAATAAAATCATCTTATTAGAGGGACAACACGTTCCAAAATATTTTTTGAAAAAAAAATGCATATTTACTTCTTATCTTTTTACTGTATAGTTTTGCCAAAAAAAAAAATGCGCGTATGTCAAAGTTAGTCATTTTGCCATCTAATATTTGACATCAGTATGAATTTGTCCCCTCACTTTTGACTTTGTATTCAAGTGTTCTTTAAATGACAAAGTTATTATTCTTTTGCCCCCTTATTTTTGACTTAGTAACTTAGTATTCAAGTGCCATTAAAATGACAAAATTGTTCTTCTTTTGCCCCATAGCTTTTGACTTAGCATTCAAGTACCTCCTAAAATAGTAAAATTATTCTTCTTTTGCCCCCTTAATTCTAACACTGCTAGAAATCTTTTAATAAACAAGACCAAATAGTTATTTCACTTTTTAAAGAGTTACATAAATATCTTTTATTATTATTTTTTATTTCACATTTCCAAATAGTTAGGTTTTCTACGATTAAATAAATGAAATAAAAGTAAAGAAAATATTTTTTACATTGTTATATATGTATATATAAGAAAAATAAACAAAATAAAGCAGTTTTGCATTAATTCATTAGTATCAAAATATTTTTAGAAGTCATATAAATAAAACCGCATAATTTCATATCAAAAAACTATCTAGGAGGTGAAATGAATATTTGATCCTTGCCCACTAATAGTCTTTTATCGATGTTGGTGTTAGAAGACAAAATAGAAACTCTTTTTCTATTTTGGGGGTACTTGAATATAAAGTTAAAATTAATAGGGCAAATTCTTAACGAGGGTAAAAAAATAAAAGACAAAATGACTAATTGTTCTTTTTTTTTATGATTAAAAACAAGAAATAAATGAAAAAGACGTAAAATAACATTTTTTTTTGAATCAGTAAAATAACATTTTTAACATAAGTAAATAAAATTTAAAAAAAAGTGTGTGCGTATTTTTTTCTTTTCTTAGATGTTGATTCATATCCAAAATGAAATTATGCTAATACTATAGCAAAAACTATATCTAATATAGTACATATATCAAGTTTGAGTAAAAACTATTAGATTACATTTTTTGTTTTGTTTTTATTTATATATATATAACCATGTAAAAGAATAGTATATTTCATTTATTTAATCATAAACAATTAGTTATTTGAAAATGCCCAATAAAAAAAGAGAAAAAAAAATAACCAGAGTATTTATTTAGCTCTTTAAAAAGTAAAATGACTATTTAGTCTTTGTCCACTAATGATTTTCTAACGGTTTCAGAGTTCAAAGAGCAAAAAAAGAACAACTCTGTCATTTTAGGATGCACTTAAATACTAAGTTAAAAGTCATAGGGCAAAAAAAAGAACAACTTTACCATTTTATGAGATATTTGAATACTAAGTCAAAAGTTAGCGAGCAAAAGAAGAATAATTTTGCCATTCAGGAGCACTTAAATATAAAATCAAAAGTGAGGAGCAAATTCATACTGATGTCAAATGTTATGTGACAAAATGACTAATTGTTCCTTCAATTTCATAGCTGTTGTCCAATGAGAAAAAGGACATGAGTAGGATTAGTTTGGGCCAAAATGTCTTTTCGTGCATTTTTTAAAAAGATACTTTTAGGAGTGTCAAAAAATATCTTGACCAATTGTCAAGAACTTATTTATCGTGAAAAAGTTTTAAATAATAATTTTGATGGTCAAGAAGTCTTTGACAGTCCTAAAAATGTTATTTTTAGAAAAATGTACAGAAAAATTATGGGGCTAACTAGCTATTTGACCTTTTTTCGAGCCAAAACTTATTGGACACCAATCCAGTAGGTATTTTTTTTTTTTACCTACACATAAGTATCATTTTGGCCAATGAAAATTTATTATGCATATTTTTTTATTGTAAAAAGTAGGAGAGAGAAATATTATTAATGATGCACGTTTTTTCATGCACCTCATTATAGCCGTTGGATCACCATCCAATGGCTAAAAAAAAATACCTACACATAAGTAAAAAAAAAAAAAAAAAAAAAAACCTATTAGATTGGCAACCAAACTTATTATACGATCAAATTTAGAAGTTTATAGCTAAATGTCCAACTTACTTAATATAGAAATACAACATATTCCAAAACTGAAACTTAAAAAAAATAGACATTTAGCTATATCTTTTAAAAAAAAAAACATCTACTTAAACCAATTTTAAAAAAAAATTGGTCATCTACCTAATTTTCTCAAAATTTTATTTTTTAATGGGTTTTTAACACTT
>JXTC01000002.1:1877910-1923706 GCA_002914845.1 Trema orientale
AAAAAAAAAACATCTACTTAAACCAATTTTAAAAAAAAATTGGTCATCTACCTAATTTTCTCAAAATTTTATTTTTTAATGGGTTTTTAACACTTATACCTACAAAAATAAAAAAAATTACAAATATACGGAACACTTTTTTCAAATTTTCGTACTATTTTTATTAGGAAAATATCACTTTTAAAAAATATTTAGAAAAATACTATTTTTAAAATAATTATTAGTTACCAGTTTCTGGAAACTGGTTCTAGTTATATATTAGTTGTAAATATCTTTGGTTACTGGTTACCAGTTTCCAGAAACTGGTTACCAGAAATTAGTTACTATTTTAAAAAATAGTATTTTTTTAAATATTTTTTAGAAAACGGTATTTTTCTAATAAAAACCGTAGCACACCTTAAAAAATACAAAAGTACCGTATTTTTCAAAATTTTTTCTGAAACACCATATATTGTGTAATTTCCCTTTTTTAATTTTAAAATCATTTCGGCCCAAATAAGTCCTATCCATGCCATGTTCTCTTGTTTAACTTGTCATACCCGGCCCAGTAGCCAATGAAGCCACATGTGTAAATATGGAATAATATAATGGAGGAAATTCGGGTTTAAAATAGTGACGCTGGCTTCGAAACTCAGGCTTCTCTGGTCTCTCCGACGGCCGCCCAGTGAGCGTAACGGCTCTTGCACTCGCAACCCATCTTAGCTGTTTTCGACCGGCGACGACTAAAGAGCCCACGAAGTTGGCGACGCTTCCGATAGTGGCTGAAACGCCTTAACCAAAGAAGGATAGTATATATAAAATATATAGAAGAGGTGCTCTGCAATGTCATATTCTTCATTCTAATTATGATACTCATAATCATTTGACTCATAAGATTGCGTTTTTATGTCATTATATTTCTGGGTTATTTTATTTTATTTTTTGAAAAAATTTCTGGGTTATTATTATTTTCTCTAGTTAGCTTCGTATGGCCAAAGGTGCAGCTTGGTACTCCATGTGTTTGATGAATTGCCCAAAAGAACCTACTGTCTCTCTTTCTCTCTGCATTGAGGACGGGCTCTAACTATGACTTGGTTGTGATAATAGGACTGACATGGACAACTATCGCCAGGAAAAAGTACAGAAATTCGAGGAATTCGTCGACAGCCGCTTGAAACCGGACCTCGTTCGTGCTATAGCTGAACGGTATGACTTTACTTCGCCCCATTTGGAAGCTTAGCTTGATCATATCACGCTTTTTAAAACCACTGAGTATTGACAAATCCCATATTTTGTTTTACTTTTATCTCTTTGGAAGTGGGTTCCTTTTTGGGACATTATAGACGATTGAGTAGCAGTAAATGCTCTAGCTTGAGCCGCTTATGGTTGGCTTTTGAGATATTTTGCTTAAAATTTTAATTGCTTCAAAATTTCGGTTTTATGTGAAAGTTTAATCGTTGATTAAGAGCTATGATGCTTGATTAAGCGCTTCTGTCACCCAAAATGTCCGGATAAATGCTTTGTCAGTTTATTTGCTTTTAGGAACTAATGAAGGAAGCTTTAGCTCTTTAACACTTTTTCACTGCCTTTATTGTTCTTGTTGTGCAGGGATAAGGTGTTTGAACAACAAAAAATTTTGTATCCTTTTTCAGTTTTCTTTCTTTTTAGAACTTCTAAAATATACGGGCTTTATTTCCCTTTGTTTAATTGTTACTAACCAAAGTGTAGTACATGAATTGCTTGACTTACATGAATTTAAGCTCAGATTTACGGAAGAACATAGAAACTTTGGAGAAAAACAGCGTAACCAGTCTTAGGACACAGGTTAATCTTGGCTCTGAAGTGTACATGCAAGCTGATGTGTAAGTCTTCTGTATTTGTTCCTTTTTACTTCCTATTGCCGTTCTCACGTCAATATGTGAAAAGGATTTACAATTGCATCTTGAATGTTTGGTGCATTGGTGGTGTTTTTATTTATTTATTTTCCGTGGATATAGGTGTATCTGACTTCTACCATAAACCACTCACTTTTACTTACAGCATTTACATACCATTTAGAACCGCCATTAAAATGAGAAAAATCATAGGTGAACATGAACAATATGATGGCCCTAAGGAAAGCTCTCAGTTCCAATATTCTTGTATGAAACTACTATGCTTTGGTGTTCATCTCCATTTTTACCTAGTATTGATGATGTTTTACTTTTTTCAAATTAACATTTTATGGGGATCGGGGAAAATGGTTTTTTCTGTTTGCTTGCAGGCCAGATACAAGACGCATATTTGTGGATATTGGACTAGGATTTCATGCAGAGTTCACATGGTCGGAAGCTTTAAATTACATATCTCTGAGGGAAGAAAAAATATCCAGGTGGCAATTCTATTTGATTGTTGGCTTTAAATTACACATCCAAATTGGCTGTTGGATGTTTCTGTTGTACTATACTATAATGGTGGATGCAGCTTTTAGAAAATGCGGTGTTCAGACATTGATGATGATACAAGTTTTCAGATTCTAGTATTTATCTGTTATTCCGCCCAAGCTTCTCTTTCCTTCTTTGGATAAGTTGATGCAGAAGTAATGCCCTGAATTTTACTTTTGCAGGCAAATTGAAGAGTATACTCGCCTTATTGCTTCAATCAAAACCCAGATCAAACTGGTATGTTCATTTATAATGAGGATTCTTGCTTTCTTTTCCCTTTGTCATCTGTTGAAGAAGTACAGTACTGCTTAAAGCTTTTTATTATTGTCTTCTATTCATGTGTAGAAGTGATGTAGGATAAGATGAAAATTTAGAAAGAGAATAGGTAGAAGAGCAAGGGGTGATAGAATTTGTGCAGAAATAGATGAATTGATAGAAAAACAGTAGAGAATTAAGATAGGAACTCAAAGAGAAGAAGAACTATGGAGAAGAAAACTCAATAATCACTCAATATTTATTTATATTTTGAAAAACAATTACATAGTTAAGCCTATTTATAGATAGGTAATCTGACACAATTAGGAAACTAGACACATTCTAGACACTAACAGAAACGGGAAACTTAAAACTAGATACTCAAAATTAAAATAAACCTAATAATTAAATAAAATTTAATTTAATAATAATAATTATTATAATATTCCTAAAATATTCCTTTCTTATTCTTAATCAAGAAGCCTCTTTTTTTCCTTCCTATACTAAAAATGCATTCCTAATACATGATGTGTATATCATTACTTTTTACAATTATAGAAAGCAGATTCAGATATTAAGCTGAAGCAAGGAATATATTTATTTTAGGTTTATTTTCAAGTTTGATGTTCTTTCATGATGTTAATTACTTACAGTGCTCTTTAAATTCATGTTTTGGTACATTTGAACAAGTATTTTACTATTACACTTCAGGTTTATGAAGGGATTCGGGAGTTACTCCAACTTCCAGCGGAGAAACCTTTACCAGAGCGTACTTTTTAACGTTTTGCAGTTTGCACATAAGTTTATTGTCTTTTTATCCTTTTAAAACTTCTGTATTCACTCACATTTTAATCTCAACCAAGGTATGAGTTTATAAATTATTGTTGGCTAGAGTTTTCAGATGAATCCCAGATCATACATCTTGGCTGGGTTTCAGACTTGTTACTTGTAAGACTTTCTCCGAAGTCCTTTGTTCAGCATTGAAATTAACAGTATCTTACAGAGTGAAGCTTTCTGAGATGGGAAATTGACGTGGGTAGTTCATATTTGTGGCAAATTGACTTTTTTAATTCACTTTTTCAGAATGATATTTATACTACTCCCCACACAATAAAAAGTCCAAAATATCCCTGGTGTGAATAGCCTTCCATTAGGTCACCCCATCACTTTCAGAACCATCGATCCTTTCTTTTTTTTGGATCTGGAAACCCAGCTTCAGCCGCAGCCGACCCATGGGATTTGGTGTGATCTAAGGCAGAGGAGGCCCATATCTCTCATCCCTTGCGCCCTCTTCTACTTTAACTATATCACAACGATGTCGTCCTCCAAGCCCTTCCTCATTCAACCCTCCGTTGCCATCCCACTCATCCTCCAACATCGTCGAGCTCCAACGGTCTTCTTCGAGGTCAAATCTCTCCAGTCGGGGATCCATAAGTCGGGTCAAGCTATGCTCGCTACCTTACTTGAGTTGGAGAAGGTTGAGGACGATATGTACGATAGGTTGGGTAACCCAAATAGGGTTATTAAGCTGGGTTTGGCTGAGAACAATGTGAGTCTTCTTTGATTTTTTTTCCACTCGACAGTGGAGTGAGTGTGTATTTAGTTTAGTTGGCTGGGTAAGGATTGTTACAGTTGTATTTTGATCTTATTAAGAAATGAGTTTCTGAGAATTTGGCTAATTTGAGCATTGGGATTAGTGGTGGTAATTTGAATATTAGCAGCATTGCAGCATACCAACTGCACGATGGTTTGAGTGAACTAAAAGTTGTGTGTTAATTTGTTGATTTGTTTGGAGAAATGTTTGTGTGAGTTTACGGTATTGTTATAAGACATTGTTATAAATTATTAAGCCATTGAAAGTAATCGCAAATATGTAATTGTCACAACCTTTGTGACTCTAAGTCATAGATCTTGACTGTTATCAAGGATTGTGCTGCCTAATCACACATTGTGACTACTAATCTGTAAGTTATGGATTTTTATGTGAAAATTAGATTTATGTGGATTATGAGCCTTGTTAGCCATTTTTCATTGTTAAACAGATGTTATTAAGCTATTGTTAGCCAATGTGAGTACTTATTTTGATTTTGTAAGGTGGGCACCAATTTGGTGAATGATATGCACATATTGTAAGAAATATTGCATAATTTATTAAATTATAATTTGGTCAATAGTTTCTTGGAAACAATGAAGAGAATAAATTATATTTGGTAGAATATTTATTGTGTGACTAATTGTGTGTTACAAAATAAATCAAAATGAATTAAATGGCATATTCTCTATCTTTTGCTACTACTTGTCACAAACGTGTGACTATTAGTTATATTAAAATATAAATTGTCTTAATTTTCGTAACAATGTAAAACAAATTGTTACCATCAATCACAACATTGTGACTACCAGTTTCATAATTGTGAGTAATATAATAATTTAAAATATGGGGATGGCTACGGTAGGGGCGTCCCTACGTAGGGTCATGCCTTAATTATCGTTGGATGGGAATCTGTGGGGAATAACGGGAATCTGTGGAGAATCTATTTATATACAGATTCCCATCCAACGGTGAATAGACAGGGCTCTACGTAGGGGCGCCCCTACTGTAGACGCGCCCTTAAAATATACCTGAAAAAGACGTCATAAAAGTTGTGACCATCAGTCACAAAATTATGACTTTAAAGCAAAAAATCAATCACAAATTGTGCCTAACAGTTACAAAAACTCACAATCTTATAATGATGTAAAGCAAATTGTGACCACTAATCACCACATTGTGACCACCAGTTTCAAAATTGTGAGTAATATAGTAATTTAAAATATACCTAGAAAAGGCATCATAAAAGTTGTGACTATCAGTCACAAAATTATGACTTCAAAGCGAAAAATTAGTCACAAATTGTGCCTACTAGTAACAAAAATTCACAATCTTCACAACGATTTAAAACAAATTATTCAAAAAAAAAAATCAGTCACAAATTGTGACTACCAGTAACAAAGCGAAAAATGGCAGAAGGACAGTTTCAGAGTGACTATTTTTTCTCTCTAAAAAAGTAACTAAAAAAATCATTATTTTGAACTACAAAAATTATTTTAGAAAAGTGAACTAAAAAAGTCAATTTAGCCCAAATTTAAACTAGTAGGTCAATTTCGCTTCTGAGATTACCATTCTCAGAACTGAGAAAGTTGCCTGGCAATCTGGACAGGTATGAAATAGAGTAGACATGCCCTGTCAGACATCAGTCTTCCTAAGCCCAAGTAGAGCCATTTTCAGCAACCAAAACAGAAGCCCAAGTAGAGCCTGGGTCTCTACTCGGCCCATGTCAATAGTGGCTCGAAATTCCCTTCCCTACAGATCTCTCTGGGACAACAGTCACATGATTCACTATCTTGAAATGTCCAAAATACATCTATTAATGGTCAGGGCCTGAATTCAAAGATTTATACAGTTCCTTTCAATACAGAGATTAATCACGACTCATAAGAATGCTGTTTAACATAGTATCCTGTTATTGGATTCTTCAACTTTCTTTCTTTCTTTTTTTTTATAAAAAAATATTTTTTATTTTTCCGAATATTGGATTCTTCTACTTATTGTCACTATACTCACTTTCACCAAAAAAAAAAATAATAATAATAGTAAAAATAAAATAAAATAAATAAATAAACATGTACACACTCTCTCACTGCTGTATTTTGGAAAAAAGATTAAAGGGGTATATTCTCTTTCAATGCTGAGCTCACATAAACGTCGGTTGGGCATCAGATAGGGGCTGGAATCTAGTGTTTGGTAAGTGCCCAACTAAATAAACAGAGATGCGGTTCGGTCACTTCATCACAGTAAAAAAGAAAAGAAAAGATGGGACAGTAGATGAACAAAGGTAATCCATCAAATAATCCACGTTACAGGTGGGATCTTCCTCTACTTGTTTACTGTTCCTAACTGGTAAACACTAATCAGATCTGACCCTTCATTTGGGTTGTCTAGATTTTACCTCACCGTTAGATTGGCGGGAAATAATTCAGTCCGTCGGATCAGAATATATGAAACACCCTCAAAACTGACGCTAAAAACAGTTGACTTGGATATGGGATTGGATTGGATTGATGGGACCACATGTATATATATATATAGTAGACCTGTAGACTGTAGTGCAGCAACCAGAAAAACGTCATTGTTTGTACGAGTACGACATGTCGTTTTATTAGCTTTGGGTTGTGTGCAGAGAGGGAGGTAGACCCAGGTAGTATAGTAGAGGGCATCAGTATAAGGTTCCATCACCGACAAAAGGAATCAGTTCTTGGTATTCCCTAATATCTCCATATCACTGGTACTCATATTAATATACCTTGATATATGGTACTCGTATTAATATACCTTGATACTTGTGTTTTTTCGTGTAGGTTTGCTTATTTATTGCTCTTTTTTTTTTGGTGAAAGCTTATTTATTGCTCTTAATGTAATGGCGATGGTGATGCTTCATGGGGAGTCTTTTCATTAATATGGGTGGTTTTTATGTTCACCAATTTCTTGTCATATATGATGCATCTTCATTTAACAACATTGGGTTTGTTCTTCTCGAATCCTTGACTCCTAATTTTCCAAGTCTTTTCTTTCCCTTTCTCTCTTTTCTTTTCAAATTCCATATCCCAAAGTGTCATTAATTGTTATCTTTTCTTTTTCTTTCTTTTTTTTTTTAGTGATTTTTTTTTTCCTTTGCATAAGTGTTCTTCACCTGTAACTTTAGTATTTGAAGCTGACTCTTTGCTTAAAGGGTATTCTTTTAAATGTCTCTCCAGTAAGGGGAAAAAAAAAAGAAAAGAGTAATGCCATATATGTATTCATGACCACTGATTTCCTAGTGATCACATAATTCTAATAAACAACACCCGTTACACCCGAGGTCAGATGGAGTGCATTCTAATTACACAATTTTATATTGATACTTCGTATAAATTAAATCAATCAATTTAATTGTTATGGAGTATGATTCAACTTAACATACGTTTATCAAACTATGATTAGTGAATCAAACGAGTCTCATATATACATGAGACGATCTTAATCAGATTGACAAGTTATATTATGATCATATCGGATCCAACTTTAATTCTAATAATTTAAAAGACTTATTTAGGAGGCACAAATTTATTTCATTTTGCATCAAACACCTTTATTTCATTCTCTTATCAACGCAAACAAATAAAACATCAAAATAACAAAAAAAGCAATTGAAACAACTTAATTTAAATAAGAACATAGCAAAACTTAAGACAAATTAGCACTAGATAACTTCAATTTTATGGAGTTAACACACTCTCAAACTTAAGATTTTGCTAGTTCTCCAACAAAAGAAAAAGAAAAAGAAATAAAAATACACAAGAGATAATGTACTGATGCTGATGATTTCCAATTGATTCCTCAATACTCACATAACAGTATAACTTGAAGAAAAGTGCAAATATTAGCTATGTATTAATAATAACTCAAGAGCATATCCCATCTTAGATCAAATTTCATGTGTGTATATGTGTAAATGTCTTTCTTCTATCATTCTGTGAAATCCAGATAAGTTTATGCAAACATATATTGAGCACAAAATCTCAAACGAAATAATCAAGTTTCATAAGTTTGCTTTTCAAATCAATCTCCACTAATGTAGATAAACACAATACTAAGGATCAAAAGGTCTTCATTAAGGTTATAATGTGGCCTTAGGTGAAGGTATGATATATTTTAGATAAAGTACGCTCAAATCACCCTTAAGCACATTAATACTAGGACTTATGTAGAGCTGTTCTTTCACACATCAAGTAATATGCTAATAAAATAAAATAAAATAAAAAAAATTTCCATCAATACATAGCCAAACACTTATTATTTTTCTTTTTTTTTGGTTGTTGAGTTGTACACCCCCAAATTTATTTCTTTCTTTCACGAAGAAGTGTGTAATTCTCTCTCTTTTTTATTTTTATTTTTCTGTTTTTACAATCTCACTCTACCTATCTTCTTATAACATAGCATAACTCAAAATAATTCAATTAAAAAAAAAAGCAATATACTCAAAGAGTAAAGGTTTCATATGTTAGCTAAATTCTTAAATAATACTTAAAGGTACTTGCGATACTAAACACGGCATACTATTATAAGTGCGAGATCTACGCACAAATTTTATAATGAATCTCATACTTCTGTGACCATTGTATCTATATTAGTATACATAGTGGGCATTGCTCATGTTCTTTTACTCTTGTTCTCTTACTTAGGCTTAGATTATAGATGAGTCATGAGCGAGTGAAGTCCAGCCGAGTGAGCTCAGTTCTTGCAGCTGGTGGGCAAAGTGGTAGCCCCCACCACCTAGCTGCCAAAACGCACGTTTGGTTCCCAGTCTCTCTGTCCCTTCTTCTCATGGCCATGCAGTACTTAAATTAAAAAGCGTCTCTGACGCACAAGGGAGGAAAGCAATGGTGAGTAGTGAGATCATATATAATAATTCACTACTCGTGGTAAAAAGGGGAAAAGAAGAGAGTAAATATAGAAAAAAAAAATTAAAAACAAAAAGCCTGTAGTTCATTCATTCATGAGTGAGAAATATGAAGAGACAAAAGGGGAAGTCACATACTCAGACTTCAGTAGCCTTTACTTCAAATCCCATCTTTTCTTGGCTCTTCTTTCGTTCCTTCCTCTCTCTTCCTTCTCTCTCCCTCTACATATTCTTTTGGTTCAATTATGGGCTGCCCACTGAACCTGCAGTGTTTCAGTGTCCTCATCTCAGTATTTGGTGTCCCATTCCTCATGGTTGTAGTGTGGATCCCCCCATTTCTTTTAGTTTTTTACTAAATACTTTAGTTTTACTTTTTCTTTCTGTTTTTGCTTTTTAGTTTCTTGAACTTTTCTCCATGTTATTGTTGTTGCATGCATGGTAATTGGTTATGTTTCTGATTGATAACAATGATATATAAAGCACTGACAAGAGAGGTAGCTACGTGACTTTAATAAGACTTAATCTCTATTCTTTCTGTCCCAAAACTGCCTATGACCCTGTAAAACACACATATCAAAGAAGTATTTTTTTTCCTGCTCTTATATATTTTTTTTTGGGTCCAAAATGATGTAATAAAACCTGGCATTAAGATTTAGGCACATGGGGTCTTCAAAAAAGAGTCAATACAGTAAGAATATGCTATGGCTCATCCAAAGGTTGGTACTTGGTTCACTTTCTGATTTTATTTATTTTTTCATAAAAAAGAACATACTGTTGAGTGTCTTGTATCTGTTACATTATGTGATTGGGTGCATTGACAGAGTTAAGGCAAGCATGTTTGATCAATGGCCAAACTCCTTGTATTAGTAAAAAGATATTCATACGTATACAGAATTATGCCAAAGTGCCAATCTATTCACTTTCATATTGTCATCATAGTGGCTCGTCCAACCTTTGCTCTTAATAAAGTTTTACAGTGGAAATTCAACTGGAATAGAAGACATGAACCAACTATAGTACTTTAATTCTCTTGTTAAAAATCATGAGATTTTACGACTTTCGTATTAGAATAAGCTTGCATGTTAAGTTAATGAATCACAAATGATCAGCACTAACTTAGGCATTTGGGTTAATTGTGTTACATGGGACTGGATCTACACGGCATTCTGGTCCTTCTATACATGATCATAAAATTTAACAAGGAAAAAGATTTTCTTTGATATTCAAGGCAAGGAGTGGCAGCTAATTATTTCAGCAGTAAAACATGAGCTTCTTAATATTCTCACTGAGTTTTGGCAATGGAGTCGTCTTTGGAGGGGCAGCTCTGGAAAATGTGGAAATACTACTTCTGGAGTAAGATGTCGACTCTGATCGCTCGAGGTAAAGCCTGCCTCTATATGCAGCCAAGTGAGCATAATAAGCTGGGGGCACCAAAGAGACAGGTTTGGTACACCTTACATATGTGTAACAAAGATTATAAACCAGCTTTTGTAGTTCATCTGAAGTGAATTGGCTTTCATCCCACAAAACATGGTAATGTGTCGGTCGGCTTGTTCCTTTCACACCCCAGTGGCTACAAAGATAGAAATCAAATTCCTTTGGATGAGTGATCACTGTATCCACCACAGTCCCTGGCAGAATATTTTCATCAGAAAACTGATTCTGTATGAAAGAAGGGTCGACTTTGAAGGGAAACAGTCTTGTGTGGTGCCTTTTTTGAACTACTGCAAAAGTTACGGGGGGTTTAGAATCAGGATATCTAGAAGAACAAGCTGCTTTGATGTCCTGCAACTCTTCTTGAAGCACTTTGTAGAATTGGGTTTCGCTTACTCCATCTCTAAAGAAAATGATTCTCTTAGGAAGTTTACCAACCGCCTGCTGGAAATCATCCAGCAATTCTCCTACCATGGCACCAAGATCCTGGATGATTTCTTGTCTGTGTTTTTGGGACCTCATTCTTGATAAATACTTGTTTGCTGCTGGCCAATTCATGCTGCCAACAACAGCAGCGACAGAAGGGCTAACATCGTCGAGTGGATGAGGATGAGTCACATCTGCACCCATGAAGATTATTGGCTCATCGGATTGGAGCAGACGTGGGATCTGAGATGGCAATGAATTGTACAGAGCAACTGTGCATCCTCCAACTTTAGCATTCATTTTAAGGGCCAGATTTGCCAAAAACTGTGAATTCAGCTTAGCAAGATTCTGGTATAAGCAGCATTGGCTTACAACCCCAACGCTAGTTTCTGCTATTCGCTTCAGATCAGCATACCCTTTGTGTCTTCTTTCCATTATACAAATAAGGAGCTGGAGATTGTTTGATGCAACTCTTTGGATTCTTTTGAGTTTGGATTCCAAAAGGGAAACATTGTTAAGCACTTGTGTTGGTTCAAACTGGGGGCTAATGATTGTGCTTTTGTTAAGAAAGATGCCCAACTGTTCACACCTCTGACATAGTTGGTTTATAAACTTTGGAATGTTGGATTTCTGTTCAGCATTGCCACCAAAACTTATCAGCGCCCACCTTTCAATTCGAGTCCCCTCAAATACATGGCTGTCCATGAAGTTCCACTGTCGATCATGGCGGGAGGGAATCAGGTCTCTTATGTGCCCACCATCACCAAGTTTTAACTTTGGTGGTTGAAGAACTCTTCCTTTTACTCGTGTCATTTCTCTAGAGATGTGGAGTTTGAATTCTTCTCCCTGGGTGCCACTGCCAAAAGACAAGGAAAAAATTCCACAATTTAGCAAAGAACATACTAGCAAGAATTCCATACAATATAGATATTCTGTACAAGGAAAACATTTTCTAGATTGGAAATTACCTCGTTGGCCCAACGGATCCTTGCATAACACCATCGATAATGGCTTTTCGCTCTTTAGGCCGCTGGCAGCCCATCTTAAGTATTCTCGCAGTCTGATCATCTGATAGCTTGCCAAGAAACTTCTGGCCTTCACAGATCATACACAGCTCCATTGGAAGATAACATGGTTTACTCCTACTAATCTGCAAGCATGGCAAATTCCTATATCGTATATCATAGTTATAGTGATCCTTGAAATAACTGATCAGCCTCAGATTCTTCCCATCCCTATCTGCAAACCACAGATTCTCAGTGGCTTCCTCAGTTAAGCCATAGACTCGGTACCTTTGAACAGTTTCCCTGTGGCAAACAAAGATCCTGATGTTCTTCAGTGCTTTCTCTACTTCCTTCCTTTCATGACCAATCAAACCCCTTGTCTTCCTTTGGGGAAGATCTCGAAGAAACTCGAGACGCTTCTGTAAGTATGGAATTACTCCGATGCTTTCATGGAAAGCTGTCACAGAGAAATCCACATTAAGAGCTAGTCCTTGTTGAGTTGGTCGAAGACTCTGAAAGAACCCTCTTAATCCAACAGCTCCTCCTCCGATTTCTTGAGTTCCTCCCATCGAACTCGAATAGAGTGATCTCCCCACAGGTATGCACTTCTCAATGGGACTCTCCCTCAATACAACATCCAAAGCTTGGAGATAGTCCTGAGGGAGAGGGGTCCAATCATCTCCTTCCTTGTTCAAGTAATTACTCAACTCCTTCCCATCAAGCTTGGACACAAGTCTAATGTTTACCCGAAATAGTTTAAGTTGTTGATGGTTCTCTTGAAATCCATTCACTTCCCCATATGGCAAGCTCGGTTTGCTTGTGGGGATTGGAAGGCTTATAAAGAGTTCAAGTTTATCATTCTGGAATTCAACTGGACTGTAAAGATTCTTGCGGCCATCATAGGCCGGAATAGCGCCGGAGAGGACTACAGAGTTGCCCTCTACCAGTTTATTTTTTATCATTCTAGCAATTTCCTTGGAGGGATTTGGAGATATTTCAACATTGTAATGGAAGATCCTTTGAGAGGAATCAAATTGGACTAGAAAATGGTTGGCTAAGAGAGATATGACTGACCCTTCTACACCACCAGAATCTGGTCTCCTTGCTGCGGCCAGTGTTTGCCCTGCTCTCCCACCTGTGAACTTCCTTCCATCTTCTCCTTTGAGAGGTAAAGTACTTTGCTTTTGGAATCCCTCTGAGATGAACATATGAAAGAACAAGGTGAGTAGAAATGGTTCTACTCCAGTACTCAAAGGAAATTAGAAACTTTTAAGCCTTAAACAGCTTCTAATGCGTTTTTAAACAAGCTTGGATTCTTCTCATTACCCAAAAAAAAAAACAAAACCATATAGTTAGAATAAGAACTAAAGGGGTAATATAAAACATACGACTTTTTCAACGTAACATCTTGTATTGTTAAAAAACTCAATGAAATGAACATGTCCTCCTTATACTCTTACTGATTAAAATCGAAATCTTTTGTTGCATTTCCAAGAACAAACATCCGAACTCGAAAGGGTAACAAAGAAAAGAAGAAACGAAACAAAAAGAAGAGAGCTTTTTGTTTATAGTTACCTGGTGACATTGTGACATTGGAGACCAGCTGGGTGTCCGAAGAAGCTGCAAAAGGAGGGTTATTCTGCCTGCATGAAGGTTTTTGCAGGCGGGTTTTTGATCTGAAGCCATGGTTCGAAGGTAGAGGAGGAGTTAAAGCCAGTTGCAGAGGTAACAATATCGGAGGTGGTAGAGGAAGAAGAGCTGGATAGTATCTGTGGTACTGGTTCTGGTCATAGATTCCATATTGATTCGAGTACTGCAGTAGCTGATGCTGGTACTGATACTGGTACTGATACTGATATTGATGATGCTTCTGAGGGCTAGTTCTCCTACCCTTTAAGCTTCTTGCTTTGCCGTTGTATCTCTTGTTACCATTAGAGTCCTCTGTCTCTTCCATGAAAGGATGTGTTAAGAGCAGTATTGTTTTTGGTAGTAGCTGGAAGGTATCTCAGTAGAGAACTCTAGTTTTTGTGAGAGTGAGAGAGAGAGAGAGAATGGGTGTTTGGGTTTTAGTTCCCAAGGTTCTTTAGTGTCCAGCTCCTTGGAGGGTCTGATCCTGGTAAATATATTTTCAAAGGGAAAAAAGTGGAGGGCCTGGGTTGCCTTAAAAGAATGGGGAAAGACACATCAGTGAAGGAAGATGTCTATTTGGAGTTTTGCAAAATCTTGTGCGTATGAAGAGTATATTTTAGGGGAATTATTAGGGTATTCAAATGACCTTTTACGATATACATTGTCATTGACTACCTGTCAAACACAAAGGACTGTCCTTACCCTTATTTTTTTTGTTTGGAAAAACATAATAATAATATTGAATGTGTTTGGAAGTCAAATGAGGAGGGAAAGACTTTTTAGTTTTATTTAAATGAAAAAGGTTTGTTTAATGTTGATAGTGACTGGCTGCATCTTTCGTCAATTCATATCCCTGCTTACTGATTACATGTGACAATGCAAACGGCAATGTATTTTTTAAATTTTTTTTTATACTAGTCATTCTTTTGGGACCATTTTGCAGACAAGGTTGATTAAAAAATTTTAAAAAAACTCTAGTGTCAACAATTAAGGGAGAAACAAAAGTCATTACTCTTTTTTTTTTCCTATTTATTCTTCTGGGACCATTTTGCAGTCTTGATGTTTAAAAGTTAAGAAGTCATAAAAGAAAAATGTTGTGTGTCAAAACTCAGACAAAGTCATTATCAATTCATTACTCGAGAAAGGTTTAGCTGTGATCGTTCAACAATATGGCAATGAATCAGTTCAGTCCTGATACCATTTGTAATGATTAATGCTCTGTCTCAGTGATGCTAATTATAGACAATTGAACTCAGCCATTCTTGTAGTCTGTCTTAATGAAAAACTCAAACTCAGACTATCTTTTTTAGTAATTTCCTGCTTTTGACAGTGACACTTGGTTTATCATACATCTGGTTGAGTAAATTTTTCTTGAGCACTATCATGCTGAAAGTGGAATTGAACTACTAGACCCTCGACTCTAATGAAGCTAGTACCTACCTACCATTTTTCAACCTTGACAAAGAACTCGAGGAGTTTTTCTTTATTTCTCTCTCTCCTTTCTTAGGGTTCCTTAGGAAGTTGGCTACAATAACAAATATTTATAGCCATTAGCATAGTGTAGGCAATGTAGGCTTGAGATTGATAATGAGATTCTTCTATCAAACCTAATCTCTTTGGGGGTCAGCTTACTAGATCTGGCCAACCCCCTCTTAAAAAGTAGTACTTTACATATATAATCTTTCTCCTCTATGATCATCACTCTCATTTACAAATTAATAAAAAAATTAGAAAGCCACTTCTAGTCTCAGTCTTCTTTGTGCCAACAACAGCTGCTGACATATTCTTTGAAATAATGCAACAAAGAAGTCTTCAGATGATCAACCACACTTAACTCCTCCTCATGAAAGAACAAAAAAATGTGTTGTTTCTTGTCTCTCATCAGCCTATTATCTCATCACTTTCACTCAAGCCACCCTCTACTTTTAGCCTCCTTTTTGCCTCATCTTTTCTCAACATGATTAGTGGTAGCGAGAAGAGAATGGGCCATTCATGCACTTGGGAAGGTGGGTCTTTTCTATTTTTGTAAATTATAATTATACTTAATTTTGTTTTTGTTTTATTGGATAAACATTGTTGGAATGGGTGATTGGACAATATGATTAAGTGTGGAGCCTGAAGATTTTCAACTCTCTTTTTGTTCTAGTATTTGGACCACATCATATCCACTAATTTTTCCAAATTGCCTTATTTATGAATTCTTCAAGATATTGACAAAAAAATTCGAGATTGGGCATTGGTCAGAGTCTGACTTCCACAAGTTGACATGTGCCTTAATAGCACTGGCTCATTGAGTGTACAATTTACTTGCCAAGAGGAAAGAAGAAAAAAGGGGGGAAAAAAAAAAGTTACCCAACATGATAAAATTAGGAATAAGTCGTTATTAATAAGCTGCCTCACTGAATTGGGAGTAAAAATCCTAGACTTCAATCACCAGCTAATCCTATAAAAAGTTGCTATGATGTCTCCTTATCTTTGTTTTGCTTTCAACCCTACTTTACTATCTTAATTATGCCTAATGAAAAGACAACATGTGCTTCAATTCATTTCATCGAAAAAAATCTGTTTTCAACCAAAATGTTAACACCCAACTTATCAAGAGATATATATATATGGACACCAATTCAATAGGTATACATAAGTATCAATTTGACTAATGAAATTTTTTTTTCACATTTTTTTTTTAATTCCAGTAATTTTTTTTAATCTATGCATATGTATCAATTTGACCAATGAAATTTTGTTTGCACATTTTTTTATATTAAAAATTAAGAGAGAGAAATAGCATTAATGATGCACATCTTTTCATGTACATCATTATAGTCATTAGATCACCATTAGATGATGATCCAATGGCTAAAAAAAAATACCTACACATAGGTTAAAAAAAAAATACCTATTGGATTGGCAACCTATATATGTATATATGTATATATGTATAGTTCCATTTTATTTTTTTTTACATTTCTGTTATGTCCAAAAGTTTGGTATTCTAAATGGCAAAGTTTCGAGAACTCAAGTTAATAAAAAGAAAAGATGTTGTTACAACAAGTCTGAAGTTGTTACAACCAGTGTTGGTTTTACAACAACCAAAACTTGCATTTTTTCTTTATATGAAAACCTTCTGAAATGTGCCCGAACGTGTTTTGTTTCTATATTTGATGATTCTGGTGATAATATAGGTAAAATATAAATAGAATTTTGTGCATAGCTAGTTAGGATATTTTCTTATCAATTTTCAACTAATTCTTTTTATATTTACCATATATATCATTGATTATTTCCTTATTCTTTTGTCCTTGATTGATATCTACTTGCCTCTTATTAATCAATGAATTTAGACAGTTTTCTGAAGTGAATTCACATGGATTTTCATCCTTAATTATTACTGAAAATTTGCTCATCAATTAATTAAGTTTCCTTTAGTGAATTGATTTGATTTAATGAGTTGTTATGATCAGATTTTCTGACCTGTTGCAACAACTCTGGTTATTTAAGGAAAGATTGGTTAATTTTCTTAAATCTTGGTTTTTGATTGATATTGATTAAGATATAATTTTAGAGGCTAATTATCAAATCTTTGGCAGATTAAATAAAGATTTCCAGCATTCCAAAACGTGTCCAAACTGAATCAAAGAAGCAATCATGAATCTGGACATTTTCCTAGTAATTGTACGTTGCAACAACTTTCTGGCTGATTACAACATTTATGGAAAGATTTTGATTTTGTTATTAACTCTTTCCTTATTTGATTTCAGTTCTATTCACATTACAATAGACGACCAAGAGGGTTGGAATTCATCTATAATAGCTCTACTACTCCAAGGAATTATTAATGCACTCTATTGAGAGAAATATACCTAGAGAGAGCTTTTATTTGTAAGGCATAGAGTATGTTCTATTGTCATTGTGTGACTTAGAGAGCTTTAGGGTTTTCTAGGTACTTTGTTTGAGTACATCTTATTCTTCTGGAGGAAGAACAATACGTCTTTGGGAGGAGACAGATCCGGATCAGTGAAGGGTGTTCATGTGTGAAGGATCAACAAGACGAGGGGAGCTCGCTAAACAAGATTAGTGGAGTCGTTACAACACATTGCGGCAATTAAAAAGATGGAGTCTTTTATTACATTAGTCAATTGGTGTTTGTAATCTTGATACTTTACTAATTTGTCTAATCTCTAGACGTGCTCCTGTGAAGTAGGATAGATTCGAACCACGTTAAAAATATCTTGTATTCATTCTTTAGTTTTCTGTTCTTGTTGCAACATATGCACTCATCGTTGTAACAATCTTTTCATTCACGTGTTACAATATAATTAATTAATTAATTATCTATTTGGTAATATCTAAAATAGATCTTTCAGTTTCAACAGTTTCTGATTTTATAAGTTACATAATTCTCCAGGAGATCAGCTATGGAATATATTCCTACTATTTTTATGATGATGAGAAAACACAAGGAAAGGAACAAAACAAAGGGGGAGATATGTGTCCAATTAGAATAAAACACAAACAAAAGCTGAATTTCTTTGCTGCTACAGTGGGAAAGACAAACCTACACATGATCAATGAGGAATCTTGCCATGCACAAGATAATATATTTGGCAGTACCAAATTGATTGAACTCTTCTTCCTTTTTTTACCCCCCACCAAAAAAAAAAAAAGGAACAGTGTTCCTTTTTTTTTTTTTTTTTTTTGAACTTTTGTTCTTTGCTGAAGTTGCCCCTCTTTAGATTTATGCCGGCTCTAAAATGAGTACTAGTGCTAAATAAACAAAAGAATTAAATAATAAGTTTGCACCATCAGATAAAATATGAGAAATTTCTTTTCGTTTTTTTGATAATGTAAAGGAGAGAAATGGGGCAACTTTTCTTGGGCAAGAATATTCGGAGTTAACTTAATCTCATGTTTAAACTGGGCGTATCCCATTTCGAACCTCCGACCGTCAAAGCAGAAAGCTCTCAACCACCCACAACACCACTCCACTCAGTGGTTATTCCCTTGTTTTGTGCCTGCAATAATATTTATGTTCTCGTTGTTTCAAATAGTTAGATCAATACTGGTTTAATTTCATGCTATTCAACTGATATTAGTATATTGGATAAAGACTTTAATCAGCCACTTGGATAATAGTATGGATTGTACAAAAGTGAGTTTTAATGTTGGCATTGGCTTGAGGAATATACAGAATAATGCATATGTGATGTTTTAACTTTTTCAAGATGAATACTGATCAGACAATGGGGTTTTGATCACCATTCACCTTCAATCACTGCTGTGATGTATGATTTTGTCATTCAAAAACATATCATTTGGATTTGAATTTTTTTCAAATAAAAAAAAAATGATAAAGTTGTTTTGTCTTGACCTGAAAATGGAAGCTGAAAACGCCAATTTGCTACGTGTTTTTCACCAACACATATCATTAATAGGTGGGATACGTAGTAGTGGGCGGCATGAATACATATTGGTGGTCTTGATGATGGCGCTTAGTTCATACTTGTACATATATAAAGATAATGTTTACTAATTTTAATGGCTATAAGATTTTGTACATTAATAATTGGATTTTATCGCAAATTAAGTCTCTTTTTTTGATTGCTTCTTCAAAATTATTGATATTTCAGAGGTTTTTCAAGGCATCAGGGATGAATATGCTTTTGAATGAACCACCAAGTGCCCAATAAGCATGGTTTTTATCCGTTTTTTAATGATCAATGACCCTCTGTTTTGGTCAAGATAAGGTAAAATTGTGAGTCATCAAAAGAATCAAGACAGAGTCATTGAAATCTTGGTGTTATGAATGCTAAGAAGTAAGAACAGTGTATTAATCATTGAAATTGGATAAATCCAATGCGATTATCAGAAACCAAATTCACGTCACTTTTGAAAGATAAATAGTTTTGTTCTCAAAAATTAAATTAAGTATTCGAATTCAGAAATTGGGAAAACTAGACCCTTTGAAAGTTTAGTAAAAGACCTACTTCTTAAGAACTCTTAACAAAATAGACCTTTTAATAATCTAACAAACATATTAGTTGGATCATAACTTAATAAAAATTTTATTTTGAGAAGAAATTAAGAAATTAATAATTGGCCGTTCTCTAAAAGTACTATTCCAAAAAGGTTCTTTACAAAATAGCTAGCCTCAAATCGAATTTGACTATATCCTAGAATTTTAACTCAAGAGAAAAATAAACACATGTCACAAACATGATTTGAGCAATTGTAAAAAGCAAACTTTTGACAATATGCACATAAAGGGGGAAGAGTCATATTTGGTTTAATTTAAAGTAAGTGACTTTTCTTGATTCTAGGTCATACTTATTATGAATGAAAGCTATCCAGAAAAAGGAAGATCCTGGAAAATAATCTTAGATTTTATATGACCGATAGTATCTTGACTATCTTAGTAAGATACGTTAATGATGCTTTAGACCAAACAAGAAGACATTAATGATGATTTACCTTGTGAAACTTTTGAATACCATTCTCATATGGTAGTAGTGCTCAAATATTTGAGCACTTAATTAGCATCTCGCATGGATAAGATTAATAGGATGGAGTTTAGCTTAGCCATGAATAGGGATCATAGTAGCTTACTCTAGCATTAAAATCTTTAATAAGAGAAGAAATAGAATGAGTACTACTGTTTTAGTCATCAGTATCATCAATGGTTTTGAAGTTGAAAGTTGGTAAGCCAAAAGAGAAGATTGACCTTTGGTACAAAAAGTTGTAACCCTTTTGCGTTTTCTAGGAAAACATACATGCCATGCAGAGTACTGCATCCAGAAACTATGGTCTCAAGAAATCCATCAATCTATGCTCTATTATAACTCTTTTCATTATATATGAAGGGGAAAGCTCTGTAGTTACATAAAACAAAATACTGTACCTTGTTCTGGTAGATAATATTGATTATGTTCAAGAAGAAACTTTGAACACACACACACAAAAAAGAAAGGAGAAAAATTTAGCTATCAGTGCTCAGAATATATCTTTGTGATACAATCACATATATAAGATTAAGAGTTAGCATATTTAAGTTGTACACTTGAACACTACTTTTCTTCAATTAATATTTCTTAGGTCGTCAAAGGGTTGTACATATGCATAAAGGGGTTATTCATGATTCAAGTTCCATTAGAATTCTTTTGCCGATGTGGGTAATGATCAGGCTTCATAACTTTTATATACACGCGGATAAATTATAAAAAACAATATAGGCAAAGATAAATGACTCTTCAATAACTTGATCTCTATTGAAGCAGCTGGTTTACGTGCTTCTACAAGAAACTATTCCAACAATCTGGAAGAATACTATTTTGAGTACATCATTTATTTGAAATGAAATTGTATAATGAATAAGTTGGGTGTTTTGCTCAGCCTGTGAACTAACAAACTCTTACATTTCTTCTGTTGCTAAATGAAAATTAATAAAATCTGACAACAAAGATACCAAAACATGATATAAAAGAATAACCTATGTCATGATCCTTTCATCTGCTTTGAATCAGAAATAGCAAGGCGGAAAATCGAGTGAGCTCCAGAGAAGTTCACCACCTTCTGGGCTAACAGATGATGATGATGATGATAATGTTGATGATGATGATGATGAATAAGAAGAAGAGGAAGAAAGTGACCCCATGTCTGATGGTGATTGAAGATTCATGACAACCTGCTCTTGCACCCTCCCCTCAACAGTCTCGTCCATATAATCTTCGTTGCTTTTTTTATCTTCAACCTTAGGCTCATTTTTAAGTATAGATAACTCTCCATCCGTTTCAGCCTTTGAACCAAGCTTCAGCCTCAAACACTCAGATACTCCATTGAAGGCATAAAGAGAAGCTGAGAACTTTCTCTCGTACTTCATTCTCTTCATGGCCTCTCCAATAATCGATTCTTCGTCCTCATGTTTCTCTGTTTCCATCGGCTCAATCATCTCTTCCGCAATCTCGAAAGGACAGAAGAAACCAGAAAATGATTCCACTGTGTCCACAAACCGAAGATCCATAACCCCCATTTGGTCATAATCTTCCTCTTTCTCTCCTTCACATTGATTGGTCTCCCCATCAAAACTAGCTCCATTTGCACTACTATCATCAGTTCCAACTAGACTCCATTCAAAATTCTCAGTCGTGTAATCAGCTGTAGTTATATCACTGATGTTGTTAGTCAAACTATCACTATGATCTTCCTTCATGGCACAAAATTCTGGCTCATTGAACAAGTTACCAAACAGGGTATCTCCATTATGATCCTCTACTGCTTGATCCTGTTGGTTACAGGGCAAAGAGAAAGGCAATGAAGCACAAGCATTATTGTTATTGTTATTGTTACTATTCCTAGCTTTGAGCCGAAGAAGAAGAAGATTAGCTATTCTTGAGGGAAGAGCCGGCTTTGAATGAGGAGAAGGAGAACAAGGCCAGAAGTTGGTCCGAGTATTAGCCCCTCGGAGCAAACAAGCGGCTTCATCATAAGCTCTAGCGGCCTCTTCTGCCGTGTCATAAGTCCCCAGCCACACTCTTATCTTCTGTATGGTGTCTTTGATCTCCGCCACCCATCTCCCCGACGGCCGCTGCCGCACCCCAACGTATCGCTTTCGAGCTCTCGCTGCTCCATAAAGAACTGCTGGTGGTGGTGAAGTTGTCTCCATTGTCTGGTTCCAACCCATGTCTCCAATTGGGATTTCATTACTGCTCTCTCTCGCTTCTTCCTCTTGATCACACCCTTTCCTCTTTCTAACCATTTTTTCTTTTCCTCTTCTTAATGAAGTTTGTACTTGTCTGTATATCGTCTCATGCATTGCATGCATGCATGTTTCTATAGCTATTGGCTGTAACTATAGTGTTGAATGAAGTCGATAAATTGTGAGTACTCTTTAGTTAAATTACTCGCTTTGCTGTACCAGTATTTATAAGAGTGATTTAGATGATACTAATGGTATATTATCTTTCAATGAGATGGTATATTATCTTTCAATGAGAGAAGATCTGAGAAGGGTTTGTACTATTTGTAGCTATGTCTTTGTACTTTGTTTAAAGTTCGGCATTTCATGATCTTTACTGTATGATATCTCACATTCTAGGAAGGTGAAGTTCTCTGACCAAGTCTGCCTTTCAATGCTTCTCAAATTAGCCAGTACTTACCTGAACTAGTTATGACCAGTCAGAGAACTACAAGTGGATATGGGATTTTTCTCTTTCAACACAAAAACAAAATTTCATGATATTCAATAGGGTTAGCCAAAAAAATCCATGAAGTTGCAATTTAAAACATGAGTTTTAGTTTCTAAAAAAATTTAAAAAAATAAAAAAACTTTCATATTTTAAAAATCAAAAAATTTTGCAATTTAAAACATGAGTTTTAGTTTCTAAAAAAAAATAAAAAAATAAAAAAACTTTCATATTTTAAAAATAAAAAAATTTGTACTTCCACCTATATTTTGACAAAATTTATTCTCAAAAAATTACAAATTTAGACTCGGATTATCTTATTTTTATTTTCAAAAAGTTAAAATATTTCCACAAAATATCGTTTGGATTAATATAAAGTAAGCAAGATAGGGACAGGGATATAAATTTTCTAAATTTTAAAATATGAAGGTATTTTTTTTGTAGAATTCAAAATTTAAAATTTAAATTACAAAAAAGTCAAATATTGAGTATCTTTTACCGTTAACTCTTCAATAAAATATAAACTTTAGTTGAATGTAATTTTTTTTTTTTCAAAAAAAAGAAAAAAAGAAAGTAACAGTGGAAAGAAACAACAACATTGTAAAAATCAGAGTTGTAAAAGAGACATTTTGTCCTATTAGCTTTTTTTTTTTTTTTTCTCACTTTGAGCATTTGATTGAATAATCTTCGTTACTACCAACAAAAAGCAAGATTTGTGTGATTGTGACCAGGGATTAATGAGCCCCGCAGGCCCCTCCAGCCGCAAACACTTTTGATTAATTTTATTTTTATATTATTTCATTGATCTTGTCAATAAAATGGCAGTATATAAAGTAATTGTGTAGATGTATATAGAATCAAATAGGTGACGGATGTGTGGTAGATCCATATGAAAGAAATCGTTGTGTGACAAAAACCAGAGGAAGAGACGAAACTTGGATATATTCCTAAAGGGTATGCGTTTTTAATGTCGTCGTTTTACGGCATTGAAATTACCACCATTGCTAATCATAAAAGCATTGTTATTATTAATATTATATAGTAGATAATATAGAGTGTACACCCTGGGGACCATTAAAGCAGCAAGCAAGAGGCGAGAGATAATGACTCGTTGGACTTGTTCTTCTTTCTCCCTCCCGTTGCAGAAACGGTAGAAATTGATGGAGAGAGCAGCTGGGACGCGGTGAGGGAGACAGACGGCAATAATTTTGAAAACGGCAAATAAGGCTTTGCGAAGGGCAAACGTCTCCTATAAACAACGACAAACGACATCAGTGTATAAAAACGACAATTACTCTTATAAGCGACCAATTACAGACAACGACAACGACATTTTTTTTACAAAACGACAAAAATGGATGAACTATAAGGAGTTTTCGGCAACCCCGACGTCTGAGTCTTGACGTAGCGTTAGACTAAGAGCGAACAAAAAACGACAATTACTCTTGTAAGCGACAAATAATATAAAACGACAATGTGTTCTTAAAATGCCGAAAACGGATGAAGTTTATGAACTGTAAGAGTCTTCAGAACTCTGACATAAAGTTAGAGAGAAGAACAAATTACAGTTTTTCTTTGGTTTTAACCAAATTTTTATACTTTTGTACCCTCTTTTTCTTTATATATAGAACAAATCACAGTTTTTCTTGGGTTTTAACTAAATTTTTTACTTTTGTACTCTCTTTTTCTATATGGCATCGTTTGGTATGCAAGAGAGGATAGGATAAGATTAGACTATTTTAAAAGATTGGATTGGATAGGATAGGATAGGATAAGATAGAATTATAGTCCAATCCTATCCTTTGGTGTGCTACTTTTTATTAGGATAGGTGTGTTTCATAGTTTTAGGTAAATTAACGAATTTTGAGGTTTGATTATTTAGAAAAATATCACTTTTAAAAATTATTTTAGAAATGTATCCTTTTTGGAAATAAAAATATCATTTTAAAAACTTATTTCCAAAAATACCACTTTTTAAAAAGATATTTCGAAAACTTTAAAAAAATATTTTGAAAATTACCACTTTTAAAACTTATTTTTGGAAAATGACATTTTTTAAAAATTATTTGCAAAAATACGACTTATAAAAAAATATTTTGAAAAAGTTAATTTCGAAAGTACCATTTATTACTACTTCAAAAACATTCTATAATTTTTGATCAAATTCATAATCCCCTCTAATCTCAAATTCTTAAGTAGTTAAGATTATCTTCTTTTAAGGGGATTATTTTTAGAGTGGATTATTTTAATTTAATCTAATATCTCTCATATACATGCACTAAATATGGGATTAATTTAATCCAATCCAATCCAGTCCTTATCCTACATTCCAAACGTAGCCTATATATATATACAAACGTAGTCCTGAATTTTGCAAAATGAGGGGGCATAATTTTGTAGTTTCAAGAATCAATAAAAATTATCAAAAGTGATAAAAAAATTTTAATTCAGTTTTTCAAAACTATCAATATATTTTTTCAAAACAAAAATACTTATATAACTGTCTTAACGTATCCGGGGGGGGAATCATTACAAAAGACGGCTACTTTATTGAACGACAATAAATACTGAAGAAACAACAACCTCTATCACTTTAGAGAAATGACAACGTTAACAAGTCAGGAAAAAGAAAAACATGCTTCGACATGATAAGAAAAGGACAACATAAGTAAAACTTCCATTATAAAAGGGCGGGAAAGGAGGGGGGGGGGGGGGAAGAAGTCTAAAACAAACGACAATAAACAAAGGAGACGAGAACTGTATAAAATGATTGAAAAACCCTATAGCTGGTATGACAATTGTATGAAATCAAGGAAATGATCAAATTCTACAAATGACTTATTATCTTTTTTTGCTCACAAATTCTACGAACGACTTTCGTATCAGGGCGCTTTCAAAATGACAATAATAGAAAAAATAAGTCCCTAAAAAAAAGATATAGTCTGATTGGTAACCATACATGTCTCTAATATTGAAATATTGAGCTCAAATATAAGTTTGCTCACTAAAGCTAACTTAGTGAGTGAGGTGAGGTGGGGTGGATTTGGGTGTTAGGTCGAGAGTTCGACTCTCAGGTGCGTAAAATGGACAATAAGTCGATAAAAACGACAATATTGTACAGACAATAACCAATTTTTATTTATTTATTTGTTTGTTTGTTTATCTTTATGGAGACAATAACCAATTCTCATTTATTTATTTATTAAAAAAAAAAAACGGGAGAGAGAAATATAGATTAAGAAAATAGCTCTTATGCAATCAGGACCGTTGTCCTGTAGGTCCTATTGTTCTGGACAACCGTGATGCCACATACGCAAAATTCTTAAAATATTAAGCTAGGAAACTCTTCTTCTGTTCTATTGTTAAAAGATTTAGGAAAACATATAATATGAAACTTTCACTAAATCATAACTACGGCTAAATTTACAGGCCAATTCACATGAACGAGCACACATCAAAATATGCATGCGTATGTAAGGTAACACTGGACAAGACTACCTTCTTTTTCTTTTTGTTTTTTTTTTTTTCTCCTGGCTGCTGGTACTGTATATTTTGCACATGGAAAAGAATCAATTCCGTATATAACATAGAGAACAAGAAAATAAATAAATAAATAAACAAAATCAATCTCAAACTGGAGCAGAATTGAGAAGGGGCCTGTGAAGGCTGTCAGTGTCAGTGTCAGGCGAGTAACGAATTGGCATTAAAGCTGGGTCCTGATAGGCGGTCACCAGTTCCTGAAAGAATTTAGCCATTGCAGGATCCCCTTCGTCCTGCCTATCCCTTTTGATCAAACTCTGAAAACAGAAGAAAAAACCCGGCTCAACATGAGTATGGAAGCTAAAAATGGTGCTTCAAACCACTTGACATTGAGTGCTAGAGTGTAAACTTATTCATGGTTTATAGTTAAGACATACTTCAGCAGAGTAGGCAACAAAGATCGGAAGGAAGCGTTTGCGGCAGTACTCGTTGAAAAGAAGAGTGAGGATTGGAAGAGGAAAAACAAAGGTTGATGCTTTAGGGAGCTTCTTCAACGTGAAGATTCCCACTGCAATGGCGTGCATGAGTACCAGAGAAAATATCATTGAGTTGTGCACAATAGGCCAAAACTTCCCTGCTGTTTCATACCTCGGTGCATAAACGTTAATGAGCTGCAAAAAACAATTTTTCTGAGTATCATCAGTGTTGGATACAATTTAATCACATCGAAAAATCTCTCTTTTAAGTATTTTGGACTGCTCCGTGACAAATGAGACTCGTATGAAAATTTTGAAAACTGGATGATCTGGAAAGAGCAAGCAACAATTAAAGTTCCTCTAATTTGTCAAGTTAGACAACCGTAAACTGTAGTTACTCATCAGATGAAAAAAAAGAGAGTGAAAGAATATTAAAGTCATAAAAGCCATCTGACCTGATTACGGAAGATTATGTATCCAAGACAGAAGTACACCAAGAGAAAGGGAAGAATTAGTGGAGCAAGGAAGAAGTACGTAATTCCAAGGAGTCCAAAGAAAAGAATTCTTGGAATATCCTTGTGGTAAGAAATAGATGGAACTTCAAGTTCATCATCGTTACTTTCAGTAAACGGTCTCTTTATGAGACTGCAAAACAAAGGAATTACACGGAACAACTCTGACGATGCGCTTGTCCATCCAGATGTGACAACATATGCAATAAAAAATGATGCCTGCAATCAAACTAACAGTTGTTATAACAATGAAGAAGTGAAGCCAATGGTACTAATCATAAACATAAGGTATCACATGTAACATTGATATAGTTTCTTTTATGTTACACACCTAGACTAAAACAGTAAACAAATTATCTCCTTACCTGGTTAGATGATACTAGAGAAATATTAACGTTTGAAAATGTTCACTAAAATTTATCAGCATTCTCTTGTGCCTAAGAAGAAGAACAAATGTAGACCTGTCTTGTGCATTTTATTCCATGCAGTAGTGGCAAGATAGAAGGTTGAAGTCATAAACAAACTCCACAATTAAAAACCATACTCACCTGTGCAGGGACAGCAACAGCTAGCTTTGAAGGAATATTCTTGGGCTCAAGGAAGATATTTATCTGAGATAAAGCTGAGCCAGAAAATACAGAAGCAAAAAATATGTTCCATATTGTGAACCAAAGTACTTTATTACATGCACTCTTTTCTATCTCACTGTGAGAAATATATCCTTGAAGAGATGAAAGGAACTCCATGATTGGGGGCACCGTTTTCAAAAATAACAGAAGAATGAGATTGGGGAGGTATCCAGTGATAACTTGACTAACTATACTTCTGCATAAAGAGACACGAATGTTGGTTCAGTGTGGCATCAGCAAATTTCACAAATAAGCAACCGGGAATTTTGGCATGAAATCCCAAAAATTTTCACAATAAGAACCATGTTGTTACCATTGGAGCAAAAGAATATGCGAGCACGGAAAACTAGTCAACCTGATTTAAGTCTCTGGCGGTATGCTTTTCACAATTTGTTATCTTGATGTTATCTAATAATTCATAAAATCTACAATACTTTGGCCTTTTCGCTGAGACAAAGTACTAGGTAACTAAAATTTGAGGATAAAAAATTCCTCTGACTAAACACCTTCAGATGCTTCACTAACCAAAAATTAATCTTCTACCAGCACAATTAGAGTGCTCAATAACCCCCTTCCCATAAAAAGGTGAGATAAAAAATAGCAACGACACTTTCCAATGGAAAGTTTCCACTGCACTTACATGGTAAGAAGGCTTTTTAGGAAGGGAAGCCAAATTTCCAACTGACTCAGGTTGGTAAGACCTTGCACGACTACAACAGGAATAAGGAACAAGACTGTGAGAAGAATACATGCAACTACAACCACCAGTTTAGATATCCATCTTCGCATGAATGATGCGGAAAAGAAAGCCCAGTAAACATCACGAGGCTCAGGAGCTTCCTCGGTGACCCAGTGAGTGGGATTGATCGATTGTCGCATGTGAAAAGCAGCAGCAGCACCATACCGAGACTTGAAGGAGACAAAAGCAGCCTGAACTTCCTAATAAATTATGAAGAGAAGGAAGATCACAGGGATGCACCAGTTACAACAACATATCCAGAATCCAGCTTAACCAAAGAGGAAAAATAATCTTTTGAAATAAAAATAGACAGAACAATGCCATTGCCGTTAGCTTCACTCATGTGAAGATGGATATCTAAGCTAGTGGTTGTAGTTGACAATTATTTTCTGGTAAAATCAAAATAAGAAAAATAAAAGTTTTCTTGTATAAGAATAGAATAGGCTTTGACACTTACTTGTCCTGCATATGAAACCCCTGATTGCTCCAGTCTTAAATTTTCCTCTAAATCTTCTAGCTGCTTTCCATAATGGTCTACAAGATCAACCTTACGGCCACATAGTCCAAAACAGCAGTTACGTTGATATTTACGTTGAGTGGGATCTGACCGTAAATATATGAGTCTCCTGTACAATTTCTTTGCATCATGCTACATTAAAATAAAATTAAAATAATCAGCAACTGTTTGAAACAAGTCTTAGAAAGATCTTGCTGTTTCTATAAAGATGTAAAAGAAAATACAGAAACACCTACTGACATAAATCATAACAGATTACAGAACTGGAGCCTTCTCTAAGTGGGATGGAAAAGAAAAGAAAAATGCACCAGATCTATCTAGTTTATACGTTATATTTTCTTATCTCTCCAAAGCAACAAACTGTCATTTTATTTACTCAAAAATGAGTTATGCTTGATCCTAAACAGAATCCATACATGTTTAGTTCCCACTGCACATTTAGCAGTCATATTGGAAATACTTGGATGTTGCTTTAGTTTCTTCATCAAATACTGTTTGTTTTTGTAAAATTCTAAATTTTCTTGAGTTTTCTATCATCCAGCAAAAATTTTGAAATTGGCTTAGTGTCTTCTTCCTACTTTTGAGTTCAACTCTGCTGCCCATGTTGTATCTAATATTGATTCTAACTCCAGTTCATCTTCCCAACTAACATATATTAAATGCGAAGATATTGTTAAATAATGTACTCAAATATGACTCATAAAAAACCAGTTGATATAGAGCTCAATGATTTTACAAATAAGCACCGGTTATTCTGATTATATTATAAAAACCAAATATGATCATGCCTAAAAACTCAATCATACAGAAAATCCAAAATGGGGATAGAGGTCCAACAGAATTCATGAGAACATTATACGAGAGAAAGACAGCAAACAAGTACTTACAATGAGATTTCGAAGTTTGTTTGATCGATGAACTACCATATTTGACAGATATGTTGATGGGTAATACTCTTTAAAGAAACCGTCAACACACTCACTGACACTGCTTCCAGAAGAAACAGGCACACTACGAACTAGTATCGTGAACTGATGTGGTTGAGGCTTGGATGAATAAAAATAAGCCAATCTTTTTGAAGAAATATATTTATATTCCTGCAGAAAAATTAATATTCAGTATCAAGTTCAAATTTTGGCTCTATTTTAGGCTGCGAATAACAAAGCTGTTCACAAGCATCTCAGATGTGTACTATATACACACAGATCCTAGTTTACCATCATGACCTAATAACACTTTTCATTACAAATGTGATCAAAGTCGGCTGAAATGTTTACATTAATCAACAAGAAGAACCACACAAAGCTACTTACATGATAAAGTAGGTAGCAGACAAATATGGTGACTGCATAAATAGCAGAGAAGTGAATCCAAAGACTGCCAAAAATCAAACAATAGAATGTTATATTCCTAAGTTTGCCACATAAATGAAAAAATAAATAAATAAATAAAAACTAACACTGCGAACTTAGTAAGAAAGTTTATTCCTTCCTTAGAAGTCATCAAAGCAAAGAGACATTCTAAACAGAATAGAAAAAAAAATGGATTCTTTCCAAACAAGGCAGAACTACCAGCCTTAGTGTTTTAAAACAAAACATATAGGTTTTAAGGACAACTTGAAAAACAGAAGAAGTCTAGTTTGCTCAATCCTTCCAATCACTTAACAAATTGCTATCCCTAGGCTGCTATATCACTGTATTCTCACAACTTCAAACTAGTCTTCAAATTAATATCCGATCTACAGTTAACATTCTTACTTCTTTGAGCCATTGTTTACATTCGAAATAGTAAACACGTCCAATGAGTTATTTGACAGATTAGTTAAGTCAAGATTGTCAAGCTGATCTCCGGAGCAGTTCACTGGAAGAATAACAAAGATCCCAATAACCCCAGCAAACAAGAATACTTTTAGACTGCAATAAACAAAATAAATTTAGCAGCATGAACTTTAGTTAAGATGAAATCGAGAGAAGTAATTGATGAAAAAAAATGATACAGAAACAAGGGTAAATACTTGCGTGATCACTCTCACAAACACACATAAAAGAAATATTATACTGATTTAACTCCATAGTCTTATGCCAGCATTGAAATAAGTAACTCTATTACATGTTACAAATGACTGTTTACAAATTACAATTTAAGCTAATACCATTAACTTTCATATGTCATTCAACAACTAAAATACTCCACTCTCCTCCCTCATCTCCCTCTAAAAGCAAACAAGAAAACTATTGAGTTAATTGGTTCAGAACTGACCAACTGCTGAGCTGGCAATCTGAAACCATTAAGAAAGGGAGTTTAGTTACTTGTTAGTTAATACGGTTAAAAGCCTTGTTCCTTTGGCCATGTATACAAAGGGATATAGCTTTACAACTAATCTACAACACTGGAATTTGATTTAACAAGTGGGTTTCACAGAAGAGTGTTCTTGTATTCTAGACTTTCTTTCCCGGGTTTGGAAACAGACTTTGTTCTTTTTCTTTTTTTTTTTTTTTTTCGAGGAATAAACAGACTTTGTTAGAGAGCTTAAGCTCGTAAACATGGTTCTTGATGATGTTAATGAATTTTCCTGGTGACTCTTTCCGTGGACGTAGACTCATTTTGAGTTGAACCACCTAAACTGGTGTCTCTATACTGCTTTGATCTTTCTTTTTCAGTTTCTTCGTTGCTTTGGTTGTTAGTTCATTTCTAAGTGATTGTTCCTGAGGCTCTTGACAGTCTTTAGAGATTGTTTGTGTGTGTGTGCTTCGTTTCTTATAAAACCCAAATCTAAAAGTAAGAAACTCATGTATTCTATACACTAAAACTAAGAATTTTAGCAAATATTTGAATTTCAACTTACTTTCATAAACAAGACATACTTAAACCATAGTACCTGAATGTTATAACACGCATGAAAACCACGGCATCCAAACCCGAAGAGGACAATAGCTCCTCTTCAGAGAGCTTCCAAGCATTTTTCAACCAACCAGGAGAAGGTATTAGCCTTTCCAAGTTGAAATAACTCTTCCCTTTAGATTTCCCTTCAGCCACCAAACGAGGCACGTAAACTTCATAATTGCTGGGCTGTTTCCTCAATATAGAGTACAAAGTGAAAAATAAAACACACAGGCCAGAGTTTATTCCCACTGAGGTCAAAAGAGCTGAAACCAGCATTTTCCCAGGTCAATATCAAAAAATTTGATCACAAATATGGATTGATCTCCCTGTAAATAGTTCAAATACAGCAAATTAAATGAAAAAACTCAAGTGGGTATTCATAAAAACATGAAATTTCTAAGCAGAAATTCAAAACCCAGCTGGTATAGTATCAACAAGTAACAGTAATTTATGCTCATACAAAAGAATTAGTGGATCATAATGAATAAAAAGCCATAAACAGAATTATTATGTGATTTCTTTCCAAATTCAAGAAGCTGAACAAAGAAAATCAAACCTCTTTTGACTAGCACACAGTGATGGATTTTGAAACTGTGTTTCTGTATTTTTTTTTATTATTATTTTTTAGATTGGAAAAGTAGGTAGCTTAAAACCGACCATTTAGCTAAGTGCTTAATTTTATTTTTTTTTATTTTTTATTTTGGTTCTCTTTCAGGTAGTTTCCCCGTTTCAACTTTGCTTTAGTACCAAAATTGCCCCTCTTTTGTTCATTGTTTCTTAGTCAAGACTCAAGCAACAAAAGCCAAACACTGGCAACTTCGGTTCGGCTCCGTGTGGAGTACTGTTTCAGCCGAAAATGGGGATTTTTTATAGGGGGTTGATTTGGGGATTTCATATTTGGAGCTGAAGGGATAGTTGTTAGCAACTACCGGTCAGAATTCCCGCCAGAGTAAAAAGTCCAAGCTCCAAAGCTCGACGCTCAGCTCACGTGACATGTCACGTGTGTATTTGACGTTATTACTACTATTTATTTTTAGAGATAATTGTAAAAAGATACTCTACAGTATGATATTTCTGCAATTTTAATTATACTTTTTAGTCTTTATAAAATTATGTCTCCACATTTCAAATTTCTACAAAATTGTACATTCTGGCCATGTTTGGTGTTCCGTGTTGTATTGTATTGTATTGCATTTGTATTAAGATATTAAATTAGGTGAATACTACTTTTTTTTTCCTCATTAATTAAATCTACCACCATACCACTTTTTTAAATGAATTCTTGATGAGTTCTTGACGAATTCTTGACGATTTTGACGAATTCTTGACAGATTCTTGACGTGAATAGTAATCTTGACAGATTCTTGATGGATTCTTGACGGATTCTTGATGAATTCTTGACAGATTTTTGACTAATTCCCTCCCAAAAGTGGTAGAATCTAATAGTGGTGGTAAATTTAGTTAAACGTTTGAAAAAAGTGATAATTGTCTACTTAACCCTATTAAAAAGTTAATTTCGAAAAATACTATTTTTAAAAATTTACTTAGAAAAATACTATTTTTAAAAAATATTTAGAAAAATATCACTTGTAAAATTACTACTTTTTAAAAATTATTTAGAAAAATACTATTTTTAAAAGGGATAAAGTGATGCGAGAGAAATTAAGAAAAAAAAAAGTGAAGAGAGTGGGTATTGTACAATACTAAGTTGAAGTTGAAATTATGTAATACAGTGTAATATAGACCTTTTATTTTGTATTAGATAATACTTTCCGTATTGTATTAAATTTCAATGTCGTATTAAATAATACAATATAAAAACACAACCAAAACACAGTATTATATTTAATTAATATAATACAGAGCCTTATACAGTATACCAAACATAACCTCTGTGTATAAATTGGGTGATTTGTGCTAACTGTTGTAAGTTATTTCTACTGGATTTTTTGTATTAGTCAGTAAAAATATTCTCAATTCAAATTATGTGTTTAGTGAGAAATTTATTGATCAATTTATATGCAAAAAGTACAAATTTACATAAATTCAAAATATAGAGGTATAATTTTGCACAAATAAAAAATAGAATTAAATTTCAAGAAAAACGATATCCCAAGAATTTTTTTTTTTTTTTTTTTTTTTTTTTTTTGCAAATAACCCCTTTTTCTTGGGAAGGTTCTCATTGCTGGTTGCTTCATGTACCTTTTGACTAAAAGTATCTAAATCTGGTTTTTCTTGAAGCAAAGAGAACAGTTTCGTACGCATTTTTTATTCATTATTAAGAAGAAATTATTGTGCTATTTCAATCATTCTGCAGAATTATTGTGCTAATATTTGTGATGGGGGCATATGATTAGAGTAGTGGCTCTAGCCATAACTGGGCCTCATCGCCCTCTTTGGAGAGGGTGGAGGGAAAAGGACATGGGCAAGACCAACAAACAAAACCGGCCCAAATCGAAATCAACTCTCTCTTCTTCTTCTTTTTTTTCCCAAAGCTCTTAAATAAAATCAAGTGCCTTTGGGATTTCGACGACAAGATGATATTAATGAGCATCATTGATTTTGTTTTTGTTTCTTTTTTTTTTTTTCTTTTTTGACAAAATACTCTACAGTCCCCTCATTTTCGTTGAGAGTAGTTTTTTACTACTTCACATTTGAAATTTCGTCCATACACCCCAACTTTTACATATGTAATGTCACTTTGCCTCAGTTTTCACAAATATTGTGTGATATCCCGATTAGCAAATGATGTCAAATGAAATATCATTTTACCTACCAAATATTGAGACACACTAAATAAAAGAGAATGAAGTAGATAAAATCACTATATTTTCAAATCTTTATATAAATTAGGAAAAAAATTTACATTTAAAATCGATAATTATGAGAATTTTCAATAATCTCATTTGCATATAACTACATTCAGTTTAAATGTATGTAATTTCAATTTAAAAAAAAATCAAAAACTTTCCTCATCCATATTCACAGACTTTTAGCAGGACAGATTGGTACCATGTTTGTAAAAAATTGACAACGCAATACCATACTTGTGAAAATGGGATAAACTAACAGTATATTTACAACAATGAGGTATTTTGGTTCAATTTCAAATGTGAGAGAATAAACGGGTATTCTTAGCAAAAATCAAGGGTTATAAGGTACATTCTCTCATGTATTATTAGGTTTTACATGGGTAATCAATTTTTTTTTTTACATATTAATGCTGAAAATGCATCCATCATTATAAATAGGTATAATCTCAGGAATACCCCTCTATTTTATTTAAATACCAAATTTAACCTTCTGTTCTCATAAAACAAAAATATCTCCTCTATTTTCTAAAATAGGAAAAAAGTAACCTTATTTTCCTTTTGGTCAAACTTTTTACTAAATGTTTTTCTAAGTGACATTAATTCCCATACAATATTGATATCCAAACAACCTTTTATTGATTTCTTAAAAAAAATAACAATCTAAAGTTTATTGCCCAAAAAAAAATTTAATCAATATTTTTCTATATATAGTATAAAAAAAAAGTGTGATTTTATTTTCTTAAATAAAAATTAATTATATTAATATAAAATGTTTGGTAAACATATGCAAAGGTATTTTAAATACTTCATATTTCAACTTTGATAAAAAATTGTGCCAGATTATACTTTTTTAATATTTTGAAAAATAGAGGGAGAGAAGAGAGAGTTGAATAAGATAGAGTTTTCAACACATTTACCTATAAAAACCCAAAAGAATTACAAAAATACGAAGGTCAATATTTTTTTCTAATTTCTGTACAATTTTTATTAGAAAGGTATCATTTTTAAAGATTATTTTAGAACAATACCATTTTTAAAATGATTACTAGTTACCAGTTTTTGAAAACTAGTTACTATAAATCCTTTGGTTATTAACCAATTCTGGAAACTGATTACCGGTTATTATTTTAAAATTGATATTTTTCTAATAAAAACCGTACTGGACCTAAAAAATACATGCCACCGTATTTTTTAAATTGTTTTCTGAAAATACCATAAAAGGCCTAATTTCCATAATAGATGGGATGTTTTTGAGATTATCTATTATAAATAGGGATAACTGCAAAAAAATACCCTGAAGTTTGGGTGTTCTGCAATTTAAACCCTGAAGTTCGAACTCTGCAAAATAATATCATGAGATTAAGAATTTCTGAAAATTTATACCCTGGACAGATTTTTTGACCAATTTTAGGAACGAAAAAATAATAATATCCTCAATTAAAACTAGATTAATCCATATTATTCATCTTAATTTTGAGGATATTATTGTATTTCATCAGTTAAAAATCAACACAGGGTATTAATTTTTAGAAATTGGTAATCTCAGGCTATTATTTTGCGGAATCTAAACTTTAAGATTTAAATTACAGAATATCCAAACATGAAGGTATTTTTTTACAATTATCCCATTATAAATATAAGAAAATCACATAATTAATACATGACAAAAAGTTAGATTTGATTCTCAGGAGGTGAAATACATTATACATTGCTAAGCGGTGGCATGATTTAAATTTCTTTTTTCTTTTTTTTTTAAATTACACTGATCATCGTAGGATGTGTCCAATGTTGAGTCCCACATGAACCTTATTTTTGGTCACACGAGTTCAAGTTGAAGAGCCAGTAGCCAAGACCGTAACCCAAAAAAAAAAAAAAAAAATCGTCGGTTTCATTCTCTCCGGGTCTACACCAGATATTTATATAATCCACCACCACAAGAGATATGTTACTACCACCTCCTTAGATATTTTGTTAAAACCCATATACATACGAAACTTTTGCTGTCTAATCGGATATATACAATTATCTTTACTGAAAATCAATAAAAGCAAATTTTGAAAAATAAAAATAGGCGCGTAGGGGCGCCCTTACGTAGGGTCCTGTCTATTCACCATTGAATGAAAATCTGTATATAAATAGATCCTTTATAGATTCTCGTTATTCTCCACAGATTCTCATCCAACGATAATTAAGACATGACCCTACGTAGACGCCCCTACCGTAGTCATCCCCAATAAAAATAGTCTCAAAACTTCAAAAACGGTATTATCAGGTAGTGTATCCACTTGTGTAAGCCTTCTACCTTGTACATTCTCCATTATCTACTGTGTCAGTAATCTGACTCGAAAGTCAGCTCAAGCACAAGGAGTCAATCTAAAGCACCAATGGAAACGGATGATGGCGCCGAGTTTCCTGAGTCCTTGACCGAGTGGGAACAAATCGACTCACCATTCCCTCTGACCCGTCATCCGCCATCGCAGCAATCCATGTCTCCTTCAGCCGTAAACGACAACCAAGTCCCTCCGACGATTCCTCTTGAGCCTAACTCGCCGTCTTCGTCTTCTTCTTCTTCATCGTCATCGCCAACGCCTCCTTCTTCGTCATCTTCAACGAATTTGAGGCCCGAAGAGGAGGCTCGACGGCCGCTGCCCCTGCCGCCGCCGCCGCGGCGGTCAGACTCTCGGCTCGTATTGGTGATAGAAATCGCGAAGCAATTGAGGTTGCGATTCGGGATTCTGAGCCGCGAGGTCCTTGGAGCGGCTTGCAAGGTGTGTGATTACAAGCTGGTCGCGGGGAAATTCTGGTCAATTGCGTCGGTGGCCGGGGTGGTTGCGGCAGTGTTGCTCTCTCTGCTTTACGCTAGGCTGCGGCGGCGGCCGCGGTGGAGACCGAGAGCCCTTCGCCGCCGGGACGATAACGGGCGGTTGCTTCTTCTCCTTAGAGAGAAAGATGAGGTTAGTTTGTTTAATCGTTTCCTCTTTCCAAAGCTGAGAGACTGAGACTGTCACTGTCTGTTGTTCTTTTAATGTAAGCATGTTTCTCTCTAATTTGATTGTCGTTTACTCGATATAATCTGCAGAAAATCAGCCAGTTGCTGTTTCAGATTGCGGAAATGAATGAAGCATTATCGGCACGCCGCAGGGTTCCGGTGATTCGAATTGGTTGAGCAGCAGCCCATGGATGGACACCACCAACTTAGATGCTGGCTGGTATAGTATCTTGATAATGTCACCACCAACTTAGATGCTGGCTGGTATAGTATCTTGATAATGTCTCTAGTTCTAGTGCATCTATTTCTTGTTGTACACCATATATATATATATATATTGTTGTACACCTTAGTTATTTCTCCAAAATCTATATATTTGCATTCATATATCAATTAAAGCCAAGGCTTTTTGTTTTTCCTGTAAACTATGCTAGCAACTTGGTGAAAAAAAGGGACTTTCCAAGTCATATACTGTAATCTGTAATCACACAACAGGAATTCATACATCATCATCGTGCAATTGAGAAAATGAAACTGACCCTTAACGAAACAAGTACCGTAAAAACAACAACAGACTCCAGAGTTCTTGGAGAATAGCCATTGCATAAGTGGGTTAAAGTAACAGAATCAGGTTCAAAGTACAGAGATTGGAAAGGTTCAGTAACAAAGACCAAAGAAAAATGTCTCATTTCGTGACAAAGTCAAATTAGACAAGAGAAATCTACATTCATAATTCCAATTACACAGCCCAAAAGGAGAGCTTGTATGTACTGATAAAGCAAGTTTTGCATTTAAATTTTTAGTTCAACCATTCAAACTTTTCAATAAACAAATGCCCAAAAAGGAGATATGCCCTATTCATGTAACAATTATAACAGATCAACAGCTACATTCAGATTTGGAATAACAGTGACTACATAAATAGGTTGCCTGTCGATTCAACATAAAAGAATTCTGTATCTGCTTGGATTCAGCCTTTTCTATAACGAACGCGAAGAAGAAAGCCACTAACTCAGATACGTGATGATAATTGGAATCAGGAGTGTGAGTTGACCAAACCATATCAAATAGACCTTGAACAAAGTTACATCAAACGCAGCAAGAATGGATTAATAACGATCTCTATCAATGACCCCTAAGTGCCGAATGCCGAATATCAAATTGATCTACAAACTCCAAAGGTGTGGTTGTTTCATTCCTGACCCTCTTGATCTTAGGACTCAACAACCCTCTATGCCTAAAACCATATAACTTAAGTACCTGGTTATCTGCAAAATTGAAAGCTCTTTCCATGCTTTTCAAACACCTATCGACCGCGTAATCTCCATAGCTCCCACAAGGCTTGCAACCCACAAAATGTGTCACAAATGGCCACCTCTCATCACCCAAACCCGGGTGATACTTCTCCATCATCTCCTCATAACGGTCAACCAACCCGGCCCAGTAGCCATGTAAGAAGTAAGAATTTTCGACGAACACCTTGTTCATCCACTCGTCCTTCTTCGAGATCAGCAAATAGATCAATGCAGATTGATCATCAGCTTCGAATGCCGGCCTCCCCTTCAGATTGGCCGTCAAAATCTTACCCGCCTCTTCTCGAATAGGCCCCTTGGGACCCATTGGAGCCCAAGCATCAAGCAAATCCAGAGACCACTGGCAGTTCCTGAACAAGAAGCTACCAGTATTCAAAGCAATCCACGACTTTTGCTCGAAAAGCAAATCCGGGTAGCCATGAATAACCAAGTTGTGGTTCTCATACTTTGACAGTGGAACCTCGAAGACTATATCTGTGAACAGAGCATCACTATCCATCCACCATATCCACTCCACCTCAGGATGAGACAACATCAATCTTCGAATCATGGGCAACTTGGCCCAATACCCAGCAAGCTCCTTATCCAAATGAGCAATATTGTAAACAATTTCAATCCCATGAATCCTGCAATAGTCAATCTTATTCTTGATCGACTTCAAAAGATAGTGATCCCCAATTGGGTTATCACAAGGCTTTGGGGGCGACCCAGTTAGAAGCAAAACCCTAGCTTTCCCATTCACGTAGTTGGGAAAATTAGGGTTTTGGCCCAGCCAATTCCTCCTCTCCTGGTCCCAATTGGAGATTTTGGGACCGAGAGTGTAGGTGACATTGGGGTTAATCTCGGATTCAAAGGGCTCGTCGGGGTCATTGGGGTCGCTATCGGATCGTATCTCGGCGAGGATCCGGTTGGTCTCCTCGGCGATCTTTTGGGCGTCGACGTCGTCGCCGGAGGAGCCGGTGAGGCTCCCGATGCCGACGGTGCCGCGGAGAACGAGGATGGTGACGAGGCCGCAGAGAATGGTGATCTTGATGTTGTTGAAGGTCTTCTTGATCTGACGGCCACGAGGCAGGGAACGGCCCCTGGTGTTCGCCGCCGTAGTGGTGGGGAGCGCCGCGGCCGCCATGGCTGAGCCTCTTTTCAGGGCCGTGAAGCTGTCATGGCCCATTTGTTTTTGTAAAACCTCGAGCGTGATTTTGTTTTTGGGGGGAGAGTAAGTGAGGAAATGAATGGCTTAATAATGATAATAATGGCTTAATTGGGGAAAAATGTCTAATTGATTGGAAAAGCTACAATTTATTTATTTATTATTGTTTATTTATTACATATTATTTTTTTGAGGGAGGGAAATGACGTGCAAGGGTGTTTCGTGTTTGTTTGTTTTGAGTGCATTGGACATGGAAGGATGGTGCACCAATAGGCATCCAAATGCACCAACCATTTTCCTGTTTCTTTTTATTTAATTATTTTTTGTCTATTTTTATTTATTTTACACGATCATAACATTATTAAACTAATAACATTATTTTTATTTTACTAATAGGCGTTTTCCTATTAGTATAACTGTCAAATACGTATAACAAACCTCGAATCACTTTTATAAATGAATGAGATTGCTCAAACATGACACACACTCTAATTGTGGAACTCCTCCAAATTAAAAAGAATGTTATAAAAAAAATTTGAGGCGTTTTCCTATTAAACTATGAGATAGGCATGGCCGTCAAACACGTATAACAAATCTCGAATCACTTTTATAAAGGACTGAGATTGCTCAAACACAACAAAGACTCTTATTGTGAGACTCCTCTAAAATAAAAAGATCTTTTTTTGAAAAATAATCTGAAAAGAATGTTGCGTGCATTAGATGCATCATATTCTCAAACGAAGTGAAGTATATAAGATTAGAGACGTTAATTGGTTGTTTTACATACACTTCTCAAAAATGACTAGTCGGTTTATTAATTATACCCAAACAAAATGAAGTTTATAAAGGTCCGAGATTGCTCAAACACGATACACACTTTTATTGTGAAACTCGTCTAAACTAAAAGAATGCTTTTTTATTTTGAAAAATAATCCAAAAAAATATTACTTGCATTAGATGTATTGATATTGTCAATCGAGGTGAGGCCTATAAGATCAGGACATTTTTTTTTTCCTCTAAAGATTAGGACGTTAATTGATTTGTTTTACATATACTTCTCAAAAGTGACTAGTCTGTTTGTTAGTTATATGCAAACTCAACTTGGTCAGTTTGGTCTTTTTATTTTTTCCTTTTTCTATTTTTGCATATCATTTACCGTTTTTTCAGTTCATGATTAGTTATTTTTGATAATAAAAAGGACGGATAAAATCTCGGTGGTGGGTCACTTCTCAGAGCCACTCTTATTCGGTTGGGCTCCTAAAGACGACATGGGGGCTCGGGCCCTTAACCTTATTCTTCCTAAACGAGAGAAAGCCTTAAAATAGAGTGTCTTGCCACTTAGACCACCCCTTTGAGAGTAGTTCATGATCAGTTGTATTGTTTGATTTTCTTTAAATCATAAATAATTGGATGGATCTATTGAGAGTGATATTAGACTATAGACTGAACTTATCCAAAGTTTTCTTTGTAATTTATATCACAAATATTTGTTTTAAGGAAAAATAATAGTATTATAATAATTTTGCTTTTTTTTTTTCCTTTTCGGTCTTTGTCAACTATATCTAAACTGACTAAATTTAACTCGGTTTTCTTAATTTTGGGTTATTCAGATTTGATTTGATTTATCTCTCCAAAAAAAAAAGATTTGATTTGATTTTTTTTAGATAACCAGTTGGATTAATTCTAATAGAAAGTTAGGATAACACATCGGCACAGACCCACTAGGACCAACAATGGAAGATAGTGAGGAAAAATTATGATGGAGGTAGATATAGTTTTATAAATGAGATTTGCATCCCGTCATTTTATTTCATGGGAAAACTGTATGTAATTTTATTTGTTTATTATATATTTACATGATACATTCACCCGCGATAATATATTATGAAAAGGCAATTTTTTTCAGAAGTTATTGAAAAATAATTGGACTAATGTACAGTGTCTTTTTCAATTTTACTTCTTTTTATAGGTAAGTAATTGTTTCAATTTTACTTATATTTAGCGTCCTCATAAATTATAGGAACATTATTGCCTCTGCATTTACATGGGACAATGTAACACTATTTCCTGATTAAAAAAAACAAGGACTATTTCCTTTTTCTCTTTTTTAACAAAAAAAACCCAAGAAAATCAGAATCTACGGGATTAATGCACAGTTTGTCGTAAAAAGAGAATCTAACCCGAACCGGACGCTTATCTTCCTCAGTTTCTCAACCGTACAGTTCTTTCAGTTCCAAATTTTCAATCTGGACTCATTTTCTACACCACCTCCAACTCTCCACCTTCACCGAACCTCAGCTCAGATTATTCCCGATCTTCCTCCCGAATCGATCGATTTTAGGGCAAAAACGAAATTAGGGTTTTCAGACCCCAAATTGAACAAGTAAAGGGTTCGCGTTTTGGGTGTGGTGCATTTGAAGATGAGCGAGGTCTTCGAAGGCTACGAGCGTCAGTACTGTGAGCTCTCTGCTAATCTTTCCCGGAAATGCAATTCCGCGGCTGTTCTTTCCGATCAAGGTATTATCATATTTACAGTTCGTCTTCTTAATTCGTTTTATTTCGTTGGTTTGATTGGATTTCAATGCGAACTTTTGGGTCAGCGAAGTATTGAATTTTGCAATTTAGGGTTTTTCTCTGGCAGAGGATTATAGTCCCTGATTTCACTCTTCTTGTAATGATTATGAATAGCAGAGCAAAAGCAGCAGAAGCTTTCTGAGATTAAAGCTGGAATTGATGATGCTGATGTTCTGGTGATCTTTTGGGAATTTCGGATTTTTTATTTTAAATGCAAAGATTTTTCAATTTTGGATTGTTTGTGATGTGGGTTTTGTATTTGCTACTTTGCCAGATTCGGAAAATGGACCTGGAAGCAAGAAGTTTGCAGCCGAGCGTGAAGGCCGTACTTCTTGCTAAGTTAAGGGAATATAAATCTGATCTGAATCAGTTGAAAAGGGAATTTAAGAGGGTAACATCACCTAATGCTAATCAGGCTTCTCGTGAGGAGTTGTTGGAGTCTGGAAATGCAAATGTTCATTCGGTATGTCTTTGGAGGATTAACAAATTTTCTTGTTTAGTATTCTTCGTAACTTTCAAATTCGTGGCATTCGATATGCAACTGTGAACTGTTTGCTTTGTTTCCCACTATACCATCTCGATCAATGAGTTCTGGGCTTGTTTATTGTGTTGTCTGTTGAAGTCCCTACTTCTGATTACTTGATGTCCTCTGTTGTACATTTTTTGGTCGACCCAGCTTACATTTTGAAGAAAGATTGTAGTTCCTGAGGTTTTGGTAGGTCGGCAGTTGCAACCTTTACCAAGTTGGCATTGCCTTTCACACCTTTGCGGTTGAATTTTCCAAGGTGCTCTGAGTGGCTTTGTCTTTTGGATTTGTTATTAACCAATTATTTCTAAATCTTGTTGATGCTCATTGTTGAACCACTGAACAACCCCAACTTTGATCACAAATCTAGAGCCGGTCATAAACCATGCCTAGGGCTAAAGTACATGGACATGAGATCTAGTTTCTCATGTAACATTATTGTTGCCCTTATGATTTGATAGAGTCGATTGGAACTTTGTACAAATAGCCAGCCTCTATTACTGCCCCTTAGAACTAGCCTTACATTTAGAGATAAATGCATCCATTTTGCTTTGTTTAAAAGATATCTGTTTGTCAATTATCAACAATTATACAGGCCTCTGCTGAACAAAGGGAGAGAATGGCAATGTCAGTAGAGAGATTGAATGAGTCGAGTGACAGAATTACAGAGAGTAGAAGGACCATATTGGAGACCGAAGAGCTTGGCATCTCAATTCTCCAAGATTTGCATCAACAGCGTGAAACTCTTCTACACTCCCATAAAAAAGTATGTACTTCACTGGATTTTATCTTCTATTTAAATTCATGATAACTTGGACTTGAGTTCTATAAGGTCCCGAGTCTTAAAGCTTAGTTAGGAGCCTAATTAATGGACCATTGCATAACACGTTAACAACGCCACTTTGTAATGCTGAACTTGTTTATTTTTCTGTTGCAGCTTCATGGAGTTGACGACGCCATTGACAAGAGTAAAAAAGTCTTAACAGCTATGTCACGGAGGATGACCAAACACAAATGGATTATAGGCTCAACGATTGGAGCGCTTATTTTTGCAATCCTCTTGATTCTATATTTCAAGCTCTTTCATAGTTAAACCTGACAGTGTTTGTATCACATGATCATGCCATCTATAATCTATATGATTTCACAATTTGTAAGTACACAGTTTGAAATGTCACCCCCACGGATTGTACTGCCTCCATGGTATGGTCTGTTGAATATTGCATTATCTGATGCCGATAGTCTCTTCTTCTTGTATGAATTTTATTGTACTCATGCTTCTGTTGAATATCACAATTCATAAGGTCGAACGCTCTAGCAGCAATGTTATTAGTCTTGTTATCGTAATCTCTGCAAAACATAGATAACGAAAAACATTGATATGTTTTTCAATGGCTGTTTGACTTCATTTCGTTTCTGGATTTCATGGCCATTAACAAATGCGGTGTGACAACATATCGTCTCTATATTTCATTTTTCATATCAAAGTTATTTCGGTCGTCTGGTGTTTTTTGTTTGCTCTAGAAGAAATTTATGCAATTCAATGCTATGTCTAGGGCAAATCGACTCAATTGTGATTTGCAATTTTGTTGTAAATATATACGGAAATTCTAGCGTAGGACGAGCAAAAATTCTTCTACGTGTAAGAGGGCTTTTTTATCCAATTAGACGGCTTATAAATGATTTAAATTTAAAAAGATGTGTCATATGATACACTTCCGCACGAGAACACATACAAGAGAATAATTTTTGTTGACTCTTTCGATAAAAAAAGATGCATGGATTTTGGGGTATACCTCAAATTCTGGGAAGTGGAAACTTTGTATACATATTTTGTCTTATTTATTTAGATTATTACCCTGGAGACTTCTTGATCAGATTCTAGCAATGATGTAAGTAGAAAATATGTGTTATTCAAATCATGGTAATAGTAGATAAAGCTTGATAGATCTGCTTGGATACGTCTAAGTATGTATTAAGTTTAATTTATTAATAAGTTGAAATTTTCAGCGCCTGTAAATGTAGGTATGTATTTAACAGTTTGTTTTTTTTTTTTTTTTTTTTTTTGGAGTAAAGGATTATGTTAAAATACAAAGAACACGATAAGAGAATACTCCTAGATAATAATGCAAAACACATAATAGAGAGAGTGAAAGCCTATGGAGAAGAATTTAAAAAGAATTCAAAGGTCTACGGAGAAGAATTCAAAAGCTCTCATGCAAATCAAACCGTTTTTTTTTTCTTCTTTTCTTTTTTTTTTCAAAAAAAAATAGAGTTTAATTAACGACAGCCACTTATTACAAATAAACGAAAATAACTCAAATACTCCTAACCTAATACTCAATTTCTGTTTCATCTACTGAGTTAGCCCTAGTGAGTTTTTTTTTTTTTTT
>JXTC01000002.1:1923743-1984741 GCA_002914845.1 Trema orientale
AAATAATTTTTGGAAAGGATTAATAAAAATGGAAAGAATATGGGACATGTTGTGGTGTGATGCAGTACATAATGTAGTAAATTGTAAATTGTGATTGTTTATTAATTGTTTATTAATCTTATGATTAAATAAAAAAGTCCTCTTAGGTATAGGAGGATTTTTACCTCTCCTAACCCAGTGTATATATATCAAATATATAAGAAATCTTTTTTAAATCTTGTTTAAATTCGATTTAATGGACAATATTGGGGGACTACCTTTTTTCTTTTTTTTTCAGCCAAAAAAAAAAAGAAGAAGAAGGACCGTTGTCTTTCCGTTAATTTATTGGATTTGGACAGAGGCAGCGTAAAAATTAAAATAATTCTCTGAAAAAAAACAATTAAAATCGTCACACGTGGAAGTACGATGACCAGATTTGTTGGATCATTACAACGTCAATATCTCAAAAAAAAAAAAAAAAAAAAAAAACCGCTTATTAAATCCTAGCAAAAATTGAAAAATTAATAATAATTGATTTTTCAAAACTCGGAGTTGACCCATCCGCTTCAGTTACCCGGACCCGCCTCGGCATGAGAGAAAAAATATCCGGGGATAGATTCACTCTCTAGATTCACAATTCACAAAACAAACCCAACTTTCCTTCTTCAACCTTCTTTTCTGCTTTGTTCTGTTCTGTATCTACCTACTCGACTCGAGTTAACCCAGTCCTTCACGCAGAGAAGTTTTTCCTTCTCTTATTTTTCCACGCTCACCAACTGTTCGACAATATTACGCAAAGACCCTTAAACACAATTCTCTCGACCATTTCGTCATATAGGCTAAATAGCTTTTTCAGCATATTCATCGGATTCATAGCCAGTCGCCATGGATTCCCTCTCTTCGGTCTCGCCCTCCTTAGCTCTACCCCCAAATAACCCACTCTGTCCTCTCCGACGTCAACTGGGTTTCTCTAGTTCTTGTCGCTTTCAGTCTCGTAGCCGCCGTTTGGGCTTCCTCCCCGGTCTGCCGAGCTCACCCGCCCAGCTCTCGTGGAGATCATGGAGACGGGCTTCCAGTACATCGGACGGTGGTGGTGGAACGGCGGGTGAGTACGACGATGACGGAACCGAGGAGGTGGAGAGAGCGCTTCACATGGACGGAACCATTCCCGGGACTTCGGACGAGTTCGTGAAGCAGGTCTCGTCCCGTGCCTACGATATGCGGCGACACCTCCAGCAGACTTTTGATAGTAGCAGCTATGATGGTACATGTATTCATATACTTATCTGGTTTGTTTATATATTTTTCAATTTGATAATTATATGGCTGTGCATGTTAGCTGATTGCTTGAAAATTGTCACTATTATTGGGTTTCAATGATTGTGTGGTTTGTGATGATTGTGAGATTAATATTGGGGTGTGGAATTTGTTTATGATAATAACTCTGTGCTATATATGAACATTATTTAGTATTGGAAGACTTAAACCCTGTTCTTAGATGTTTATCTTATAGCTCAATAATTAAGGACTCTTGGAACTTATCAATTTCGTATTTGGGAAGCTAGCTTAATTGGGTGCTAGTTTGCTCTTTTAGTGTGATCCTCTGCCCTGAATTGCAATTGGGTAGGAGCAGCTGAGAGTATATATTGCCATTTTACATGTTTTCATAATTCATAGTCATTGGTATAAAACAGAGTGTGTGTACGTGTTACAGTGACAAAAGGTGATTTGTTTTAGTTATAGTTATTTTGGTGATACCCGCCCGTGATTTTTAAAAATGTAGTGTCATTAGTTCTGTTTCAAGAGACTAACTTTCTTTAATTTGATGTGCCTTCTTATCAAAATTATCTAGATTTCTGACTTTTTTCCCCCCCTTAATCAGTATTGGATTCCAACCCATGGAGAGATCCTTCAAAGCCTGTATATGTACTAACCCAAAGGGAAAACCAGTTGTGTACTATGAAAACGAGGAGAAATCGCAGGTCTGATACAATCTCATGTTCTGCTCTAACTTACAATTCATAAGTATCACTGTATTAGTCCTTCCCTGCTTAGAGATTTTGTATTTATGACAGTGAAGTTGAAAGAGAGCTTGGATTGTTGTTTTCCAAAGGAGGAAAACTGAGATCGGGAATTGGAAATCAAACTAAACAATCAAGAAGTGGATCAAAGTTTCAGATGCTCGTGGAGGACGTTAGGGAGGGAGTTCTTGTAAGTGCTTGCATGCATTAGGCTTTCTTGAAATTTTAATCTTATAATCGTGGTTGTCATACATTCATTGTACAAGTAGCGTGGCTTCTGTTCCAAAATATGGTTAATCCATTTTACATTTAGCAACGTGTTATAGATCAATAATCGAGACGTTCTATAAACAGTCCTATTCCTATTCATAATAAGAGCTTTGTTGACAGTAGTCATAGTTTCTATATCTTCTGGCTCAGGCCACTCATTTCATTTCATCCGTGGTTATATTGGTGACAAGTTTTGCTGGTGTTGTAGGTATTTGAAGATGAGAATGAAGCTGTAAAATACTGCGACTTACTGCAAGGAGGAGGGAAAGGTTGTGAAGGTGTTGCAGAAATAGAAGCCTCATCGGTACTAAACAGAGCAGCCTTTAAAATTTAAATTTTGCTTCACGTATGATTAGTTCCTTTTGGTAACCCGTACATATTTTTGCAGGTATTTGATCTTGTCCAGAAAATGAGAGCACTTGCCGTTCTGTTTCGTAGGGGTCGAACACCTCCTCTACCTCAAAGCCTCGAACTAAATCTGAAGGCCCGCAAGCGATCCCTGGAAGACCAAGAGGACTTGATATGAAGATCCTTGGAAGATCAAGAGGACTTGATAAAAATCTTGCGTGTACAAGAAACTGAGATATTCCAGGAGGCTATAATTGATGCTGCAGTGTAGTAGTTCCTGAATCTGTAATATTGTATAGCTTCATTGTGAATGCATTATGTGACGCATGAAAAAAAGAGAGAGGAAAGAAACAACTCGTTACGTTCAGAACTCGGAAGTCATGATATTCAATTTCACTGTCAAATCTGAAGCAATTAACCCGTTGTTTCTTATATGATTTATCTTATTCATGAGACTTTGAGAGACCCCCTCTATATGAGAGTAACTAGAAGATGCATTTGAACATACTACTTGTAAGAGAAATATTAGATAGTTATGCATATTATCAACATGGCACGATATATTGGGCGGCGAGAGAGGTGTTTATATCATGTGAACTTAAAGATAGGCAAGTTATATAATAACTGATCAATTTAATTTACGTGTTAGAGGTGATCATATCATAAAAGAATTTATTTGTATCCTGATTTGGTTCTTTACTTCAATGAGTGTGTTATTGACTTATTGTATCAATTAATAATGTGTCTAATTATACTGACCTTGCTAAATCTATCTTTAACTTCTAAAACTAGAAGAGGTATTGGGGCATAATACGTATAAACTTTTTATTTTCACCAAATCTGCCAAACCTCTTAATTAATTGAAAATAGAGAACGTAGAACAATACTTTTCCGTGGGATTACTGAGCTCAATAACCTTCCTAATCATTACTATTTTTTTTTTCGGTTGACATAACCCGGAAAACTCAAAATACCTTAATCAAGTTCTATTGGATCTACTTATGTCGGACCTGATTGGACCCAGTCTAGATTGATGGAGATTTTCGCCAAATCACGATTTCAGGACGAAAAATTACGATTTTAAACTTGAAATCATCATTTACGTATTTCATTTTGATTAAACTTCCTAATCTGAAAAACCCAAACCTACGAATTATTTTTTAACTTGCCCAAGCTTCAAATCTTCATTTCTTTTTAGGGAAAAAAAAAATTGATATGACTTTGAAGGTCTTGGAACAATGGCATGATTGAAAATATAGGTGTCAAACGCGTCGTACCATGCCGGTACGGCCCATTTAAGTTAAGCACAAATATGTTTTTGTAACGTGTCGTGCCCATTTTTTAGTCGTATCATGCTATATCGGCCCATGTTATAAAACCACTGAGCCAAAACTGCCCATTGGCCCATGCTCTAACATGCTGTGCCGTAACGTACTTTCATGATGTGTCATGCTAGCCCATGTACCTGAATGTACCAGTCTTTTTTGGCTGAAATTGGTCCATCTAATCAGTAAATTTTATTAATTTTATTGTCCATTTAATCAATTTTTTCAAATAATTCGAATTTATATATAAAAAAAGGTAAATTTAATGTAAAATTTAATCTTAACTAGGTTTGCGTTGCACTTACTTAATCATAAATTCTTAATTATTTGAAATTTTTCTTTTTTCTTTTTTCTTTTGAATAAAAGTCTATCAAGGCGAAGAAGCATCAATAGAGAGTAGAAGCATCCTAACTAGGTAAGCACCCAACTATCTCAACAATCCACTGTAACGAATCTTGAAAGATAATTATTATTAATAAGAAAAATAGAAGAAAAGAGAACAATAGTTTAGAGCTTATAACCTGAAAGCAAAAGTAACTAGAAAAGACCTTAAAAAAATCATACGAGCCTCGTTAAAACCTGACTAGATAAAACCTAATGAGAAAAAAAAGTTATGACTAGGAAAAAGATTACTCATTACTCATTACTCAAGAAAGAAATCATTAACGAAAATGATAAAAATATTTGGGAGTTAAATCCCTTACAATATAAACGGGTTACACGTGTCATGCCGTGTTACACGTGTATTACTTGTGTCATATTCGAGTTTAAGTTTTTGACACATTTATTAATCTTGTCGTGTTCAAGTTGAAGTGTTATTGTATCATATCGTAATCGTGTCGACCTGAACACGATACGATAACACAAATTGCCAGTTCTAATTTGAACGGCGTATCCTGTATCTAGCAATAACAATTATGTCGTGCTTTTGAATATTTAATAATAAAGTCAGACCATGACAATATCATACACCCAATCTATGTATGTGTCCAAGCACTTGTGGCCCTAACTAGACAAAGCATAGATGTGAAACATAACATGTGTGAACTACTAAATCTCAAGTTGTATAGGAACATGTTTTACTCAATCCTATATCGCGAGGACCTCTGAGTCCATATTGAATATTATGTTGCGATTGACTAATCTCAGCCCTCCATCTCTGCGAGTCCCACGAAATTAGACACTTTTAGCCAGTTTGGTAGAATTGTAGATTTTAAGGAAAATATTTTTAGTTATACTGAAAAGAAAATTTGCTCTAGCGTTAAGTAGCTGAGTGTTTGATAAATTGTAATTTTAAAGTATTGTGACTTGAAAAAGCTGTATTAAAGTGTTTGATAAACTGTATGGCTGAATTTTTATGCAAATATCAAATGATCAAAATAAACATCATTATATAATTATGCATATTTAGATCTTATAATCTTCTTGCTTTCTTGGACTTAGGGATCATAAACAAATCCAAGACTCAAGTAAAGGAGAAACCAATCTGTTTAGTCCGAAGAGAATCAGTGACTTAGAGGGGTTTAGAGGCAAAACGGGTTTGAAAATGGTGGAGGAGATAAGAGGTTTGATGGTTGAGAAAGTAGTGATTCAAGTAAGAAATTTGGGTCTCTGAACAATGTTATGATTACAAGTCAAGAAGAATCTAGGAAGAAGAGATGAAGTGAGAGAGATATAGATTGGATCGGGACATCGGGTGTTGCTAGGCCTTTTTCTAGGTCTAAGTTGGGTTAATCGGGTGTCATGTACATCATATTATCCAATTAAAGTATGACAATCAATACCGTATATTTGAGATCAAACGGCTGAGAATTGACGGCCTTACACAGGGTTATATTATGACAACCCTATTATAGACGCTCCCTATTTTATTTTATTTTACTTTATTTTAATCTAAATTTAAATTTTCAATAAATAATTAATTTGGATAGCTTCAAAACAACTAATATGAAGAGTATTTTAGTCAATTATGATTTAAATATATTAATAATTTGGGCGCGTCTACAGTAAGGGCGCCCCTACGTAGGGCCCTGTCTATTCACCGTTGGATGGGAATCTGTATATAAATAGATTCTCCACAGATTCCCGTTATTCCCCACAGATTCCCATCCAACGATAATTAAGGCATGACCCTACGTAGGGACGCCCCTACCATAGCCATCCCCTAATAATTTTATTAAAAAAATTGATATGAAAATAAACTCAATTAAATGTTTGGCATTTTTGCTTTTAAGTGAGGGTATTTTAACCATTATGATTTATTCATTAAAAAATAGTACAAATTCTCGCATAATCTAAAAGTCAAAACTGCCTTAGGCTGTAGCTTTGTCAAAAATTATTGAATAATCTAATTTTTAGAATTTTTAAGATCAAACAGCTGAGAATTGACGGCCTTACACAGGGTTATATTATGACAACCCTATTATAGACGCGCCCTATTTTATTTTATTTTCATCTAAATTTAAATTTTCAATAAATAATTAATTTAGCTACTTCAAAACAACTAATATGAAGAGTATTTTAGTCAATTATGATTTAAATATATTAATATTTTTTTTTTAAAAAATTGATATAAAAATAAACTCAATTAAATGTTTGGTATTTTTACTTTTAAGTGAGGGTATTTTAATCATTATGATTTATTCATTAAAAAATAGTACAAATTCCCGCGTAATCTAAAAGCCAAAACTACTTTAGGCTGTAATTTTGTCAAAAATTATTGAATAATCTAATTTTTAAAATTTTACTAAATACTTCTTAACCTACATATTATTCGAAAAATACAAGCTAAACGAAAGGCCCGAGCTATAATAAATCATAGAAACGCTAATTTTGCGAACTTTCAATCTTTTATTCGATTTGTTGCACATTTTATTGAGCCCCCATGCACACGACTGACTTTACGGTCGGAAAGTGTCTGAGAAGTATCACACAATGACACAATTTCCCACGCCATAATTTCATGCACATTTTAGTTCTTTCTACAATTGTATAGTCAAGTCCCTTATAACTAAAGATTTAGGACTTCTATTTATCGTGCGTGTGATACCGACGCCTATATTGATGGACAAAGACCGACTAGTAGATTACCATGAAAGCCCAATGATTCTCATTATGTTAAACTTTTGTTTTTCTATTTATAAAATAAGTATTTATTTATTGGGGATAGCTACGGTAGGGGCGTCCCTACGTAGGGTTATGCTTTAATTATCGTTGGATGGGAATCTGTGGAGAATAACGGGAATCTGTGGAGAATCTATTTATATACAGATTCCCATCCAACGGTGAATAGACAGGGCCTACGTAGGGGCGCCCCTACTGTAGCCATCCCCTTATTTATTTATTTTTGTCTAAAAAATTACATTTGTAACACCACTGAGCCTCATCTAAAAGTGTTAGCTTGAAAATATTTTTGGATTCATCTAAAAGTGCTAGTTTGAAGTTACTTTTAGGCTCACGGACTATCACTTAATACTCATAGTCTTCCTATAACAAATTACAATCTTCCCATATTAAGGGTTTAGCGTCGTCGCTAAGGGTCTATATTCAATAACCCATATATAATTTCTATGAGCCGGGTCCACATTCACCACCATTCTGACTCGTGGCAGCCTTCTAAAGCCATATAGGTATGGATTGGGTCGACTTTGAATGCCAAATATAACACTACTAAGTCTCACCAAAAGTGTTAAATAAAAGTATTTTTAGACTCAGAGACCACCACTTAAATAGACATAACCTTCTTAGAATATACCCAATATAAAACTTAGTACGTTACAACATTCCTTTTAAGTGAACCAGCAGAAGATAGGATAAACTGTGTATATGCGACTGTGTGATGTACTTTTCTCATCCAGATTGAATGTATAACAATAATGAATGATGTTTATCAAACTTTCTTTTTTTGGGTCCTGAAAAGATAACAAGGCACAGGTTTTGAAAATTCTAATTATAAACGTGGAGAAAACTTTTAAATTCCATAGACAAACATAAAAAAAAAATTTCCAATTACTTGTCAAGCAGTAGGGTAGAGTAGACTACCAAAGAAGCCAAAAACCTATGCCTCATTTTTCTCATAAAATAAAAGTAATTATTTATATCTTCACACGAAATATATATAAGTCAAAATTTGCAAGGGGTTTTATAAAGTAATTCTCGTAAAAGGGGTCCATCCCAGCATGGTGCCAACCAAGGTAACAGTTCATTGTCAGACTGGACGTTTATAGATTCCATACTCCAAACTAGGATGAACCGCGGCCGTCCCCTAATATGTTCCATGGTGGCCCACTTTCATTATTATTATTATTATTATTATTATTATTTTGCGTAGACATAAATTCGACTATAAAATAGATGACATATTATTTAAAATTATTTACTTATTTACAAGTTTGTTTTTTTATTTATTTAAAATTGTGAATTACTTTATAATTCTCATATTGCCTTGAAAAAATCTTCATTAATTTATTAATTTTTTAAGAGTTATCAATTTATTAATTGAACGGATAGAAAATCTGAATATCTATTAAGATCTAATTATGTGACAAAAGCAAGACATGTTTTCATCCCCTTTTGTTTATTTTCCAATTATGATAAAGATTGCAATATGATATTTTATTTTATACCTTTTCTTTCATGATCTGACAATGTATTACTATCAAATACCTACTTGATTTTGTTTTTTAAATTTGTTTCTAAAAATCAAATAGGGAATTGAAAGGGAACCGCATTCCGTTGAAAAAGTAAAAAGCAGAAAAAACCGAAAGTGAAGAGAGAAGGAAAACTTTTTCAGTTTTTCTTTTTCTTTTTTCTTTTCGGTTTTAATAAAAAAACAAATAAATAAATAAATAAAACAATACAAATATATAACAGTTACAGCCCGCGTTGAAGCACTTCCTTTCCGTTTTTGTCCTGATCCTTTTCCCACTCGGCAGTCAGTCGGCTCCGAAAACGTGAAAATAATAATTAAATTAATATATATTTTTTAAAAATTCTTCTTTATAATTTATAAATAAATTTGTATTTAAAATTAAAATAAAAAAAAAACCGACTCAATCCGATTCTAAGCCACTCCAAAAAAGACAGCTCGTAATTGCTCAAACAGTCGTTTTTTTTTTTTTTCATTTTTATTTATAAAATCAGGAAAGCGGTTGGATCCGATCTTTGATTGCTGCTGATGAGCTCCGACGCGTCGGATCCGGCGGGAGCCGCCGGAGCTAAGGGAAGTTCGCCGTGCGGTTCGTCGTCGTCGTCGTCGTCGGCACCGGCGGCGACGGGGGAGAAGGAGAAGCAGAAGGAGAAGGCGAGGGTGAGCCGTACGTCGCTGATACTCTGGCACGCGCACCAGAACGACCCCGCGTCGGTGCGGAAGCTCCTGGAGGAGGATCGGTCCCTGGTCCGCGCCAGGGACTACGACAACCGGACTCCGCTCCACGTGGCGTCCCTCCTTGGCTGGATCGACGTCGCCAAGTGCTTGATCGAGTATGGCGCCGATGTCAACGCTCAGGATCGCTGGAAGAATACGGTATCTTCAATTCTCATCTTTGATCGCTCTCTCGCTCGTGTTTTCCTTCTCTTTTTGGATTGGTTTTTGTGAAATTGTGGCTGGTTTTGAGCTTTTTATTGTAGCAGCAGAAATGGTGGCTTAGTTAATTATAAATGCTTCGTCTTCTTCCGAAATTGACGGATTATTTTGAATATTGTGTAATGACAGCCTCTGGCAGATGCGGAAGGAGCCAAGCAACCTGCCATGATTGAGCTGTTAAAATCGTACGGTGGCTTGTCGTTTGTAAGTCCATAGCCTTGAGTCTCTTCCTTTCTATTTTTGTGTGTGTGTTAATAAACTAGTGAAAACAAAATCTTTATATTCATATATATATATATATATATATATATATTGCATTCTAGGCAAGATTTTTCGGAGACTTGTTTATATAATTGTATTTTTCTCCTCTTTCAGTTCATTGTTTTTACCCGCATTGCTTGATTGTATTTGTGTTTCAGAAATGTTTTTATAGGGTTCGATCTATATGCGATTTTTATGTTCCAGAAATTTAGCTCTGAAAACAGATCTTGAGGTTGTTTAATTATATTAAAAAATGGCGATCGGTCCAAAGTTATGTTTACAACTTAAAGGTCTTAATCTACAATAAGGATTCCTGCTTAAGAAACCTCATTAGTTTTCCTAGTTATCAAGTAGATGCGCACTAAGCTGTCCAATATGTCTTAGTGTAGCTGCGCTTTCAGTATGTTGAGTTTGTTATGGATAACTAAGTTACGATTTTTACCTTCTATTATCTATTATGCTTGATTTTGAGAGTTCTAAGGCTATAGTCTTCATGCTACAGGGCCAAACTGGAAGCCATTTTGAACCAAAGCCTGTTCCACCTCCTCTGCCTAACAAGTGTGACTGGGAAATTGAACCTTCTGAGCTCGACTTCTCAAACTCAACCATCATTGGGAAGGTGTGAATTATGCTTGTTCAGATTAATAATTGTCAAGTTTCTTCTTCTGTAGGGAAAGGTATTTAGAATTTCCTGAGAAGTTACAGTGGTGATTGTTGTATCTCTTGTTTGCAATTTCTGATTGATGTGTAGCTATACTCTTGTTTTGCCTGTGAAAAATAGCTGCTTGTGTAATCTTGTCCAAAGATCAACCAGAATATCACTTTCTTTGAAATTAGTTTTGTAGGAGATGACAGTCTTTTGTGATGATTTAGTCTAAATTCATTTTCAGACGAAATCTCTAGAGAGGGAAAATTATTAAAAAGGGAAAAAGATTACAAGAGAAAAATGTTGGTGGTGGTGGTTTGGGGGAAGGAGAGGAAGAAACATATGGAGTATCAAAACAACAATGGATGTCTTTTATTGTTTTTCGGTCTTCTGCACATGAATGTCTTTTATTTCATAGCTTGGCTTAGGATTGGAGTTGTCTACATTCTGCTTGATATTGGTTGTTACAATACAGGCGCATGCTGTTCTTTCTTAATTAATCTGCAATATTTGCTTTACTTATGTTGGGTGATGCTTGTAGGGTTCTTTCGGTGAGATTCTGAAAGCCTATTGGCGTGGGACACCAGTAGCCGTCAAACGCATTCTTCCATCTCTTTCAGATGATAGATTAGTGATGTAAGCTTCATATAACTTATCTTTTATGCTTTCATATAATCTGGTTGCAATTTAAATGTTATAAGATCTCCATAGTCTTACATGTTTTAAAGACAGTGAAATCTTATCTGATTGGGTGTGTGACATCAACCAGACCATTATTATTATTACTAACAGAGGATTCCTTAAAGTGATTTCTACGTCATTTTAGTTTCCAACTTCCAGAATATGATGTGTCCAAGTTAAGAAAGATTTTGCTCTGAATTTTTTGAGTTGTGAGGGAGATTCCTCAATTAATTGACTTTTGTTGCACCTAATTTATTACTTCTCTACAGAAACTGGAAATTCCTTTCCTCTAAAAAGAAAAAATTGCTTAGAAAATGTAAAACCCTTACCTTCTAACTTTCCTGATTCAGTCAGGATTTTCGGCATGAAGTCAATTTGCTAGTGAAGCTTCGTCACCCTAATATAGTTCAATTTCTTGGAGCTGTCACCGAGAGGAAGCCACTTATGTTAATTACAGAGTATTTACGAGGGGTACGTTGATGCATACTTGATTTATGTCCTTAAATATCTTTTTCTTTTGGATTATTTTCTGGCGATTTTGGAAATGTACTATCAAAGCCACTGTTCCTTATTTCATGCATTATGTTTTGTTGTAGGGCGATCTTCATCAGTACCTGAAGGAAAAAGGTTCACTTAGTCCTTCAACAGCTGTAAACTTTGCCTTGGACATTGCTAGGTACTTGAATTTTTACAATGTCCTAAAACAACCTATTGGACATTACTTTTTAAGTATACACATTTTTCTAGTAAATTGTTTTGAATAGTGTATCTTTGCAGAATAATCAAAGGAAGCATTATATTTATTGGTTAATTGAACTTCATTTGGTAACTGGATTGGTGGATCCTTGGAATGTGTCCAAAATTTTCTTCTTCTCTCATGTAAATATGTGCCTTAATCGTCTTGAATGGAAGCAAGATTTCTGTATGTAAACAAACCGATATCTTCACATTCCTAGGTTAAATAACAAGCATGCAAGATCTTTAAGAACTCTTAGAATTGCGTATTTCGTTGTTGAACATGCAACTTTAATAAATACAATGGTTTTGTTATTCTGACATCTGAAAATTTCATGTTGCCAGAGGCATGGCTTATCTTCATAATGAGCCAAACGTCATAATTCACAGGGACTTAAAACCAAGGTGAGCTTATTATGTCTCTGAATATGTTACCTAGCAACTGCACTTGATACATGTGATGTGGAGATTTGTTATAGTTGCATACTTGCTTCCAATTTTGAGAACCTGTTGTATGCCTTGACATCGTCTTTCTGTTTTTACTTAACTTTTCTTCTATGCTTCAGGAATGTTCTTTTAGTCAATTCTAGTGCAGATCATTTAAAAGTTGGAGATTTTGGACTGAGCAAGCTCATCAAGGTTCAGAATACTCATGATGTGTACAAAATGACTGGCGAGACTGGAAGTTGTGAGTGCTGCCCTATATAAACATTTCGATGAGTTTTTTCTTTCTTTAGTTATTTATTTTTCTTTTTGCTCCTTATATTTGCATGGAACAAACAAAAGACCGGTATATGGCTCCTGAAGTTTTTAAGCATCGGAGATACGACAAAAAGGTTGATGTGTTCTCTTTCGCGATGATACTTTATGAGGTAATGTTGGTTTATTATTGTAGCTAGAAAGAAAATGAGATGAATAAACTTGCTACTGGTTCTGATTCATGTATCCTCAACCGATGCAGATGCTTGAAGGTGACCCACCGCTTGCGAATTATGAGCCTTATGAGGCAGCCAAATACGTGGCAGAAGGACACAGGCCTACATTTCGCTCAAAAGGATTCCTCCCTGACCTGAGAGAGTGAGTCTGGGAATTTCTGGCATAAAATTTTTGATTCATTTGGGTGGGGTGGCACATCAGCTTATCTGAGTTGATCCTGCCTGCTTGAGAATATTCGTCAAAATTTACCTTATTGATCTATTCAAAGCCAAATACAACATTAAGTCCTAATGCAAGAACTGAGATTTTAGACACTGAATGTTATTTATTATCATCATAGGAGCAGCACCGGATTTTGAACAAAATTGAAGACCATTATAGAATAAATATAACATTCCTCCGTTATCTCTAAATTTTGGTCACTGATTTGCTTCCATTGAATGTTACAGGTTAACAGAGCAATGTTGGGCCCCGGACATGAACCAAAGGCCTTCTTTCTTGGACATTCTCAAAAGGCTTGAGAAGATAAAGGAAAACCTACCTACAGATCATCATTGGCATTTATTCAATCCCTAATAGTTGACTGCAGTAACATTTCTACATTAATGGGCGTTATATTAGCCATCTTTGCCTTCACTTGCACTCCCGGTTGTGCTGATGAGATCGTGAATATTCATAGCTGGGAAACATTGCTAGAGTAAAATTGCTATGACAAGTTCTCTACTTTTCTGATTCAGATACTCTGAACTACGATTGGAGTAGATGTTGTCCATTAGTTTTGTCGGTTTCCCCGGGCTGTAGACTCTTATATCTTGATCGCAAACCAGCCTGTAGTTAGTCTCATATGCGTGAATTTTCCTCGTGTAATTGGGTTCTTTTCTTTTCCCCTTTATATTTTGAAGTGTAATTTTTTTGTGGCCTTGAATTTGATATAGAGCAGAAAGAACAGTAAATTTCTCTGCTATTATGCTCTGTAATTGTTTTCTTTGAATAATTAAACATAAAGCTTTCCACTTTTAGATCGTCTTTTCTAGCGAAGGATGGATATGCCGGTTGTCCTCTTGATGTGTTGACTATTTTGCAGAATGGTATATTACTGGAGCCTGGATGTGCTCTAGTAAGAAATAGAATTCATGTTTTTCTTTTTCAAGTTTTACGTACAGAAAAAACGAGCTAATGGTTTGTAAACCTTAAAAATGACAGATTAAGAACAACTCAGTTATTATGTTCTGCATTAAAGGCAACCTTATGCAAAGCAACAAAATCTACGTATAAGAAATATTAGTCGTGGTAACATTGCTCGAAACAGTGCAAATTAGACCCCAAAAAAAAAAGATGAATTGTTAAGTGTGGAAAGGAGTGTCAATTTGCTAGTGATTTTGCTATCGTATTCCTGATCGAAAAATTGAAGTTGATTAGTACCTTCTCCAAACCTAAGTTTCATAGAGCTCAACTAAAATCTGGTATCAAATAGAAAATACTGCGTAATAAGGTCAAATGATACAAGGTAATATGGCCAACAGAACTCTAATTGCTGTAATGTATATTTGGCTTAAAATTCCCAACTAAGTTAACAAAGTGATCTGAAAATTGATCTATTTCAGGAGTATATAATGCTTCTGAAATAATTTACAAGAAAATAAAACAAAATTAAATTAGCTTCTTTTTCTCGAAAAAGGTCTTCAAGTGCCACAATTGCATGCCTGCCACCGATAAGCAAACAAAAAGCGAGAGAAAACTCAACCAGGCCATCCTGGAGTTCGTAGTTCTGTTGAGCTCTTGCATTTCTTCTTCTCTGAAACAAACATTGAGCAAAATCGATAAAGATAAATAAATGACACCCCTCCTTTGCTTACTCCAGAAAGAACAAACAAATAAGAATAAATTTAAAAGATAATGCCTTACCTTTCACGGAGATAAAACATTTCTTCATGAATGGAAGTAACAGTATCGTACAATTTCTTGAGCTCTACTTCCATGACCTGGCATTCAAAAGCACAGAAAGGCATAAGATTGTATTCTCATTCCAATCCTGACACTTACAAAGGTGATTGAAGGACACAACTTAACAGGAAATATTATGTCACCCAGTAATTTCTTTATGGAAAATTAGTCATTTTGCCCCCTGACATTTGCCACATCACTTTTGACTTTGTATTCAAGTGCTCCCTAGATAACAAATTTGTTCTTCCTTTGCCCCCTCACTTTTGACTTAATATTCAAGTGCTCCTACAATTACAAAGTTGTTCTTCTTTTGTCCCTTCACTTTTGACTTAGTATTCAAATGCCCCCTAAAATGGTAAAGTTGTTATTCTTTTACCCTCCCAACTCTAACACTGTTAGAAAATTGTTAATGGACAATAGCTATATAATCATTTTACTTTTTAAATAGCTAATAAATATTTTCACTATTTTTTTATATTAGACATTTCTAATGAGCTAGTTTTTATGATTAAATAAATAAAATAAACAAAAAGAAGTAACAGAAAAATAATTTTTTTAATGATTATATATGTATATATAAAACAAAAAATAGATAAACTAGAGCAATTTTTGCATTAATTCATTAGTGTCAAAATATTTTTAGAAGTTAAGTAGAAAAAAAAAATTGCATATTTTTATATCCGAAAAAGACTTTCTAGAAAATGAAATGACTATTTGCCCTCTTATTTTCCATGAAAAATAGTTATTTCATTTTAGTCATTTCATTTCATGAAAATATGAAAATAAGAGAGCAAATTCATGAACTTTTTTTTTTTTTCACATAACGTCTAAAAATATTTTGATACAAATGAATTAATGCAAAAATTGCTCCATTTTGTCTATTTTTTGTTTTACTTATACATACATAACTATAAAAAAAATTATTTTCCTGTTACCTCTTTTCGTTTATTTTATTTATTTAATCATAAAAACTAGCTCTTTAGAAATGTCTAATATAAAAAAATAGTAAAAGATATTTATCATATATAACTATTAAAAAAATTATTTTTCTGTTACCTCTTTTCGTTTATTTTATTTATTTAATCATAAAAACTAGCTCTTTAGAAATGTCTAATATAAAAAAATAGTAAAAGATATTTATTAGCTGTTTAAAAAGTAAAATGATTATTTAGCTATTGTCCATTAAGAATTTTCTATCGGTGTTAGAGTTGAGGGGGTAAAAGAATAACTACTTTACCATTTTAGGAGGCATTTGAATACTAAGTCAAAAGTGAGGGGACAAAAGAAGAACAACTTTGCCATTGTAAGGGGCACTTGAGTATCAAGTCAAAAGTGAGAGGGTAAAAGAAGAACAAATTTGCTATCTAGGAGGCACTTAATTACAAAGTCAAAAATGAGGGGGCAAATTCATACTACTGGCATATGTCAAGGGGCAAAATGACTGATTTTCCTTTCTTTATTGTCCATTATAACAATTGATTTTAATGAATATGGTAGTATAAGTATACTTTAGCCATCCTTCAACAACTCTCATAAAAGCAACCACTAAGCAAAGCATGGGGAAACAAAAGCAAAGAATTTCACTATATGGTCTTTTTCTACTCCAAAAAATCTCCAGTAAAAATGCATAAACGGAATAAGGAGAACACTCATAGCTACAGTAGAAGAAATAAATTACAAGCATAGTACTTGGTGAAGAAAAATCATATATTCTTACTCAGCAGAAAAGCAATTGTAGTTTTTGGCAGATTTTAGGAATCAGGAACAGAAAAAGTCTCAGAAGAGATTAGGATTATCATCATATCTTTCCAATAACACATGTTCTCAGCTTAAAGCTAAACAGCTACATAAGATAAATTACGAGTACCAGAAAAATTACTATTTAAATCATGGCTAGTATTGATCCTCTAAAAAATTAAGAAACATTAGAACCAAAAACATGCATATGACTTAGAACTTAGAAGATATGATTGGAAAAGAACTACATGGTGCGTTTTATATACATAGTTAACTCTTCACTTACATCCGAACCCAGTGCAGTAGACTCTATGAACCAACGGCAATCAATAACAGAAAGTTCTGATTTTTGAATCTGACTTGAAGGTTAGACTACATCACCCCTGTTGGATTCTATTCTCTTTTAATGGTGGGCAAAGTTAATAGCAAGCAAATACTCATTCAAGCAATAATAGCACTTCACCTAATTCATTGTCAAGGAGAAACTCTTCATCCATGACCGTGAGTACGGTAAACCTAATTCCGATTCTCAGCAATCATACTGCTACAAAACCTCCAATTATCCATGTTTCTTCTTCCTTACCTTCTATTCTAAAATCCACATTCCCAAGTGGAGAATACAAAAGACGGCATTGTCTAAAACTGGTCCTCAGAAGTGAATTTGGTCAACCCCATCAATACCCATACCCCAATTTATTTTTATTTTAGCTCCTCAGCCTATAAACACATACATGTAACATATGTGTGTGTATATATATATATATACACACACAAAATTAACTTGCTTCATACTCTTCAATATCCAATAATAATAATAATAATAATAATAATAATAATAATCAGAATAATCATCATTTCCCGACCTCCAACCTCTCCAAAATTGTAAATTGAAGTCAATTAGTGCAGTGTACAAATCATGACGATCAAAATTTTTTACGAAGTATAAACCTTTACTCATTCAAATTTAAAACAAAAAAGAAGCAAAACTTACTTCAACAGAGCCTTTCTTAGCGACATTAGACCAATCTTTAGCAGCTACGCCGGTCTTCCATTCAAAGTCAACGGTAAAGGTAATCTGGGGGTTGTGATCGGGAGCAAAAAAGCAAGCCATGTAATCCCCGGCCTCCGCCGCCACGAACGCGAACTGCCCCGTCGGAACGTGCTCCGCATAGTGGTAGGAATTCCCATATTGCGAAGTAACCTATACAATACAATACGATACGATCAACCAAAATGGACGAAGAAGACCCAGTACTCAAAATCGAAATCAAAAATCTGGGTTCGAAATCAAAACGGACCCGAACGGTGATCTTATGGGTATCGGGTAAAGGGTGGCCCTCGCTAGGGTTTACGACGCTGTACTTGCCAACAGTCATGGAATTGCTCTTAATATCTTCGGCGATGCATTTGGTGTGACCCGATTGGAGATCGAATTGAAGGGATTCGGATGTAGAGGATAAGAGCCCCAGGACTAGAACGACGATGAAGAGACTTGATCGAATCATCATAGCGGAACCGGAGGAAGAGGAAGGAAACTCGGTCAAAGAATGAAAACCCAGAAAAAGGGGTTTCTTTCGTTCGTTCTTTTCGGAGACGAATCTGAGAGAAAGAGAGAGGGAGAGAGAGAGAGAGACACCGAGAGACAATGAAGTCGCAGAGATTCACGTTTGAGTCGTATCCAATCAAAACTGCTTCTCGCGATCTATTCTTTTTTTTTTCTGTTAAACTTCTCGCGATCTAATCGCGGTGGTGTGAAAGTACAGTTGGACACGTGGGTGTTTTTTTTTTACTCGGTGAGACACGTACTGGTAATAGGTATGGGCTAGTCACTAGTGGCTAAGGGAGACGAGGCCCAGTTTGGCCCAATATGTGAATATTGATGGACTTGGTGAGTTGGACTCTCTTTTTTTTGTTCCAGGCTTGTAGCAACTGGCAAGATGTTGTGGACTTTACATCAATTGGGTCAAGGTATTTGGGTCTTGGAGATCTCCCTCTCTAATAAAAATAGGATTAATTATAGTAATGGCTCCAAATTATAATAATTGCATCGCTTCGATTCCCAGTCTTTCAATTTATACTGTTGATTATCTTGAATTATTCAATTATTATAACAATAGTGTTTTTATCACAAACTATTAGTTTTTTCTTTTTAACAAAAAAGAATCATGTACAAAGCGTATAATTGAGCACTGTTTAACTCTATAAGTCGGAGTTTCGTTTTTAGCCATAACTACCAAATTGTGTGTTTGAATATAACTTATAAACCATTAAAATTAAAATTTAATTATTTATGGAAAAATGGCCATTATGGGAACAATTACATTAATTTTTATAGTCTACTATATAAGTTGACTATTATAATCTTATTATCGACCGTAGTTACTAAATTATGTACTTTTTAATGACCCATTTTCGTTTAAAATTTAACAATTTGTGACAAAAGGGTAATTGTCATAATAATTACATAATTTAGAATAGTTTACCATATAAGTCAAAAATTTAAAAATCAAAGTGGTGTAGCAAGTAAAACTCAGGACTACTAACGTAATTAAACCCTGAAAATAATAGAGATAAACCATAGTCTGGAACCCTGAAAGAGAATAACAAGTTAATAAACACTAAGCTAGGTGCCCGTTATTTTTCCATATTTGTTTTGGTTAAGTTACTTTTCATAAAATGGAAAACTGCCAAGAAGTAGTTAGGTTATGTATAGACTAAGTTTAGCAGTACGTTGGAAATTGACAATTTCCGGAGGGCGTGTTCATATTTAGCAAAAATAAAAGGTTCCTAGTAATAGTAAATATTAGGACATGTAATGATGAAAACTACTAGCTGGCCAAGTAACGCAGATTGCAGACTAAAATATAGTATGAATTCCTTGCTCGTACAAGTTGAGAACCAAAACTAGTATGATAACTGTACAAATTAACCTCATCCATGTGTGTGCCAATGGCAGAAGATGGAAATATTATATTGAATATATATTACGCCTAAAGAAGGAAGCAGCTACAGCTGATTTAACTAACTGAATACATTGACAATTTTTGAGTTATCATACAATATAGTTAGACTACTATATATTATATGTATGAAAAAATGTGTCTTTCTTTTTTTTTTTGACGAAAAAATGAATGTGTCTTAAAATAACTGAAAATGCATTAGGGGAATGTGCATGGACTGGTCAAGTTTTGTGAAATGTGAAACGCTATTCAATAATCAAATAGGGCATCAGCAATGACATCAGTGATAACAATAGGCTGCAATATCCATTCGCTGACAACTATCTTTTGTTAACACTATAATAACTTAATGGGTATTGTAATAGTTGGTCTGTATTTTTATTTTAATATTCCTCTTATTAATACTTGGGACAACAAATCAGACATTTATTTCTTTTTTTTTCTCCCCGATTAAATCAGACATTTATTTCTGACTCAACTTTAGATGAGGACGATTGGAGGTCCACTGAGGCTACAGCTGGTTATTCATACTTACGGAGTAGGAGTTAGTTATCTTCTCTTGTATCAATTTCTTTGATCATCAAGAAGATTCTTTTGTATAGAGATATATATAATACAACATAACAAAGTTTCATTGTTAAGTTAAAACTGGGGGGACACCCTTTTGCTAGCTTTTCATTGTAATGATGACAAAGCTCAAGTACTTTAATTCAAATGCAACTAACGGAATTGGGTGATCAAAGACTACAAGCCTCTCTTTATACATCTCGAATTGTTTAAATGATATTTTTTTCATTTTAGGATTTAGCTACAACGTGATTAATCTAAACCGTTCATTGAGGGGAGCCACATTCCATTACAATCGATCTCTATATTACATGCACACGTGAGTCCCCCTCTCTACGAGGAAAGGATCTAAAATAATGTTTTGTAAATGATGCAAAAATAGGTTGATGAAATCATACTCTATATGAAAATAAGAATAAAAAAACCGTTGATTTATCAATCAGTACTTAATTTTAGATACGCGTTTATCGTCAATGTCATATATGACAAAATTTGAGTATGCAGAGTTGATGATATATGTGTATATGTATATATATAAATATATATATATATATTGATATAGGAGAATTGATGGTATTGTCCTCTAATTGCACAAGATTGAAGCTTGAAGTCTGAGTTTGAGTTATATGGCCATTCTTTTTCTCGTCATTCTTCACGTGTCAACTGAGTACGTAGAAAGCAAATTTGTGATTAACTCTGAAAAGTTGATCTAAAAGAACAATAATTAAATATCAAAATGTTTCACTAACTTTGTATTAGTTGTTGAATGATGAATCTAAATTGAAGTGGGTTTTTTTTTTCAGTACAATATATATTGCAATTAATTCATACATATTATCTGATCTGCATGCATAACATCTTTGCCCTTTACCTATACACGTTCCACAACATAATTGCCTAGCCACACTTTTGTTGGCTCCTCCTCCTCAGTCCACACACTGAAAATTATCGAGGCAAACTTCTCGTGAAAGGGAAGTTTTGGGATGGAAAGAAATAAGTGAAAATTGAAAATTGAACTTTTAGGAGCTGAGACAGGCTGTCCTACTTCAGTTTACAAAATCACCACTATAAAGCTATGCCTAAACATTTGAAAAAAAAAAAAAAAAGGAAAAAAGTTTTCCAGCAAAAAATACAAAAAAAAAAAAAAAAGGATTCCTTATTGAAAATATTGACATACTAAGTTCGATTTTACTGGAGTTCACTATATATTCTATGACCCTTATAGAGTTGAATTAATCAGCATGTGTTAGTATTGGTCAAACCTTCTGAATTCACATTGATTAACGATGAGAGATAACTATAAATACGATATGATTAAGTTACATTGCTTCTATTAATTCTTAATAATTTGGTCATTGTATGACGATGAGAGAAAGAAAAACAAAATTTCTAGAATAGTTAGATCACAAAAACGTCGACAAAAAAAAGAAAGTTTTTTTTTTAATGCTTATTTTCGATCTCTTTCCCTTTATTTTTTTTAGGGATAATATCACCCGGGGTCTCAAAGCTTTCCCCAACATCACTTATGTCCCAAAATATTTTTTTTGTAGCATTTGAGTCCCCAAATTATTATTTTTTGTCACACGTTAGTCCTTACTCCTCTTTTAAACCAAAATGACCATCAATGCATCATGTGTGTAGCACGTGGTCTTCTTCCCGAAGGCTGTAGCCTAGAAACTCAAACAAAGGCCCAAATTGATTTGGCAAATCCATAATGCATCCTTCAAATTCTCTAAGACTAGCTGTAGGCTAGCTCGATCCTCAGCTCAATGAAGTCATCGTCGCTTGCCTCCATCTCTTTGATCATCTTCTTGAGCTCATCCTCACCAGAACGTTGATCTTATCGTCACTGTTAACGTTGAATTTTTGAAAACATGTGCGAGTTTCACGATCTGAGCACAAACATTCATCGCTGACGATCGAGATCTTAGCAAAGTCAACGCTGCCGTTTCTCACTGCGTTCCCAATTAAAGATGATTTGGGTCTTTTTTCCGATCACATAATGATTTGAAACCATCTAATTAGTGTTCCAAAGTACAACATTTGTCACAACCCATAAATACAATTGACAAAAATTTCCCTCTTCTTCCTAATTTTTTACATTTAGTATCATCATCATTTGGTCTTCATTTTCTTGTATTGCTCCATCTTTACTCTGCAAAATCCTAGAATATAATAAGATAAGTAGGGTGGAAACTAGAACTAATAGTTGATTTAATTTCAAGAGTCTCTTTTTGATTGATTTTGGTCGGTGGTGGGATTTTTTTTGGACATCGCTTGTCAGATTAGTATGCTAATTTTTGTTTATTTTGGAGATGAAGAAATGACAATTTGGGTTTTGATTGTCTTGTCTTGCTTGTTTTTTTTTTTTTTTTCCAAAGCTTATTTCAATTAATGAGTTAATCTTAGCTTAAAAGATTGAAATTTTCTTTTGCATGCTGCTATTTTGGGTAACAAACAAAAAAGAGTTAAAGAGAAATGGTTTAAGTAATAGGTCTAGCTTAAATTTTTACATAATAATACATGAAAATTTTTATTTTGCTAGATTATTTGACGATGACTGCAAAATTGAGTTGGTGTTTAGTTTGGATTATAGCCCTGGGAAGAAGACTATATGCTATACAGTGCTATACACATGATGCATTGACGGCCATTTGGAAAGAGGGGTAAGGACTAACGTGTGACAAAAAATAATAATTTGAGGACGCAAACGCTATAAAAAAAATGTTTGGGGACCAAGTGATACGTTAGAGAAAGTTTGGAGACCCCAGGTGATATTATCCATTTTTTTTTAATTTTTTTATTTTTTGAAGCATGTAAAGGAAACTATCCCATGCATCAAATCAAAATCATATTATTTAAAAAAAAAAACACCAAAATCATATGGTTTAGTAATTATATTATTGTGTAAACAAGACGGTGGATAAGCTAGCGACATAAACTATATTAGCCACTAGGAAGTGCTCAAAACTGAACAAATGGCGTGCAGTTTTTTTCCCATAAATATACATCAATATCATTGAATGTGAAATTTGATTGACTTTTTTTTCCCCTTAATATGATATATTGTATTAAAGGATAATATACAGAATATTCAACTGGAAACTGAATATTACATCAGATCAGTTGGTGAAAATGGTTGATTGTTGTTGATTAAAAAAGAAAAAATAATAATAATAGAAGGTGATAAGTACATTAGTAGCTTGATATAAATGATAGTACATTTGCGGATTCGGCGTTATCTAAACTTCCAAACAAGAAATAACCAGCAAATTTGATAAGTATAAAATTGTATAACGGGAAACTTATACTAACAAAAATTGGTCAGCATGGAAAATATTTCGTATGCCTGTAAATATGATACTCGTCATTTTTTTTTTTGGCAATCTGAAAATTGAAAAAGAAAGAAAAAGGAAACGTTCAAAAATTGCATCATTTTTTTTTTTCTGAAAATTTACTTTATATTTTTGTGATATTTACAGCATTTGGGACAGAAAAATATTTAACTATAGAAGGTCAGGAATGTCATTGTGTATGACTATTTATAAACTCATTACTCATTAACAGAAAAATAAAAATGAATATACTCGTGTGAATACTCTAACATCAAAGCACATAAACTAAATCATTTTTAAAAAAATAAAAAACACAGACTAAATGATAAAAACTTTCAACAAAAAAAAAATGATAAAAACTTTCAAACAAAAATAAACAAATAAAAAAAATAAAATGGGGGCAAATGAATAATAAGTTTGTGTTTGGTTTAGCAGAAGAGAAAAAAATGGATAATTAGTCAGAAATGAGAAGAGAAGCAATAGGAGATCCCTTTCTCCCGTGATCATTTTCGATCAAAAAGCCTGAATCTGGTGTAACCAACCAAAATAAATTCCATAAAAAGATAGAGACGCACAAACACAAACTAAGCTAAACTCATGCACATCTTCTTCTTCTCCTTCTTTTTCTTCTTCTTTTTTTGAAAAAAAAAAAAAAAAAAATCTATAGCATATACATTGGCGGGTGTTTGTTTCGTGAGAAAAAAAAAAAGAAACAGATTTTCCCGGAAAAGGAAAATCCGACTGATTCTTGAGTTGGGTTGTTGAGATTTTTGTAATTTTATTCTCTTTAGCGTTTATTGATGCTTGGGGAAAATTTGAATTTTTTTTTTTTTTTTTGGGTGTTGAGAATTGAAGGTTTTGGTTTTGTTCTGGTTTCAGAGATTGGGAATAATCCGAGCTAGGGTTCTGATTTTGAACGTGAATTGGGATTTTGGGTAATTGGAGTGGTGCATTGAACTGGGTCGTTGTTAATTTTTCGGAATAGTTAGCCGATGAAACGGCGATGTGGTGTGTAGTAGAGGAATGGAGGTTAGATCTGACGGCATTCCGGTCCGGTGCGATAAGATTCCGGCTCCGGTGATTCCCAGGACCCGTTTACAGGTCTGGTTCATCCGTGTGTGCTCCAGCATTTTGCTATGGACGTGTCTGGTTCAGCTCGTGGCCGTTGGGGAGCTATGGCATCCCCATTTATTCTCCAATATAACCAATCGGATTTCCCAGATTACTCTTGTTCCGCTTCATGTCGAAGAGGCCATTCAATCACCACCGCCTCTTCTTACAGCTAGTGAGTTTTCCTTAATCCTAGTCCCTCTTTTTTTTTTCCCCCCCTTCTTCCCACCCCCCTCCTTGTAATTACTGAATTTTGACATTTTTGGAATAATGATGCATCAATTTGCTTATTATTGTTGTTTTCAGTTCAACGATGAAAACCCAATTAGAGTATGTTAATACTGGGTTGGAACAGTTTTATATTGTAGAAAGGAGAATCTTTTTACTCAATGGTTGTTTTCATGGATTGATGAGGACATGAGGTGTTATTCTAGTGAGCTAAGAGCATGCACGCTCTAGAGATGTGAGGAAGTAACCCGTAAAAAATGGTTGCTGATTGTACAGTTTTCGGACTCACTGTAGACTTTTCGTGTCCCTCTGGTTGATTATCATAGTGGATTTGGAATTTTAGCTGAAAAAAGAATTCTTTCAGGACTATTATAAGCCAACTAGTGACGACGTGTGATGAAATAAAGAGAATTCGATTGTACCAGTGCTGTCTAGTGATTTGTTATATCCATAATCTTGGAAGACAGTTACAAAGTTTTTCAGGTTGTGTAAGAGTGTTTTAAAAGAAAACCATTTCTTTTTTTTTCTTTTTTTTTTGGTTCCAATTTTTAGGAATTCCGATCGAGTAATTGCACATTCTCACTAATCCCTTTTGTTTAACTACAAAGCAACTTTGCTTTGTAGGTTACTTTGGTGATAGAAGACTCATAGTTTTATTGAAAGCTGTTAGATTGATCTGAAAGTTATCGAGCTATTTCTCCCTCATTTCCTTTTGGGTGAATACTGAGGCCTTGCGTCCTGAATTTTGCAGGAAAATATAAGAGTAATGGTTTTCTTAGGGTGTCCTGCAACGGGGGCTTAAATCAAATGCGTGCAGCGGTTTGTACTAGTTTATTTATTTATTATTGGATTGAAGTCTTTCTCCTTCTTTGTTACCTCTAGATTTTTGACAGCCAATTTCGCATTTCAGATCTGTGATATGGTTACTGTTGCTCGGCTTTTGAATCTTACATTGGTTGTTCCAGAGCTTGATAAGAAATCTTTCTGGGCTGATCCTAGGTATAACTGCTGTTTAGTAGATGTTGAATACTTGGCTTAATCATTCTCTTCTGTGGCTGCTATGAAGTTGTGAACTCTTGCTTTTCTTTTTCAGTAACTTTGAAGATATCTTTGATGTGAGACATTTCATTGATTCGCTCAGAGATGAAGTCCGAATTATCAGAAGACTGCCTAAAAGGTTTAACAGGAAACATGGACACAAACCCCTGCAAATGCCTCCTATTAGTTGGTCAAATGAAAACTACTACGTGCAACAGGTTGTACTTATTCTAATTTTCTGTCAATTTTAAATTGTCTGTCTTTTATATCACTCATAAAGTTAGCACTTGTTATATAGGTTCATTGTTTTCAAAGTGGCTGATGATTCGACACCTTATTTTATTAAATATCAAAAAACTAAACTTGTATTACTTTTGTTGGGATATTTGAGTTATGATTAGCACCATTGAGGTTTTAAAAATGGTCATTAGGAGAGTGTATGACTACCGAACTGACCAAAATTGACTAGTTCACTAAAAACCAGTTAGTGATACTGTGATAGTAACCAAGCATCACATATCTTTTTCCTTCTGTATGTTTCTACTTTTTAATGAAGTTGATGAGACAAGATAACATCTCCTTAAATCGGTCTTCTCTGGTATATGGATTTTGATTGAAATTTACCCAAGGATGTAGTGCAAGAAGATGTACTCAACCTTTCCTTTCTTTTGATTAATCTTTCTTATAAATCCTTTGAATTCGATATACAGATTTTGCCACTTTTCAAGAAGCATAGAGTGTTACATTTCAACAAGACAGATGCACGTTTGTCAAACAATGGAATTCCTCTTGATCTTCAGAGACTTAGATGTCGTGTTAATTTCCAGGCTCTAAAATTCACTCCCCAGATTGAGACTTTGGGATACAAATTGGTCCGGATACTTCAGGAAAAGGGACCTTTTGTGGCATTGCATTTAAGATATGAAATGGACATGTTGGCTTTCTCAGGTTGTACTCGTGGCTGTTTTGAGAAAGAAGCTGAGGAGCTCAAACGAATGAGGTATGTTGTATTCAAAAGGCATTGCTTTTGGAATGCTCACTTAAGAACTGGACTTATGATTTTTGTTTGTGGATATTCTTTGTTTATTACATGCTTCATTTGTAGAGAATATATGCTTTCTACATATTCATTGCGGGAATGTATGTGGCCTGGGGTGTAGTATCAGTATGATCATATAGAAGAGTTATAGCTGCCTAGTGATTAGTAGTTCTTCATTCATGCAAAGGCACTTGGCAGGGCAGTTTTTAACGTATAGTTGAAACTGAACTTGGTGTGTCTGTCATTTTTCATACTCATATGTAGTAAAAATGTGAATTGCTGCTCACATGTAATGCCCATTTGATTTAACCTTCTGGTCAGGTATGCATACATATGGTGGAGAGACAAAGAAATAGACTCTGAATTGAGAAGATCACAAGGTTTATGCCCTCTGACACCAGAGGAGGCGTCGTTAGTTTTGCAAGCATTGGGATTTGAAAAGAACACGCAGATCTATATAGCAGCTGGTGAAATATATGGCAGTGAACGGAGACTTTCAGCCTTAAGAGCTGCATATCCGCTAATAGTGAGTTTCCTCCTATATTGCACCATGTAATTATGTCTTGGCCATGTACGATATTTATGGTATCTTGTGGGTTGAACTTTTGCCAGAAAAATTTGCCTTTGTCCAAATATGGGCCATTCAGAGCAGTTGGGTTAGAACATGCTGGCAAGTTTCCACTTTGATGATTAAGGCATGCATGTTGTGGGCATAGCATGAATTTGATGCCTGGAGAAGTATTATCAGCTAATAACTGATTCTAACTGTATATTGAATAGGTGCAACTTGGAAAGCAACAGGGCAGATTTACTTTTATAATCAACCAAAAGTAATTAGGTTTTTAATAGTTTCTTATCACCTGTCTATGATCCCTTCTAGTGGCTGGACTGATTCTATAATATTTTTGTCTTTTTAATATTGATTGTTATCCTTTTCCCTTTTCATCCAAGGATAAGCTTCTTAACATTATATGTTGGTGTTTGTTTGTACAAGATATCTCATATTTCATTATCATGAATCATTTCAGGTTAAAAAGGAAATGTTGCTTGCCCCGGAGGAGTTACAACAGTTTCAGAATCATTCGTCTCAGATGGCTGCTTTAGATTTTATGGTTTCGGTAGCCAGCAACACATTCATTCCCACCTATGATGGCAACATGGCAAAACTTGTTGAAGGTCACCGTAGGTATGTAAACACTCTTTCGACTTGCACTTTATGCGATCAAATAAAGTAATGAAGAAGTAGATACTTTCATTGAAGGATTTTTAGATTATTCGTAATTACATTTCTTGCAGGTATCTGGGGTTCAAAAGAACTATTTTACTAGATCGGAGAAAACTCGTGGAGTTGTTGGATATGCATCAGAATGGGACACTTTCGTGGGATGAGTTTGCCGTTGCTGTTCAATCAGCACATGAGAAAAGGATGGGACAGCCAAGTCGACGCAGAGTTGTTGCAGACAAGCCAAAGGAGGAAGATTATTTCTATGCAAATCCTCAGGAATGCCTGTGCGAGGGAACAAGCTGTGATGACTTGCTTAGCCCTGGTAACTCAAGTGCAATTGGGTGATTGCAAGCAAACCAAAGTAATGGATGATTCCACGGAAGGGTTCAACATAGTAAGGTTCAGAAGCATACATCTTCAAACTTATAATAGAGATAGCCTTTGATTACGTTGTATACCACACCCCCGAGTTTTGTAGGAAATGGTATAAAAGGAAGGCTGATTGAGTTCTCATTTTGGGCATCTAAGTTATGGTGTCCATTTTTCTTTTTCCCAGTGTTTATATCTATATATTTGTTTATTCATGAGTGTTCAGTGCACTTAAAATGTTATATATCATGATTTAGATCAAAATTTTACTTCAATCAACAAGAGAGTGCAGCTAGTATTCAATCAACAAGAAAGTGCAGCTAGTATTCCTCTTAATGGGATTGGACACTACTTATCCACCATCAGGCTAACTGCTCAACCATTTGGCGTGCTTTACCAAGCAAGGACTGGTCTTTTGGATCATTAACAAACCAAAGAAAGAAAGGGTGAAGTGTACCACTTCTCACCAAGCATGAAAAAGAAGCATAAAATCTAGTAAGATGTGGAGTCGGGTGACTAATAAAACACTCCGGATTTTTATGCGTATATTAACATAAACTTATCTTGCCAAATGGTAAAGAAAACTGAATCTAGAAAAAGTGGCATAATTTAATAGCTTGCCTAGTGCAAAGTGAACCTTATGAAGATCCATGAGCTAAACTGCCCAGAGCATGGTTCATTAGAAATGCTGAAATCATTTAATGCCGGTACATAAACATGTTTACAATTAGATCATCCCTGCAGAGCATTTGACATAAATGCTGGCTGAAAACTGCAGCTCCACAACATTTATACATCTCTCAGTTGTAAAAAGACGACAGAAAAGATTGGCAATTGATGCTAAGTTGATGAAGATAATGTATTTAATAACCTAAGTGAAATCCTTATCTTCCACGGAAGAAATGGTGTTCATAGAATCTCTCTTTTCTTCCCAAAGCCTTACTTGGGCTCCCAGAAAATGATTTCTTCTAGCTCCCCACAAAGGCCAAGGTCCTTGAGCCTCCTCTCTTGGTAATATTCCAACTGATCGAGCTCCAACTCCCTCTCTTTGAAAATCCCATCAATTTGCTGTAGCACTTTTTTCTCCCCTTGTCTTATTCCAACAGCAATCTCAAGCCTCGGGTCCAGTTTTTCTCCTTTTAACTTCTCATCCTGTAGAGAAAATTGGACGTCATTGGAAATAACAATAAAGAGAAACTACTTATCAAAATTTGAGAAATAAGTTTAAAGCCATGAGTTATGGAAGAATAAGCTTATCGAGTATACCTCTTCAATGGTGGTGCTATAACCCGCGAGAGCTGATTTGCAGGCTTCTTGCACCACTCGGCATATGAGCTCCTCGTTGGCACGGCTTACAGGCAACTCCAGATGGCCCCATATAGAGTTTCTGAAGATGGTTTCCAAGAGAAAAGCATCGGTACCTCCGAGTGCTACCAATCTCAGATATTGTAGCATTGCGGGAGGAAGTGGACGGTCCAAGAAAATATCAAAATATGCAGTCTCACCCCAACCATTAGACTCAGCAATGTCCAGTTTGTCAGCAAAAAATGGATCCGACTCGGATATCTCTAGTGTCAGGGTAAACGCGTTGCGATCTTCCAAGGGATCAATGAATCCATAGTCCAAAGCCAACTCTGCATTGCTCTTGTTCATGTCATATTGTATGAACACCTGTTGCAAATCATCGGTGTCAGTAAACACCCACCTATAACAATAAGATCATAATTCATTTATATGGGCTAAGGGGTTTTATTATAATCTTAGAAGTCATGCAACTCTTGGCCTCAACTGAGTGTTTTTATTATCTAGTTTTCTTGGAAAAGACTTATAATCATTTTGTATTCTATACCGCGATTATGTAACGTCTGGAACATGCAGAATGATAACTATAATTCGTTTCATAGGAGGCAAATGAATGAGGATGAATTCAATTAGGATTATGGGACCTAACCTCAATATCCAAGAGAAACATCAGAAGAGGAATTATGTACCTGCTCACCCGCCTTGATAGAAAGTGGGCACCGCAGGGAGAACAAATAATCCCAAGAAAAAAGACCTGCTGCACCTTTGACCTCCCATGCATGATCCTCTGTGGCTACTTTAGGGCTGTGGTTGATCTGATTGATAAAACTGGAGTCAAACAAAGTTTCTAACTAAAAGAATATTAACTGACTTCGAAGGAAAAAAACAGACGTGAGTTTTTAGTTTGAAAGTTTATGTAGACTGTGCATTCTTATACTATGTCTCTCTTTTTTCAAGTGTAAACAAATGATGTCTAAGACATTTACTATACTAAACAACCATCATAAGTGTAAATCTGAACTTAACGCAAACCTATTGTATTGGAAAACCAAGATGTGGTACGGGGAAAAAGATCTTACAAAGTCTACAAGGGGGATCAATACAAGGTTTTGGCCACGAAGGCGTGAAAATGCCCTTGATCTGAGTATACCAAATGCCCAAAAGAAATCATCCATTGTTATAGGAGAAGGGAAGAGCTGCTTGTTGGGAAGAATAACTTCCTCTTCCAATTTTTTAAACTCATTCTCAACATACTCTTTTACTCCCAATGTCGTGCTCAAAAGTTGGGTACCTGCAATCGTAAACAAAAATATATTGTGAGGTTTTGATCCATTGGTTAATTTGGTATAGTCTAAATCAATGTTGCCATACAATTTTCATGACCACGTAAGAACAATGTCTATACAGTGTTCTAAGCTCCTTCAGAAGATATATATATATATATATATATATATTTTTTTGTTGTTTGAAGTCTTGTTAAGATTATTCCCATAACCATGAATATCTAATTATGTACACCTATAATGGGAACAGGACAAATTGGTTCAAACTACTCACATGACAAAACGTCTATATAACATTTTTGGGCTAAGCAGATGAAGCTAACCATAGTTGGAACTAGGAAAATTTCCAAAAACATAAGAAAAAGTCTGAATCAATCAGCATAATAAAGAAAAAAAATTGAAATTTTGTTAAGATAGATCAAATAAGACAGAGACAAAACAAACCTCGAAGCTCAGAAAGCTCCTCTTCTGACCTGCTCTGGAACCATGAAACCAGAAACTTATCAACTCCACCATTCCAAACCCATATCCCAATCAGCAATTAAGTACAAACTAAACCAATACATACATACATACATACACACACACACACACACACACATATATATATATATATATAATCACTTATCAGTAAAATAAAGTCAAACCCACCAAAATATAGTCGAATTGGTTTCTTCTGGAAGAATATCAAGGTAAAGTCTCCACAGAGAGTCGTCCCTAGACTTCTCTCTGAGCAAAAACAGAGCCACAGCAATCCAAGGCTTCAACCCACTACACACGTTCCCAATCTCAGAACCCGAAACGGCATCCGGGTTTATCCACAACCTCTTCGGAATCTCCAAAACGACTTCGTTTCGAGGTATGTCCCTCTGGGCAATCAGCCCCAGACCTTCCGGGACCAGTCCCGGCCTCGCGGGCGTCTTGGCCGAGACCACGCCCTCGTCCCGGAGCCACTTCCAGAAGGTGTGAACCTCCGCCGGAAGCGACGGGTCTAATTCCGGCGACTGGAGAGATGTGACCGAAAGGGGTTTCTTGAGATGAAGGGCTGGACCCCTTGGTGGGGAATATAGGTGCCTTAGAGTTGTTCTTGGAGGGAATAGAAATGCTGAGGATGAAGAAGATAAGCCTGAGAGAGTCACCATTTTTGCTTCTTTCTTTTACTACCCTGTGTATGTTGGTTCTTGTAGCGAGCTTCGTTTTGAGCTACTCCATTGAAGTGACTTAAGTGAGCTTTATTGCAAAGGCCACGGAACAGAGCAGTTATATGAGATTGGCTTATGATAGCTTCTGCTTTCGGATAGGATTTCTTCTCGGCTAGAATGGGGGACAACAAAGTTTCCCTCAGCGCTGAGGCATGCAGTGCTGGGCTCTGAGTCAGCCACGTGTACTTTGGGCCCCACGTTCAGAGACTTGCTTTTAATGTAAAAAGTTAATACTCATAACCGCCCGAAAGTCATAGAAGAACTATGTTAAAACACACACAGAAACATATAAATGACTTATTCATTTATCAACTTCTACATTTGGGTTTGTTCTTCCCTATACTTTACTCATTTTTCTGATATTCCTTATATGTATATAGATATACTTTTTAGATTTATAAGTTGATTTTCACCTTTAATTACAATGAAGTTTTCGGATTTTATGGGAGAAGTATAAAGAAGAGAAAGAGATGCACATAAAAAAGGTAAAATTATTATAGGCAATATTGTCTTTTTAACGGATCCATTGCATATTTTAGCAAAGATTATTGAGGAGAGCATATGCCTCAAATTCACCGTGTTTTCATGCATATTTTATCTATTTTTTCTTTTTTCTTTCGGTTCTCTCTATCTCCTCTCTTCGATATGAAATTAATGGTTTGTTTCGCCATTTTTGGTCTGGGGTGGTTATCTTATCTCATACTGTTTTTCTCCATTAAACACATATTATGGTTCTCCGGGTTGTCTGAAAGTCCAAGTGTGTTTGTACTACGAGACTTCGTGTCTGTACTGTGCCTATTTCATCGTTAACCATTTGGCCAAAGCTCTTGTAGAACGGTCTCACCTCCGTAGTCGATCTCTGAATGGTCCCTCGGGGAAAAATTTTTGCCCCGTTTGTTTCAACCATTCCATTCTATTGGAATGGAAAATTCATTTGAATGTGTGTTTATTTCAACAATTCAGTTTTTCATCCAAATGATTTTTTAGAATGTGTGTTTATTTCAACAATTCAGTTTTTCCATTCAAATGGTCCATCCGAAAAGTTAACCATTGAAATGATTTTTTTGTGTCTTGAATGAGAATGGAGGGGAGAGGTGTTTTTTAATGGTCCATTCAAATGCTCCCATTCTAATTACAACACATTCCACTATTTTTTCCATTCAAATGTCTCACATTCCAATTATAACACATTCCACAATTTCTATTCAAATACACACATTCAAATAGGCGAACCAAACGGGATCAACCCCAATGATCACGTCGTTTGCCGGGTTCTTTCTCTTCATTAATTTGCTTCTTTTTTTTTATTTTTTTTATTTGGGCTTAAGTGCTTTTATTTGTTTCCTTTTTTTTTTTTTTTTTTGAGGGGTTGGGCTTTAAGGATATTGCAAATGGGGAATGTCCAATCTTTGGATGGATCACAGCGGTTCACATATGAAAAGAAATCATATCATTGTTTGATTCACATTAATATGCTTTTTCTTATTTTTAATGTCCGCTCACTCTAAAGATTTTATAAGGTGTAACAATCTATTATTCTAGAAAAAAAATCTTTGGTGAACTAACTAAGAAAGACCAAATTATTTTTTATCGACCTTATTAAATTTCAAGGCATTATAGGTTTTCTGCTTTGATATTCCTGCCTCTAAATTTTTTGTTGGAGGCTGAATTAATTGGATAAGCACTTCTGCAGAGAAGATTTTAAGGCATGAGCTAGTTGGTTAAGTATTTCTGCGGATAAAGAAGCATATGAATCAAGAGAACATTGTGTAGTATATAAGTGTTAATGCTTTTTTTTTTGTGTAGGTAAGAAAATGTTTCAACCATTTTTATGTCTTTAAATTAAAAAAGATTGTATGGAGGATTTGAAGCAGCCATTTTTTAAACATATTTATCTGTATTTTTTGTCACTAATTCTTTATCTCTCTCTTGCTTTATCCTTTTTTCCATTGTTATATACAGTAGTCACCACGACCTAGTCTGATGCGATACAATAACTGTTTTGAATGCAGCCAGTAGTGGTAACAATGTTCTCTTTTGTACTTAACTAAAAAGAGTTCAATAACTTTGGTTGGATGATATCTTTCTTTCTTTTATTCTCTTTCTAATGTTTTGTCTTTCTTTTTAACTTGAGTTTATTCGTTCCTTAGGAGTTTTAGTCTAATTTTTTAAGGGTTTAGGCAATAACAAAGCAAGTAGTCTCCTATCACGCATTTTATATAAGGTGATAACATATACTTCCAACTTCACATGCAGGTCATCTCTGTTCTATGTGAGTGAGGAATATCTGACCTTGGTCTAACATGTATAATGAACAATGTTTTATCGTATCCCAAGTTGGATCATTAGCTTTAGACAAGGGTTTCAATGAAATTCAATGATTTCATTCAATATGCCCCTGTTCAGCAAAAATAGGCTTTTAAGCTTTGTTTTCTTGTGTAATTATATTGTGTAGGCAGGCAAAAAGGTTTGTTAGATGTCAATAACGGTTCTTGCTTTTAAGTATTCCTTTCTCTTTTCTCTCGAAAATGTGTCAATCTTTATTCATCTAAGATTATGTTTAGTTTGTTGGAATGAAGTAAGAATGGTAATAGAAATTGTAATAAAATATAATTAGAATGAAATAAGAATGACATTCCATTGTTTGTTTGAACTAGTGGAATGAAATAAAATAAATATTACATTGACAAATATATCCTTACTTTTTGGTATCCTTGTGGGGCAAAAAAAAAAGTTCAAGTTTAGACAATTTAATAAGTTTTGGAATCACGATTGTAAACGTTTTTGGAAGGAATTGGCATTCCATCACTTGATTGAATAAGCATTCCAATTCCTCTGTCTAAAATATAAATCAAACAATGGAATAAGCATTAAATAAGAACGAGTTTTTCATTCCAAAGCTCATTCTATCAAATTAAACATCACATAAGAGTTTTAATTTTTGTGCTTAATTGAAGAATTATTTAATTGGTAATAGTAGAAAGATGTTTAAATTAAACCATAGGCTGCATTAGCTTCATCATTCTTCCACTCTTTGAAACTAAACAAAGATAACACTAATGTCTTTCAAACAAAAAGGCTGCGCTGGTTTAATGGTTTTAGAAAAGAGACAGTCTGACATATTAACAAAGTCAATTAGGCAAGGCACATCATCTATAAATTTAAATATCGGGATAGCCCATGAATTGTTGGAACTGAAATCTCCAGTTATATATTTATTTATTTTTGCATGTATTTGAATTAATTTTCTCGTCATTTAATTTGAATAAATGTGGAACGAAAGCTATGTTTAATTTGAAGGATCGTGAAACGAAGGCTGGTTTCTCCAAGTTAATTAAGTTTTATTTTGCTTACTTTTCATTCTAACTTTTCCATAATTAAGTATTTATTTTCCCTGAATATGACTTTTGGTTTGATTTATTATGATTTTTTTTATTTTTTTATTTTTTCTCGTCATTTAATTTGAATAAATGTGGAACGAAAGCTATGTTTAATTTGAAGGATCGTGAAACGAAGGCTGGTTTCTCCAAGTTAATTAAGTTTTATTTTGCTTACTTTTCATTCTAACTTTTCCATAATTAAGTATTTATTTTCCCTGAATATGACTTTTGGTTTGATTTATTATGATTTATTTTTATTTTTTAATTTTATTTTTTTCACTTGACTGTCTAAAGGAGAACGAAAGGCAATGTTTTGTTGCTGATTAATTTGGGGAACAACACGAATTAATTTATGATGTTTAATTTACTTTTTAAATGCATATGGGTTTTCATGCAGATGAATCCTAAGACAATCGCAAAGGATATGGGAAATGAAGCTTTAGAGGCTATAAATCTCCACACTACCATGTAGAGGCCACCATTTAAATCCCAGTGATGTCATTAATAAAGCTCTTTTAGAGTATATGAAGGAAGTGAGACATGGTTCATCTCCAAAAATAAATGAAGGCTTTCTTGCATGATTGGATGATCTTCTGGTCTTTGTATGAAGTAATACTAGTAGAAACTTAAAAATTTGAAAAAAAAAATTGTAATCCTAGTACAAACTTTAAAAATAAAAAACTGTAATCCAAGTTGAATCATTAATCCCAATTTATTGATTGATTTTTATTTATTGATTTAACTTAACAAGACTTGCTTGGTTCGAGTTCCTTTTTAAGACTATTAGGAACTTCTTAATTTGGCCATTTATGAAGTAATCTTCTTGAGCTTTACCATATTTTGTTGTCATAGATCAGCGAATTGTGTTTGCTTTATATGCTAGTGTAAATTTTGTTGTCGATCTCTAATCCAAAACAGAGTCTTTAAAGAATTGCCTCAGAATGTTTTAGTTGTGTGCTTTTTGATGTGTCTTTAAAGAATTGGCTTAGTAATATAGTTGAGAAGGACAATCGGGGAATTGATTACTTTTTGAAAAGGATAAATGATTATTTGTTCCTAAGAGATCAAATATGGCACCAGTTAAGAGTGAGTTTAAGTATTAAAGAAAAGTAGAAACATAAATTTTGAATAGTACGTTATAGAATTTTTATTTCTATGATTATTTTTTTTTTGGTGATGTAACTAATTATTGAAATAACAAAGAATACAATGTTATTTTTCGCTTATTGATAAGAATATAAATAGAAATATTTTTAATTTTATGAGATTTTCATTAAAACCAAACCAACTATTTATTTAAAGGAAAAATATGCTATATCTTTAAGAGTATTACTTTTGAGTTTTTATCTATATAAATGAAACATAAAAATTTTGAATTAAATATAGCATATTTAAGATGTATTATTTCTGAAGTATCATTTAATCATCCATAAATTAGGCCTAAAAACAGAATTACAATATGTAAAACCCATAATTAGGGACCCTTGACTGATGGGGGCCCTAAGCCATTGACTAAGTGGCCTACCCATTCAGCCAGCCCAATAGACATATATGTATGTGTATATATATATTAGAGAAATTTATGTCTAGCATTCGTTTTTAAAATTTAGTTTAAAAAATATCAAGTTTTAATTTGTTTTTCAAAACTACATGTTTTTATAGTCCACATTTCATATGCAGAATATGAGTAGTCTATATTTATAATGTAAATTTTATCTATGAGGTACACGTTTTATGTGTAAAATATAAACGATATATATTTGTAATGTAAATATTTACCATATTTTATATTTTTTATTATAAATTTGACCTGTAGTATAATTTTAAAATGTGTGTCAATTTTTAGTGTAATTTTTATTCATGAAATGTAAACTACGGTATACATTTCATACATGAAATGTATAAAACAGTAGTGGTCTACATTTATTAAAAAACGAGTATTTATGAAATAAAAATAAAAAACAGGTATTTATAGAAATATGGTTTTAAAAACGGGTATTTATGAACTTTTCTCAATCTCATTTAAAACCAGCTACTTTTTCACATGAGAAATTTACGTTTAGCACCCATGTGTAAAATTTATTTTTATAAATACCTGTTTTTAATTCTTCTTTCAAAAATACTCGTTTTTATGGTCCACATTTCATATGCAAAATATGCGTGGTCCACATTTACAATTTAAATTTTATCCATAAGGTACACATTTCATGTGTAAAATATGAATGTATATATTTACAATGTAAATGTTTACCATGGTTTACATTTTTTATTATAAATTTGACCTATGGTATATATTTTAAAATATGTGCCAATTTTTAGTGTAATTTTTATTCATAAAATATAGACCACAGTATACATTTCATACATTAAATATACTCCTTGGTATACATTTCATGTGTAAAACAATGGTGGTCTACATTTCTCAACTTAGCACTCTAAAAACGGGTATTTATGAAATAAAAATAAAAAATAGGTATTCATGAAAACATAGTTTTGAAAACGGATATTTATGAACTTTTCCTTGTATATTATTTGTCTTTGGACCTTGGTAAATCTGGTATTAATCCTCTCTTAACTACTAATTGGCATAAGGAAAAAGTACCTAAACGGTGTGCTAAGCAACTTTACTTGCTAATGCTATTGTCCATGGAAAGATGAGTCTAAAGTAGGCAGCTTTCTTGATTAGAGTGCTAAGTTGAAGTGAACCAATTGCACATTAATGCTCATCATTCGACCATAGTGTGAAAAAAAAAAAGAAAAAAAAAAGAAAAAGAAAAAGCGACTCATTTACAAGTCAACCAAAGATAAATTATACACGAAAATAGGGATGTTCATCCGATTCAATCCACACTTTTTTAACATATTTATATCCGATCCGCACTAGGTGTGGATTTCATATTTTTCATCTAATCCAATCCTCATAAAATATTTAAACTAATCCAATCCAATCCGCAAATGTGCGAACTGGATTGGTTACTTTAGATCAGTTACTTGGGCTTAATAAATAAACATCTAAAATTAGGCTTCATGTTATTTTTTGTAATGTATTATTTAATTTTAGCACAAATTTGTTCTTTTTTTACAAATATGACTGATTATTGATCATATATATGCATATAAAATTAAATATAGTCTATTAAAATCTAAAATTAAACTTAATTTAAACTTAAAATATTAAATAATGTATATTTTAATTAAAAATTTATATATTACGAGCGGATTGGATTGGATCGGTTACTTTTCAAGATAAAAAAAAGTATCCGATCCATAAAAATACGCATTTCAATTTTTAGATCCAATGCAATCCGCTTAAGTGCGGATATCCGCACTTTGCAGATTGGATTATATCGTGCAGATTTTGAACACCTCTACAGAGAAACCACTATTATGCGCTAAGGGATACAAAACCAACATCCTTTAGTATAATAGACCAACTTCCCCAATGTGCAAAAGGATAGACCAACAAGAAGGTATAGTAGCCAAAGACAGACGTCTTCATTATTAACGAAATGAACAGAACATCAGGAAGCACTCATCTTTTGATATCTCCTCTAGCAAAATCATGATTCAACAGCAAAATCAACCAGAGCATTGACCAATAGCCCGGACTGTAGTCCTTTGCCTCTTCTTGTTGTTGTCTCATTTTTTTTAATTGTTAAGCTTTGTAATTTTAATTGATGAAAATCCAATATTTTACCTTTTCTCTCATTCTTTCTTAGTCTTAATTTTGATATGCTGTGATAGATAATTTAGTATAAAAGTATTAATATTTTTGGTTTTCTAAATATTTAATTTAATTGTTGCTTCACACATAATTGTCACCTGTTATTTCATAAATAATTGTTTTAGGAATTATTGTTCTTCAAAATTTTCCCTGTACTTTTTTCCCCCTTAAACTTCATAAACTTTCAAATGTCAAATTATGCTACTATGAATTAGGGGCAAATTTCGGGTTGGGTTTTCAGGTTTGGACTATAGAAATTATGGAACTAAAATTGAATTAAAAAAAGTTCGAATATTTTGTATTCGTTCAAGTTTTCGGTCCGGTTTTGTTGGTCAGGTTTGAAACAATGAGCCTCTTGAATTTTGGCGAAAACAATAATAAAATAAATAGATTAAGCCGAGTGCCATTTATTAGATCCAACTAATTATTTACAACATCTAAATTCTTTTTACCAATTTTTAATAATAAATTTCCTTTTAACCTTAACAAAAATTCTTTATACTAATTTATACCACTTTTTCTTACCAAAAAAAAAAAAGAAAAAAAAAAGTTTTGTTAGGTAGTTATCCCCCATCCAAATCAATTCTAAAAAAGAAATTTAGCTACTGGAAGTAGTAATTGATAAAGTATAAAGCAAGTATTGTTAATTTTGATTCATATTTCTTAAGAAAATGTTAACCCTAAATGATTTTTTTTTTTTAAATGTTGAAGCTGAGTTTTGGGCTTTATTTTAAGCTATAATGGCCCTTTCTTTTCAGTTCGAGTTTTTTTTTTTAAAAAAAAATTTATTTAAGTAAGGTTTAACTAATGATCTCCATTTATTACAAAAAAACTGAAAAATAATTCACACACTTTGAAAATCGAACTCTCGATGATCCTATCCTACTCTACCCACTAAACTAACCCTAGTGGACTTTTTGTCGATTAGAGTTAATTGCGGAGAGATTGCCCAACTTATATTAGGTCTAAATTGATCATCTGTATTTTTGGTAGTAATACGTCCATATGAAAAAATTGTTTTGTAACTGTATGGTTGTATATGGCCACATAATTGCATTGTAAGGCAAGGGTAAGGAAGATTACCTTGAAAAAAAAATAAAAATAAAAAAATAAAGAAGAAAAAGGTAGTCAACTTGAGTTTTTATTATTATTATTTTTTTAAAAAAAAAAACTCGGTGCGGAATTAGATCATTTGAATTTTAGAAACAGTCAAAGGCTCAGTTTGCGGAAGAAGGTATCCGTTAATTAAAATAACAACAGTAATATGAAACTAGTATTATCTAGAAATAATTGGGCGGCTCCCTGTATTTTCTAAAAGATGGTCATAAATATCGATCTAACCTTATTATTTATTAACGTCAAATATCCTTATTGGACACATAAGTTCAACGAAGAAAAATAGTAATTGAAAGAAGAATCAATTCTGCTCACTAATATTAGAGTATCACATTTATGGATAAGAAGTTTTAAAGCAGCTAAGCATAGCATATGCTGATACGCATTATAAATTTAGAATCACGCTTAACACTTTCCTTAAACAAATGACACTCTTCGCCAGGTGCCAACAAACAAAATAGTTAATCTGTGTCTATATTAATAATATTATGGTTTGTGTATGCTAAAAAAGACATATTTTATTACTAGTTTCCTAGATATGCATGCATGCATGTAATCTATATTACACTAAGTACGTTTTGTCACGTGTCCTAATTACTAAAATGGGACGCGTCGTCCATATCGCTGAGCACGCAAAGGGACCCGAGAGTCGTATTAGCAATTACTAATGACACGTCGTAGTAATTAGATATCAAACACTTCGTGGGTGACATTGGTCGGTCAAAATGTTATGAAGCCCACGGATTAATTTTCCAAATTTGGAAACTAGTTAAAACTAAGCTTTAGTGGAAACAATCAAATAATTTTATATTTAACTCATACGAGACTTCAATAAATGAAAATGAATTTTCTCAATGTAGAAAGATTAGTTATGAGAAAAAAATCAAACAATTTTATATTAAGTCGTACGAGACATAATTAATAATGAAGCTTTCCCATAAGATTATTTTTCTAAAGAATAATATTCAAATATAGTTTTATATATAAACTCGTACGTTCGAGACTTGGTCGTCACACTTATCGAACAAGGGCTTTGTATTCCAAGTTTGAATGGACTAAAACGCACACAGAAGCTCACAGAAAAGAGCCTTTAAAAAAAAAATAATAATTAAAAAAAAAAAAAATTTAGCCGCCTACAAACCGCAAATATTGCCTGATTAATTGACCCAATACTCCATTTCAAAGCAACTTTCACCTTTCTTCTTCTTCTTCTTCTCCTTCTTTTTATTTTTTTCTGATTTTTTTAACAATCATCATCAATATTTTTATTATTATTATTATTATTATTATTATGTAAAAACATCAAGACTATGTTGAGGAAAGGAGCGTTTAACCAAGTTGGACCAATCGGCTGTCAATTTTCCATGATTGCCCCAGGATTTTTCCTCCATGGTCCACATTATTATAATAAAAATACATCACCATAGACAATGACGGAGCCAAGAATTTAATCCAAGGGTAAAGAAAAAATTATGTCACCGTAAAATAGCACGAGAAAACTAAAAATTTCTCTTTAAAAAAAGTAAATTTGAAAATTTGTACTATTCTTAAACAAGTCTATAAATGTATTACAATTGTTCTCGGTGAAGTCTCATAGTCTGAAATCGCTGTATAATAATTTCACCGTCAATCTTATCAGAAATTTCTTTCTCAATATAAACAACTAAATTTTTATTCATTTATTGATCTCTCATTCGGTTGTGTAATCGATTTATCACAATGTTCATGACAGAAAATACCCTCTCTATAGTTACAATAACAACAGGTAAAATTAAGCTGATACTTGGCAGCTTAATTAAAAGAATCAAACAGGAGTCCTCCTAGCCTTTTTCTAATACTTAGTTCAGATATAGACATACACTTCCAAATTTTTTACATATAATCCGGCCTACATTCATAATCCTCACATCCTCACAAAGCCCAAAGAACTTCTTCACTAACAAACATTATGCAGTTGTTCTCTGACAAACATTATATACTATATACATATGACTAGGCCAATTTAATTTATAATTATTTTGTTTATGGACTACAGCATATACTTCAAAAGATGAGTAATGAGTTTTATTTAATATTTAGGAGAAATTAGATATTGTACGGCATTTTCAGAAAAGTTTTTGAAAAATACGGTGGTTAGCCTTTTTCTAAGGTGTGGTACGGTTTTTATTAGAAAAATACTTTTTTAAAAAAAATATTTAGAAAAATACCTTTTTTAAAATAGTAACTAGTAACCGGTAACTATTTTCCAGAAGTTGATAATTAGTAACTAAAGGTATTTATAACTACTATATAACTGGTAACTAGTAATAAGTAATAAATAAAGTAGAGATCTATGACTACTAGCGAAGCCACATAGGATCCAAGGGGTGCAATAGCCCCCATGATATTTTTGAAAAAGAAATTAGTATGTAATATTTTTATAAAAAAAATTATTCTACTTCCTCTTAATTTATAAAATCTTATACTTGTCCTCCCCTAAAATTTGGATTTTTCTCTATTAGTAAAGCTCACTTTATAATTATGAAGCTCATTTCAATAATTTCTCTTAAATATTAGGGTTTCTAATACTTTACATATAAAAATAAAAAAAAATTACAAAAATACGGAATTCAGGTTTTTTTTTTCAAAATTTTGGAAAAGTTTTAATAAAAAAAAAACAACTTTTTAAAATAATTTAGAAAAATATCATTTTTTTCACACTGGACAACGGTCTTGTGTTCGTGTCTATACTCTCTACAGGACTGTGTCCAACGAGAGTGACTCTAGATTTTTAAGCTCATAATTTTCCTAATTAAGAGCAAGAGAAATCTCATCTGCAGAGAAAGAAAATTATAATATATATGTGTAGGACGCATTGACCAATCGCTTGTTTTTAGAATATAGTATACTAGAACTACAAGTATTCTTCAATGAAGCAGTTTTTGGTAGAAATCTTTGAGATTGAGCCTTGTCTTTTTAGTACTATAGTCTATANAAAAATTGAAAGTAAACAGAAAAAAAGACACAATTACAAAGGGATGAACCTAGATACATATTTATGCAAATTAAGGGAGCTTATTTTGACTCGGCAAATTACAAGGACTAGTGGACCACATCCACCAACGTGGATTTATTTGGAAGTGGCGTAAGATTCAAAGGAACAAAGAGTACATTAATCCATTTTAAGAAAATAAATAATCAAAGAAATAAGCATAAATAAATAATGCACGGATCAATAAGTTGTACGGGTTGAAAATATATGTATGTAAGATAATGACTCTTTCTATTTGATAATTGTTAAATTTACTTGGCACTTTATGATAAGGTACGGCACCTTTATTTTTTCGATAAATTTGGAAAGGTGATAAGGTATGGTGATTCGTCGTCTACCAGTATACATACAAAATACAAATACAATAACTTAAAAACAGTTTTTTTTTTGCTGAGAACTTAAACTAATTTATGTCTAAGTGTTTAGAATCATTCAAAAGCAAGAAGCTAAAAGTGGGCCGAAATGTATAAAATATTGGTTAGGTACGATTGCTATGATCATATTTTTGGAAAGTCGTTATTATTGAATGAGAATGACCAGCAAAGGTACACGTATAAATTAATATGCAGTAAGTACTATTCGGCTCAAATTCAAAAGCGAAATTAAACGTGGTAACGAATAGCTTGCAAGATAGACGTCAAATAAAGCGACAAGATCGAGGCCCTTCATAATATTATACGAGTATATAATAGCTACAAATACAATTTGGTGAGTCAGTTCAACTGTTTCTGTCTAAGGCGGTGACCTTTAACTATGATCAAGAGTGGCGTCTCTATAGCTTTTCTAATTATTACTTTTATTGTAGAACACGTTGAGATAAGTCATAGTTAATACTTTCTCTTTATCGATATGTTCAAATAAATATTTTTCACCATAACTTGAAAAGCTGATACCAACTAGGAGGTTAATTAACTTTTTTTTGACATTGTTTACCTGGATTTTCACCTAGTGGGTATACATAATACAATGCCTCAGATCCTAAACCTGATCAAGTTGAGAAGAAACATAAATAGTACAGAATATTCATATTGTTCAGATTTTTATTACGAAATTTTTCATTCCCTTTTCTTTTTTTTCTTTTTTTTTTGAGTTGTCATTCCCATGTGTTTTGCTATTCAATGACTAAAAGCCTAAACTGTCCCACTCCACAATTCGTCACGTACTCACATAGATACGAATAATGGGTAGTACATAGTCCCATTTTGAAATAAAACGTAAAATTAGACCCTCTTAACCATGTAGTAAAGTAATAATGGTGGACAGTGGAGAGCTCCACTAAGAAAAAAAAAAAAAACAAAAAAAAAACAAAAAAACAAAAAAACAAAGCAATAGTCCTAAAGATTCAACACTTTTTCTTCCCTATACAAAAGTTTTGTCAACTCTAAGCTGGTTGAAAGTTGGACCTAGCCTATATGGTAGCCCCTTCATGTACCTTAAACGCTGATCTTTGAAAATTCTTAGTCCTTGAACCTTCTGCGAAGAATCATCCCTTAAAATTATTTATTTATTTTATTTTAAAGGAAAGAAAACTCAAGACACGTAAATGCACATGTATATGTATATATATAGGGAGTTACCATCTTAGGCAGCCTCTCATCTGGGTTGCTTTCTCTTTCAGATAATTTCTCTTTCAAGACGTTCTCTCATTAATTGCTTGTCTTAATTACAATTATCTGCAAGAAAACAACCGAGCAAAATAAGTAGACACTATACTACTGATCATCTCCAAAGGTTTTTCTTTGCAAAACTAGCTATATTAATCTTTATATGCCCCAAATATATATAGTACTCAAAAATGAAGTTCGGGAAGGAATTTTCGAGCCAAATGGTGCCGGAATGGCACGAAGCATACATGAACTATAATTTCCTCAAGACCCTCTTGAAAGATATCCACAAATTCAGGCAACACAACAAGCCCCCCGCGGCCTTACCGGCCGGTCTGAACCGAAGGCCGACCCTTTACAGAGCTTTCAGTGGCCTAATCCACAAACAGTTCAGCACGCGCCAGTACTCGCCCTCCTCGGCCGCAAACCCCGAGGGCGGAGACATCGAAAGCCAGGCGATTCTCGTCAACTCGGTTAACCGCCACGATGGCTCCGACGGTTACCAGACCACGTTTTTGATGACGGCAGAGGAAGGCGGAGAGTATGAGCTGGTCTACTTCCGGAGGCTGGATGAGGAGTTCAACAAAGTGGACAAGTTTTACAGGTCGAAGGTGGAGGAGGTGATGAAGGAGGCTGCAATGCTGAACAAGCAAATGGACGCTCTCATCGCTTTCCGGATCAAAGTGGAGAATCCTCCGGGGGCCTATTTCGACCGGTCCATGGAGATGACTCGTCTCGCTTCGGACATAGCGACTTCCACCGCCGCTTTGGCCGCCTCCACTCCTCGCGGCGCTAGAGCGAGCAGTGAGTCCTTTAAAAAAAAAAAAAAGAAACTCTTTAACGTGGTATCAGAGCGAGCTTGTTGATGTAAATTCTGAAACGGGTTCTTTGTTTTTTTTTGGTGTTGTAACAGGGCGAGTTGCTTTTATGGATGTGATCCAAGAGAGAGGATCAAATAGCCATGAGGTGCAATCTGAAGAAAGTGGTGATGATGATAAAGAAAGTAGTGTGAACCGAAAAGTTGAAGTTGAGAAGCCGAAGAACGTCAGGGGAACTAGACCAGCTCCGTTGCAAGTACTAGAACGTGTGACAATGAATAACACTCAGGAGACGCCTCGTTCCACCATTAAAGGCTTCCTCAACGTTCCCAATCAGACGGAGCTGACTTTCAACAGGGAAAATCTCAGGAAAGTTGAAGGACAGCTTAAGAAAGCTTTCGTCGAGTTTTACCAGAAGCTTAGGCTTCTAAAGAGCTTTAGGTAAACATATCAGATACGTTTGGTTGGCTTTTACTTGTTATCATATATATATATATATATATATATATATCTTTCCTTATAACTTTCTGGCTAACCATTTTGGTATGAATTGCACAGCTTCTTGAATACTTTGGCATTCTCGAAGATCATGAAGAAGTATGATAAGGTGAATGTTCTTTCTATATCCATGTTAAGCATCGTCAATCTAAATTAATTGTTTTAAACTGATAAAGACCATAATCATGTTGAGCCAAATAATTTGACCAATGTTGATTAGTGATTACTTATAGCTTAATCTTCTCATTCTTGCAGATTACTTCAAGAGATGCATCAAAAGCTTACATGAAAATGGTGGACAACTCCTACCTTGGCAGCTCGGACGAGGTTCGAATTATCTGCATTATATCTCACCATATCTCAATTGATGTATCTACATTATGATCTGCCTTGTATTTTCTTTTCTAATCTAATATGGAATTTGCCTCTATCAATAGGTTACCAAGCTTATGGAGAGGGTTGAAGCTACATACATCAAGCATTTCGCCAATGCAAACCGCAGTAAAGGCATGGCCATCTTAAGGCCAAAAGCAAGGAGAGAAAGACATAGAACAACATTCTCCACTGGTAGGACTTCTATACTGATCGACAATTCAGTCTAATTCAGACCAGTTTGTAGTGAATAAAAAACCCCATTTTCGATTCAGTTTCAATTTTCTGTCCATACTTATTAACAATTCCATTTATTACAAAATTTTACAGGCTTCTTTGCTGGCTGCACTGCGGCTCTCATATTAGCCCTTATTTTGATCATTCGTGCCCGAAAAATCATGGATGAACCAGGGAGAACCAAGTACATGGAAACCATGTTTCCCTTATACAGGTAAGTTTAATTCATTAATAGACTAACTTTTCAAATGTCACACACAAAAGAGCTATTGATTCTCAAACTAATTTCGAAACTATTGTGTTGCAGTTTATTCGGGTTTATTGTCTTGCACATGGTTATGTATGCTGCAGATGTATACTTCTGGAGGAAATACAGAGTAAACTACTCCTTCATTTTTGGTTTCAAACCAGGGACAGAGTTAGGCTACCGAGAAGTTCTGCTTCCTGGCTTTATTGTGGCAGCTTTAGCTCTCGGCTGTGTTCTTTCGAATCTCGACATGGAAATGGACCCCAAAACCAAAGATTACAAAGCTATAACTGAGCTTCTCCCACTCATGTTACTTGTGGTAAAGTTCTAACTTAATTAGAATATCTCAGATTCAGCTCCGTTACCTCACCATCGCATCTCATATCATAGTTCTAAAACCCTCTCAACTTTATTTCATTGCAGTCTGTTGTTGTCGTTTTGATATGTCCTCTCAACATCGTATATCGCTCAAGTCGTTACTTTTTCCTCACCTGCTTGTGCCACGCCCTCTTAGCTCCTCTATACAAGGTATAACAATTTAATATGTACCTAACTCTATCTATTAATTTCTTTAGTGCAAAGTTTCTTTTCTTTATAATAACGTAGAGAGAGAGAGTTGATTATGCGTATAACTTTGTTCCATTACAGGTAACACTCCCAGATTTCTTCTTGGCTGATCAATTAACAAGTCAGGTTCAAGCTTTAAGAAGTGTTGAATTTTACATTTGTTACTATGGTTGGGGAGACTACAAACACAGAGAAAACACTTGCAAATCCCACGATGTGTACAAAACTTTCCTATTCCTTGTTGCTGCTGTCCCATACATGTCTCGTCTCCTTCAGGTAAATTTTATGTGACATTTCTTTTTCTTTATTAAATTTCTCGAAGTTTTCATTTTTTTTTTAAAAATAAGTGTCCATTATTTCTAGCTCAATTGGGCATTGTTATCTCACTTCAAATTATTGTTACACTAAACATTAGTCCCTTTTTGCAAATTTCAGTGCCTTCGTCGTTTGTATGAAGAAAAGGATCCAATGCAAGGGTATAATGGGATTAAATATTTCTTGACAATCGTGGCTGTAAGTGTCAGAACAGCTTATAGTATCGACAAGGGACTGAGTTGGAAAGTTGTGGCCTGGGTCTTCTCAATCTCAGCGGCCATAGTTTCAACGTACTGGGACCTTGTCATCGACTGGGGCCTTCTTCAGCGTAACTCTAAGAATCGTTGGTTGAGAGACAAACTTTTAATCCCTCACCAGAGTGTATATTTTGGAGCAATTGTAAGTTACAACGACCCCTCAAAATATGACTCAAAAAACTTTGATTTATTTTTCATTTTCTTACATGGTTGCTGACAATATTTGTTTATGATGATTAAAAAATTGCAGGGCTTGAATGTCTTGCTTAGATTTGCATGGCTCCAAACCGTGCTGAATTTCCAGGTGTCTTTCTTGCATAGAGAAACCTTGATAGCCATTGTTGCTAGCTTGGAAATCATTCGTCGTGGCATTTGGAATTTCTTCAGGTAACCAAATATTTTTCGTTCCTATGTGTATAGTGTATAGTGACAATAGTATTGGTTTTGTCCCATATATATTATTATGTATAGCTTTAACATACTAACTGGGTTTTGTATGTGGTTGGGGATTAATCAGGTTGGAGAATGAGCATTTGAACAATGTGGGCAAGTACAGGGCATTCAAATCGGTGCCACTACCATTCAACTACGATGAAGACGATGATAAAGATGAGTAGGCTGTTTCAAAAGTCCACAGCACCACAGATGAGAAAGCCACGTAAAGTGAACATGGAATTTTGGAAATGAGGAAATTAAATAAAATTCATATAGTCTAGAAGTGGCATTTGGCACCTGATGTTTTTGACTCCCTTTCCCCTGTACTTTTTCCTTATTCTTTTTATTTTTTCCTCTCGAGAATGGTCCAATCAACATTCTTTGATTTATTCCCCCTTCGACTTGAGAAATTCTTTGTAAATGCAAATCTTTGGCCAAGTGTAAAATTACCGGTAAACTTTTCTTGTCATTCTTGCTTGGCTTCGAAAAACAGTAAACATCATGTTCATGAAGTCGCTTTATTCGGCTTAAAACTGTTAAAAACCATGTATTGGACCTTAAAGAACAAGTTAGAATTAGATGCTTCTTAATCATTAGTCTCACACGCATGGCCACCTAAATGGACCAAACTAAATTTCCAGCCTAATGAGGAAAAGAAAAAAAGGAGGAATAAGAAGAAAAGACTTATCTGCCAATTCTCTGCTAACAAACGGAAGTATGGCCCTGTGTTCTTTCCCATAAATCTTTGGTACTGGTATCATTCATGGACTCTATTTTATGGAAGATTCTTCATACAGAGTGTTGATTATTTTCAGAATGTACATCTTAAAATTCAAGGTGGCAACAAATTATCTCAACATCAAGAATCTTCGGTCATATATGAGCAATTTCACATTCAATTACCACCATTTTTTTTCCGGAAGTAAACGTACACAATCATATAAAAGCCTCAACTACTAGAATTTCAAGCTTAAACTTCTAAGATCGATATTTGATAACAAAACAGCAACCAAATTCCGAGCTTGAATGGAACTAGAACTACATCAATGGGGAAACGATTAATAAACTAATCAAATTCTTACCCAGCAGTCATTCTTACAAGTAAACCACATCCTCTTAGATTTTAGATAAGACAAAATTAAACTTGTGGTGACAAACAACCAAGGAAAAAAGAAATTCCCAACCAATCCAAACTTTCTTCAAACCCTGGAAAGTTACTTTCAATTTCTTTGTTGAAATCACTGTCATATTCACAGAACAGATTCCAAATCCCAGAAACTACATTTTTTTTTTCAATCAAAACCCCACAACCAGAGCAATATTATTTCATGAATCAAAAAAAGATATACAGCTAAACGTAGTTTAGATCAATAGATATGCAACAAATCAATGAATAACCTCTGAAACTACTTGAAGTTATATGCAATTAGTTTAATGAAACCTGGAAGTTATATACACCACCTCCATGATCCCTGCTACCACTTGAAGTCCTTCAGTTGAACCATTTCAAATTGAAGGTAAATCATTTCAGTTCGATATGCGATATGCATGTCTTATCAGTTCAAGGAAGGTATCTCATATAAAAGTAAATAAACATGGATCTACCAATCGGACTGTTCATTTTTTTTTCTATAATGTTTGCCACCAAAGAGAAAGATATGGAAATCTCCAAGTTAATATGACACGAGATATTAGTATCAACGCAATTGAGATACACTCCATCCAGGAGAAGGAAAAAAGAACTTTCTTTGAAGGAACAAAAAAAGACAGTTGCACAGTAAAGCCATCACTAAAGGTCCAGCAGTACAAGTGAAGTTTCGATGAAGAATAGGATTTGAAACCTCCCAATGATATGATAGGAATAGTGATCTGATACAAGGTTTCAATAGACAGGCCAAAGCCTAGACAGCTTTAACCTATTTGGCCAACACCGACAGAACGGTTTAAAAACATAAATTAAAAGCATGACAACCCATTGGACCTCAATTCTGCTAAAAGACGGTAATTCTTCATAACCACATCATTTTTCATACAATACAGATTCAATCTCCCATTGAACAAAATTCAGTATTAATATAACTCCATAAAATTCCAGAGAACACAAGAACATTGCAGCAGTAGTAGTAGTAACAGACATCTCAGGATCCATATCAGATTGATTAATCTACTAACATAAACAGGTTACAGCCAAAAAATATTGGCTTTTCAGTGATTGATAAAAGAGAACTTCCAATGTCCAATCATTTTGACAAAAGAACCAATTAAAGCTTAAATCTTTATTCCTTTCTCATGCCCTCTAAGGCCTGTAAACTCTTTTGCATCCGCAAAAACCGAAGGCCGAAAATTTTCAAAAGCCTCCACTCAATCTAGTATCTCTTAACATCTAAAACAATACTCTGTATTAAGTTAAAATGTAAAACAAAATCAAAGAAGCTTTTCAATACCGACTATGCGTCGCGCTTCTCAGCAGAAACCCCTTGTTGCTCCGAATTCTCCGGAGCCGCATTCAGTTCCGAATCCTTTGCCGCAGCTTCTTTCTCCAGCTCCCTGAACGCCTCCTCCTCCGCCGCCTTCTCCGCCCTCAGAATGGGCTCGTAGTAATCGGCGTGAGCCTCCATACACTTCTTCAAAGCCCCAGTCACCTGGAAGCACTTCTCCACAATGTCCTCCTTGTTCTTCTCGGCCTCTTCGATGCAATTCTCCCAGGCGATGAAGCTCTCTCTGCAGCCACCCCCTTTCATGAAGAGGCAAAACCCACACTCCCCTTCTTCCTCCTCCTCCTCTTCTTCTTCTTCTCCTCCTCCCTCTTTCTCACCTTCTTCTCCTCCACTATCGGAGTTTAGCTTCTCCTCTTCTCGGGGCTCCGCGTCGACTGGGCGATCCGAAGGCTGCGTTGGATTCTCTAGGGTTTTGGATTCGGAGGTTTTAGAGTCTGAATCGGACATGGTTGGTTTCTCTGAGGTTGGAGACGAGTTGGGGCGGTGTGAATCGGTGAGTTGGTGGAGGCTGATGTTGACGAGTCAGGGCCGCCTGAGCTAGCTGTTGAGGAGGAAATTGTGCCCTCCAATATCGCTGCTTAAACCCCCTAAAACCCTCTCAAAGCTAAGTTGCGTTTTTTTTTTTTTTTTTTTCCTTTTTTTTAATATTTATTTATTTTTCTAACGTTATTTCATTTTATATGACTAAGTACACGTCATTCGGTGCATAATTGACCACCAAGAAATTTCCCAGATGACCGCAGGGGTGAAATTGGTATTATGTTATGATAAGATAACGGTAAAGCATGTCATATTTGCACTCTTAAGTAGCATAATTGCACTTTTAATCTAAATTAATTTGCTTTCAAAAATTCTAAAAAAAATGTATTTTTAGTACGAGTACCCCTTATAATTCCAGTGCATCCCATTAATTTTAATTTATTTTATTCTATTTTATTAATTTTGGCACTCCACCTTAACATAAAATCACCATTCAAAATATTGCAGCGTTAATAACCCCATTCTGAACATACCCACCATCAAACTTCCTCTTCCCCAGCTTATTAACTCCATACAGCCTTCAGGCACATACCAAAACAATAAAGACACTCAAAGAAAGGGGAGGTCATATATAATTGACATTGATGAATAAAATTTTCAGAAAACATTTTAATATGGTTTAGAGGTAGAATAATGTTTTAATGTGGAGCAAGTTTTAGATTTCTAGATTATAATTGTTACATCATTAGATTGGGGTGTAATTTTTAGGGGTAAATTATTGTGATTTTAGTAAAAAGGGTGTTTGATTGTATATTTTACTAATTTTAGTTTTTTTTTAGTTAAGGATAATTGATATAAGTGTAATATAAAATTTTGAGAAGGAGAGTTATAATTGCACTCCAAATAGTATAAAAACACCTTTTTTTAGTAGCAAAATGACTAAACTAGACAAAGGAATAATAAATTCAAATTTTACAAGGTTAAAAACACTCATTACACCCCATTTTAGACTCCACCTTCAAGCCAAGCTATTTTTTTTAACCCTTCTTCCTATACTGCCTCCCCTCCCTCAATCTCTCCTACCAATCCATGAATTATTCTATCTCATGTTTGTATTCTTTTCGTTGATCTATCCTTTATTTTTCGTAGTTTTTTTTTTTTTTTTCCTACTTCTAAGTTTGGATGAAAAGTTATCATATATATTGTACTTCTATTTGGCTAGAAAGGAATATAGGTTTTGATCATCTTGCGAAATAGTTATAATCATTTAATAAATTAATATTTTTCTTTTAATTTCTATTTTTCTGAGTAGTAAATAATTTGGATGTTACTTGCGTGGATGGTGTTTTCTGACTTTTGGAGGTAGGTGTGACAACCCGTATAAAAAAAAAAGGGGGGGTTTAGTTGTATTAAATATATAATATAAAGATAAATGAAATGACAAAAGAGCCCTTACTTAAATAGAATATTTGGGGTTAATTTAGTACATTAATATTTAGTCCCTTTAAAAAACCTTAAGACTAATAATCTACTCAGTTTATACGTACGCTTTACAAAGAGGAAAGAGAGAGAGAGAGAGAGAGAGAGAGAGAGAGAAGGCTATGCACGTGTAAGAAGAAGAAGAAGAAGATGAAGAGACTATTATCATAGGTTATTGAGACTCACTCCTAAGGTAATAAACTCTTAACCAATTGAGTTTTATGTTTTAATTTGATTTTGGGAATGAGATTGAATATTTAGGGTTAGGGTTTTGAATTGATCATAAATTATTTATAAAATATGGAGATGAATCTGATAGAGAAAGAAGCCTATTGATATTAGAATTCAAACAAGACAAATTTTGAGTGATTTGGCTGGGTAAATAAAAAGTTATGAATTTTAGAGTTTTGGGCTAAGATGTAAAAATATAACAGAGATTCCGACTAGCTTTCCAGAGAACTTTACTAATCTGATTGAGTCATATTTCATATGGTTGGAAAGCTTATCGAATTATCTTTCCAACGTTATATAATTTGTCAAAAACGGACTTATAATCAGAGAGTTATAGCCAATTGAAATTAGTACTACGAATTTGGAAAAAATCTGAAACTTTGGGTACTTTTAGCAAAATGTGACTGCGGCTTGTCCGACTGTGCGGGGCTTACCTATGGACCCTATAGCCACATTCTTGGTACTTTTAGGACCCTATGACTTGTAGAACATGATCTCTAAGTTTGGTGATTTTTAGAGAGATGTTAGAATTGTTATAAATCGTAAGAAATTGATATTATTGAGAATAGTTATGGAGTTGATTATAGAATATGCATGGGCAGGAAGTAGTCAATACTTTTAGTATAATTAGAGTATAATTGTGTTGTTGTGATACTTATATATGATTTGTATGATAATAGGTATTTGAGAAGTTATGTTGATTATTTTGAGTTGATTAGGCAATGCGAATGAGGTAAGTAACCTTTGATCTTTTCTAGTAGTTTTCCTTATCCAAAAGCTAAATGTTTTATTGTTTTATTACTTCTAATAGAATCATGTTTACAAGTATTTTCTTTAAAATATGATTTCAAGTAAAATATATTTTGGTAATAAGACTATTTATTAAAAGTAATCTGTTTTATTGAAATAACGTAATTTTCATGAAAATAGTATGATTCTATGTTTTATACTAAATTATGGATCAAGTATATGAATTACTATTAAACGTGATTACAAGAAAATTATTTTGGAATGAGTATAATATTATAATGAGATGAAAGTAAAATTATTTATGATTCATTATTATAAATAAGTATTTTGAAACTCTCTTCAGTGACTATGCAACGTGGACCCATTCCGCAAGGTTTATATGTGGACGGTACGTACTAAATGTAGACCTAGCTACAGGGGTTAAATGTAGTAAATATGGACCTAGCTACAGGAGTCAAATGTAGTAAATGTGGACCTGGCTACAGGGGTTAAGTGTAATAAATGTGGACCTAGTCACAGGGGTTAAGTGTGTCCATAATCACCAAAAACTGTTGGGAAGTGATTTGAAAGTGTTACTGATTATTGAATGAGAATGAAACGATAAATTTTGAAAACCTACTTCATGTATTTGTTAAAGTGACTTTCCAAACAATCTCATTTGATTATCTTGAAAATTATTATATTTTGAAATTGATTTTGTTTTGGAATATATGATTTAACCTTTTCAAAAGATATATATACTTGATCCAGCTAGTTAAGGTTACTGGTTACTTACTGGGCTTCTAGCTCACCCTTTTATTTTTCCCTCCTAGGTTTTAAAGATCGTCAGTTAAGAGATATGATTAAGAAATGACTTATTTAGTAGTAACTGAGGTGCATGGTTCAAAGAGAGGAATTTCTTCATCTTGATTGAGGAAATGTAAAGATTTGGAAGGTTGATCATCTTGAATTTATTGGATTATAGTTTCTATTATATAGTGTTTGTTTTGAATATTTGGAGACTTTATAAGAGTTGTTGAATTTTATATTATACATTGATATTTATTAGAGATTAAATATTCTCAATTATATTAGTTTATAGAAAGATGTCTTGCATGCCTATAGGGCTTTGCCTTATGGGTATGCGGCGCACGTCCTCGGGTATGGGGCGTGACAGTAGGTGACATTGTTTTACAATTTTTTTTTTCTTTTTGAATGTCTAATCTCTTTTTTTGTCTACTTAAATTTCCCTATTCTAATGAAAGATTTTGATAAACAATACAAGATTTAGAGAATAATAAATCAAAATAACCCAGAATCAAATAACGTACAACTACTTGTCTTTCATTGGTTCTAGGGGAAAAAAAAAGAGAAAGAAAACTCTTTGTGGTATTTGCATGCAAGGCATTTAATTTATTTCTATGTTTTTTTTAAATCCTGATATGAATGCCTTAATTCAAGTCCTCTTTCACAGTCTTTGAAAATAAGTGTAAAATTGTAATAAAAAAATAATTTGACAAAGAAGAGGTGGATAAATATCCGAAGGAGATGCGAGTATAGCTCTCCTTTCGAGAAAATAAAAGTATTTTTATATCATGTTGAGGATGCAAATATAACTCTCTTAATGATAAATTTAACATCATATTATCTCTATTGTCACCTTTCTATTTACTCTTTCTATATTATTTCTAAAAGCACACTTTCATTTAAAATTTTATTTACTACCTTGTATATCCCTAATTTTAATTGTCTTTCCTCTTCTCACCCATCTCTCTTCCTTATTTTCTTTTCTTTTATTCATCTCACCCCTCTTCTGCCGAATCCAACGAACTTAGAAATTTTCTCATTAGAATCGATGGCACTGAATGTTAGTATAAGCATCCCTAGTAAAATTGTTTTTCTTTCTTAAGTTCTTTTATTTTACTTTCTAGCTTTTTTTATTTTTTATTTTTTGAATTGAAGTGTACTCGGTACTTTAGACAAAGAGTCGAGAGCTTAGGTTCAAAAAAATACAATAAGAAATTTAGAATTGCGTGGAAATCCATCCTCCTCATATTTCCCAAAAAAAAAGAATCAGTAGAAGGCCGTACATAGACGTACAACCTAAAAATTTTGCCTCAAGCCACATTCTTTATAAATGAACCTTGTTACATTTTTTGGGTAGGTAACTTTTCTTTGATCCTTATATAATGAAAAGATGTCATTAAATAATTATGTACAACACTTTTTTGGATTAGAACTCAACAATGGTTCATTAAAAAAAAAACAAATTCAACTATAATTACTTGCATCATTCATAAAAGGAATATGGATTCAAGAAAAACTGTGTTTAAGAAAAAGGTGGATTTTTTTTTTTCTCTCAATTATTTTTAGAGAGGTGTATAAATAATTTTTTTTTAAAAAATTATCAATGACCTAAAAAGTAATTCCATTGAAAGTTTCTTTTAGTAATAAAAAATATAAGTAAAAAGAGATGTGGGGAAAAGGTGGTAGTAGAACCACCCATATAATACACAATGTTATTTTCTATTATTTATTATTTAATACAATAAATTAATTTTGTAATTGGTCGAGTTTGAAAAATATATTGATCGAGTATTAAAAGTGTATAAATGATTGATGAGGTATCAAAAAAACTGAATTTTAATATTTAAAATTAGTATATTATGCTATACTTGACGGTTGATGCTATATTTGAGACCAAGTATAACATATGATACATTTGACACAATAAATATCATTGTATTGGAGGACGACTTTTGTGCTAAATGCTAGTCGTGATCATGATTAATCAATCATCCTTGTGGTCGTCGTCCTTATCATCGGAGTAAGCAAAAGGAAGCGGAACTGATCTGAAAGCACGGTAATTAACACTAACTACACTAGTACTTGTGGCCACCTGATTAAGATATTATAAGTGGTCTTTAATTATGCTTGGAGACGCTTAAAACAAATATCGTACATACCTATAGAAGTTCCAAATGCCAGGACGAATAATTTCCAAGGAAAAAGCAGTGGTCGAAGTACTCATTTCATGGACCCACTACAAAAAAAGTTGGCTATCACGGCGCGTGTACGGACGCGCCGTGATAGTATGCAAAATATCACGGTGCCTCTTAACGGTGGAACAACTACAGCGCTTGGCAGGCACCGTGGTTTAACAGCATATACCTGCACCTCTTAGGCACCGTTATAAATGGCGAACAACCACAGCGCTTGCCAGGCGCTATGGTTTAACATATTTAACGGCACCTATAAGGCGCCATTATGTTTCACAAGGCACCGTGTTATGGGCCATATATAAAGCCCTAAAATCGGTACTGGGCTGCGGCCAACACTTCTTTTTCCCATTCTCCTTCCAGCAGCCGCGGCCAACACTCATTTTTCCCTTATTTCCACCATTTTTTTCCGGAAAACAAGGTATATTTAAGCTTTTAAACTCATTTTAGTCATTAAAATTAGAATACCCATTATTTTAACCACGATTTTAGTCGATTATTTTGTATATTTTTCATGTTTTAAGTTATATTTTTGAGAGTTTGAATCTAGAAACCTAGTTTATCAAATGAGAAATTCTTGAGCACGCATTATAATCTTTACTCTTGTAAGTGTTAATTAGATTATCTATTTACTAGAAATCATATTTTTGTTATATTTTAGTATTTTAGTATGAATTAATCCTATTTTTTGATATTATGATTTATTATTTTGTTGATTGTAGGTATTGATATACGCAATATTTTTTTCTTTATTTTAGGTGAAGTGTGAGTTCATTTAGTTGTAAAAAATTTCAAATTGAAGGTATGTTCTATTAATTTCTACCAATTTCATGTTTATTTACTAGAAATTGTAATTTGGGTTTTTTTTTTTCCATCCTTAGTTTCAATTAATCCAAATTTATGTTATTTTAATTTATTGTTGTATAGTTTTTATAAATTTACATATTCAATTTTTTTAATTGTTTTAGGTAAAGTCATGTGTAGTTTGACTTGAGATCTTAATTTCTACCAATTTCAAGTTTTAGATAGTTTGAAAGTAAGTTAACTTGAGATCTTAGATTTAATTTCAATTTTTTATTTGTTAAAGTTCTTATTTTGCATATATATTAAATTCTATACAAAAGATGATATCAACGGACTTCTTGAAGAGTGGATCGAAGAATTAATATGATTTCTCATTTGAGGTCCTTAATCTTTGTTCATTTAAACTATGTAGTCTTTGATGATAGTTTGACTTAGAAAACTAATGTGTATATATATACTTAGTTTGTAGACTATATGGATATGATCATGATCAAGTTATTATGTTAATTTATGTTAGTATGTAAATTTATATTTATACTCTATTTTATTTGAAATATTTTGTGTATGTAACAGATTTGAATTACATTTATAAATTTCCAGGGAGTAATATAGATAAATATATATTAATAATATTCTCTGGAAATATGTACCACGGCGCTTATGGAGTGCCTTAAAAAATAACATCCAAGACCTTAGAAAGTGATAGACCTACCAAGGCGCTTATAAGGCGCTGTAGAAGGCACCGTAGAGGACCTTCCACGGCGCCTGTTAGGTGCCTTTGTATCCAACAGGTGCTGTGGAAGGTCCTCCACGGTATCTTTCACGGCACCTCTATCTGGGGCCTATTACGGCACCCGGAACTAAAGCACTTTTTGAGGCACTGTGAAAGGCCTTTCGAGACACTTAATTCAAGGCACTTAAAAAGCGTCTTGAAAGGCCTTTTTTGTTGTAGTGACCGAATGCAAATTAAATGCAAACACCAATTGCATCCAAGCCAGTCTCAGTACTATATCCAACACCTGTTAGCAAATCCCATATTAGAATTTTTATACTAAACTCATATATTAAATTTTGTACAAGTTAAATATGTACCACGACAACAATGTAGACACTTTTGTGTGAGACTAGAAGTTTGTCTCGTAAGTAAATATTCTTGGAATGCCTTCTCAAGAGGCCCTAGTCAACGACAATGTCCCAGTATATGTTGACTAAAGTAGCTACAACCGAGCTAATAAGAGCAAAGATCATCCAAGTGACTGAACCCTTTCTGAGTTCAAAAGCAGTTCTAAAAAGAACGGCAACAATTGTTGAGAGGTATGTCAAAGCATTTTATCCATTCATTTTATCTCCATATTCAAATAATCGACAAAGACACTACAAGATTAGAACACACATTAATTTTAATGCCCATATGTTTGAACTTTAGAACTAATTAAAAACATCTGAAAGATATTATTTAGTTTGTTGATAAAATTAATTTGGTGACATGAGTTAAACTTTAAAGCATTCGTTTCATAGCAGTCTCCATCAAATGGACGGAAAAAAAGGAGGGAAAATGACAGGAAACTTACAAACGACAACAAAACTCAACAAGAAAAGAAAATAGTAAACGACTCTCAAAGTGCGAACGAAAACAAAACAAGACATTTCTTGAAACAAAATTCCAGAGAAAAAGGGTATTATGGTGATGTCGTTTCATAGAGGCCTATCCATAAACAAACAACATGAACGACAGTAGACAAAAAAAAAAAAAAAAAAGAAGAAGAAGAAGAAGAAGAAGAAGAAAACAATAAACCAATAAACGACACTACAACTTGAAAACGACATTATGCAATCAATAAGAAGTAATGGAAAACGACAACGCAGATAAAAATGACGATCAAAAAAGAAAACAAACAATCAACTTAAAAACGACAATAAATATAAAAAACGATAGTGAAAAAGGAGAGAAACACACGATACAACACATGCCTGCAAGTAGGGGTGTTCAAAAAAACCGCCAAACCGTGGAAACTGCCCAATCCAATCCAAACTGCCCAATCTGTGCGGTTTTTTTTTTTAAATGGCCGGTTACGGATTAGAAAATATAAAAACCGATTTGGTCGGTTTGGTTTTCAGTTTTAGAAAAATTCGGTCGGATTCAAACCGAACCGGCCAATAAGTTTGTATATGTATTTATTTTTTAAATGTATATTAATAGTTAAAAATTTAAGCTTATTCATTCTAATTGAGTAATGATTTCTCTTAGCTTATTTAGGACTATGTTACTTAAGACTCTTATGATATTTTAGACTTTAAGTCTTGTTGTTATGATATATTTAAGATTAAAGACTTTAAGTTTACTATTCAATTTTGATTAAGTTGTAAGTTGTAACTAAAATTTAAGTTTACTATGACATTCGATTTGGTTATAGCTTTTAACTATGTTATGGTTTCGTTTTATATTTGGACTTTATATTTTAGATGAAATATGATTTTAATATGAACTTAGTTGATATTATATTAATTCAAATTTTGTAAGTTTTCAAACCGCAGAAACCGCCCAAACCGGCCGCAAAAATGTAGGTGCGGTTTGGCCGGTTTGAATCCACAAACTCAAACAGCACGGATTGGTAAATAGGCCAAACCGCACATTCGGATTGGTTTCTGGATTGACGATTTAGACCGTCCAAACCGGCCATGAACACCCTTACCTGCAAGATGTTGGATTAAAAACGATTTTCGCAACGGAAGATTGGCCCAGGAACATTCAAAAATTTTCTCAAAACAATTGACTATATGAGTGTATAGTATTAATTTATAGCAAATAGGAACACACAAAGAGAATAGATCTAATACCTCTTGTAGCCTATCAGCGGATCCTAGCTTTACTGTCTTCTAAACCACGATCTTCCAATCCAAGCCTCAAGCACAACTGGATGAACGTGTGGGCGTTGCGTACAATTTCTTAAAACTCACACTTTAGGCACTTACAATTTTCTCAACACATGAGATTGCAAGAGTTTTTATTCTACAGAGAATAGGAAGACACTCTTCTTATCTCTAGTTTATG
>JXTC01000002.1:1991675-2005314 GCA_002914845.1 Trema orientale
AAATAGAAAAATGTCATTTTATTAATTCAGCAAATATCCAAAATATACATGCTTTTAGGGCATAAACCCTAACACAGGAACCGCAGCCAATATGTTATAACAGCAATAACAAAGTACAGTGTATTGTAGACACCATGAGAGTGGCACTTCTCTTGCCTGCTGGAGTATTCTCCCAAACCATAGTAGCAAACGTACAACACAGAACTCCTTAAAGCCCGCGTCTGAAGTAGAATACCAAGGAGCCTTAATTGAAACCAGGAACTTATGAAAACATCACATCTTATATTGCAGCCACTAAAGATAAGGATATCTTAAAACCTGGCTAGTTAGCTGGTCCGCCAAAAAAAATTCAGGAAATGTCACCTGCATCCGCAAACATTTAAGAATGATGTTTGAGCCTGTTTCAGCTGATGTTATCTACTTACTTTCTTTGTTACTAAAGTCAATTTATCGATACCGGATATAGAGGGGCAAGTATGCAGCAAAAAAGACATCGAATGAAGAAGAAACGACTTGCTCGGTATAAGATGTTGAAAGGACAGAAAATGATGAGAAGAACAAGCGCAAATGGAGAAGAACAATTGATACACAATCAAGCACTAGCAAAGCATTCAAGAGATAGTTAAGCCAGTTTTTATAATCTTATAGTGACCAAGCCCAGAGGAACCAATTGAGTGGCTTTCCTAAATTTTTGAGTGCTAGGGTCCAAGTCCAGGTGCAAGTTTGCTAAGAAACCAGCCAAAGCTAGTACTGCAAGCCCTGTACTTAGTAGGAAAACTTCTATGTACCCCAACTCTGTTCTGTTCCCCTTTTGAAACCAAATATAAATGGATAGTTGATTCTATATCGTCTCCAGAAGTATACGTCTGCAGCATACATGAGTAGGTGTAGGGGCGGCATATAGGAATACACTGCATTTATTCCACTTATGTCTCAATGAAAAATAAAGACAAAGACAGAGTAAACTATGGAAATGTTCAGGTACATGAAAAATTTCAGGTACATGATCTCTGGTTGGTTACCTGTAGAGTGGAAAGATGCTTTGGATGTACTGCACTACTTGCTTCTTCTTCATTAGTTTTAGAGATTCGATTCTTAAGACAATGGCAACAAGTAGCGGAACCGTGCAACCAAAAAAGAAACCTGAAAGCAACAATTCTATTTTCTCAGGCTTCTTTAAATGTGAAAAAGAATCACAAGTTCAAAATGGCTTTGAAATTTGAATCAAATAATTAATTTACAATCGAGTTTGCTATGCAGGCATTTGTTATCTTCACTCCTAATGTCACTCACTTTAAAAGTAGATCCAGTATCAACTGGACCACAAGAGTCAGACATGTTGGTCTGACATTCAAAAGACATGCATGAATCATCCTGAAACACGAAATCATCCTGAGAGTTGCCTGAAATCTTATCCACAGGATCAAATTTGCACCCGTCGACCAACTTTGGCATGAATGCTTCTGACATATGATCTCTCAAACCATTTTCTTATCACTACCTGAGAAAAATGTTACCCTGTGTTTTCGTTTTGGCCTCAGTGACTTCATAGCTTCTCTGCGGTCGGAGTTGGAAAAGTTCTTGATGAAGGTTGCCTCCACCCTCTCCAAGAGATCAATGATCTGTGATGAAACTGTTGTCAAACTAGCATAAGAATACATTATAGAAGTAAAAGACATATAGTCTTACCATATGAGCCGAAGTTTTTTCTCATTATTTCAAGAATTAAAAAAGAGATGCTACAGACCTCATTTGAATTACCAAGGTAAGAGTTATCCACAACTTCCATGTACATTTTAGATGCTCTTCTTGATGTAATCTGCGTATAATACAAATAAGTTTACTAGGACTATACTTCAACAGAACAATTGTTGTGACACTAACAAAAAGTCAGTACCATTATGACTTTTTGACTTTTAAGCCATATAGAGGAAAAGCAACTGGGAATCTGTAGCAGTATTTTGAGTATGATCATGTGTACCTTTTCGTACTTTTACATGATCTTGGAAAATGCTGAGAGGTTCATAAAACTGATCCATCATCCATGAGAATGCATAAGCACATGGTTGTTAAGGACTCAGAATTCTAGGACATGAGTAGGAAATTGGGAGTTTCTATTCATTTGGTATGCATGATAGGATAGGATAAGATATGATCTGACTATTTTAAAGGATTGGATTGGATTAGATAGGATAGGACATGAGTAAGAAATTGGTATTATTTTTGGAGTGGATTATTTTAATCCAATCCAATCTCTATCATACGCATGCACCAAACATGTGATTAATTTAATCTAATCCAATTCCATCCTTATCCTGCATTCTAGACGTGGCCTACCTGTATTGTTTTAGAAGATGGAGCTTATGGTAAAACTCAATAAATGCGACTCTCAACTGTTTATTGGCTTTCCTCAGATCCTCTTTGCCAAAACTCAAATCCTCATCTTTGGAGTCTCTAAACACACCTTTTATCGTCGAAACTGGAGGTTGAGGGGTATTGTTTTTCATCTTCACATGCTCAAGAACTTCTGCAGGGTCTTGGTTGTGATCATTGACTTTCACTTCCTCTCTGCTGACACTGCTTTGACTTTGTTCTTTCTGATCATGTCTGTTTGAATTAGACCCCTCAAAATCACGTTTCTTCACTTTTATCCCTAAAGCAATCAGAGCTTCCATTTGTTTATTCAACTGATTTGCTTCATCTATCACTTCTTCCACTTTGTCCTTGTAGAAGTCATTCACCTTATTGAGCTCTTCCTCAAGCTTTCTGAAGAACGTCACCTCAATCTCGGATCCTTCTTTAGACTGTCCAAGAAATTTGGTCTCAAAAAACTTCCGGGAACCATCTCTCCACAATGTGTTAACGTCGATAACGTGGTCATCCTCAGTATCGTCCTCCCTGTGGTGGCTGCTAGATTGGCAGTTTAGCCCACTAAGGGTTCTGTTCAATGCAGGGTGCTTGTTCTGCTTGTATTGTCTCATATTTCTCAATATACTTTTGAGGCCATTGTAATCCATATAGGCTTCAATCCATTCAGGCACCTTTTGTATGTTAAACTCTTTCCCAAATTTCATCTTTCCGTTTCCTTGTTTGATATAAGAAATTAATACACCACATATATAACCAGTCGAAATTCATCAGTCTATAAGAAAAGTTTATTAATTAAACAGGAAAAAAATTCAGCAAACTTCCGAAAAACCAAATTTGCTAAAATCATCTTACAATATCACTCAAATTCAACAGCGACTAATACAAATGGTTTCAAGCATAGCCTGATAAAAAGTGGTAACTGCAATTCCTATTAACGTAGAGGGTCACAAGTTCAAATCCCTCCCTGAGTTAAATAAAGATACCCCTTAGTTAAAAAAAGATAGCGAATAATACGACACAAATGGGATGTGAATCCAACATCTTTCAGCCCAAAAACCAAATAAATTTTTCGTTTAAAAATTATGTTAATAGTTCTTCAATGTTCCCTGTCACAATTCTTCTGACAAAATGAACACGTAAAACAAATATAGCATGCAAGAAAAGTTTTAAGTAAATAATGCTAACCTGTAAGAACAGGATGACAACTTTACTGAATGGACTATGAACCTGTAATTGACCAGAACCAAATCCAATAGCAAGGAATATAAGCAATAATCAATTTGATAACTCCTTTGTTTATATAATAAGCTCAGGCGGGTAATTGAGATGCCTTATCACCTAAACCGTCACCATTGAAGCTCTTTGCTTCTTCTTAAAGCACTGGAAGCCAAATCGAGCTCCCAATTACCTCCACGTACATGTAAGCACAGGTGTTCGAGTCTTTGCTCTGTCACATGGATTAAAGAGATGGTTAATGGTCATAATCAAGTGGTACTCGGACTCACCATATCCACGTAGAGTTCACCAATGACCTTCGTGATGTTGTGTGGGATGCACACAGTTTTCACCTCATTGGAAACCAACCAGCCACTCTCAGCGGTCGACATGATGACATCCATCCTAGTGCAGCTCGTCTTTACTGCCTGCGTTCGGAACACTGTGACCAACCTTGATACACAATCACACGTGTCAATGCCTAAGGACGCCTAGCATGTGAAAGCTTGTTTTGACCTTAAGCTTGACGTGCGTAAGTAAGATGTGGAGACCAGCCGCCAGTCGGTACAGAATCCTACGGATAAAATCAACAAATCCTATTGTATGGCCCTTTGATGGGAGTAATATAATGGCCAACGTGAGTGTTAATTCAAAGTTACAGTCGGTTAATATAATCTAAGATGTGGCCCTTTGTTATTCCTTCTTGTTTACAAAGATATTGTCTTTAAACGTTGTCGTTTGTCTTTTAGATGTTGTTAAATTTGACGTTTTTCCTCAACCTTGTCGTTCAAGTTATTGTTGTGAAGGTGTCGTATTAAAGAAATTTTGTCGTTTCTAAGTCATGTCGTCCGAAGATGTTGTCCATTCTAAAACAGCAAAATGATAAATGAAGAATTGTTAACTGGTTCAAAAACATATTAAAGTTCTATATTAACTAGAATGATCATTCGAAGATAGAATTCCAAATGTAGTAATGAAGACAACCGAAACCCCAGCCCTGAAAGAAAAAAAAAAAAGAGAAAACAAAACAACAGTAAACACAAAAAAAACAAAGAAAACAAAACAGTCAAGTCAAGTGCATTTCTTAATCTTGGTGCAACACTGAACTGTATCACAAACAGGGAGCACAAGTTCTCAATTCACCAAGCATTTCTACTAAAAAACTGCAAATTTTCTAGTTATTTTTATCAATCTATCAGAGCTTCAGTACCATCATTCTAGGTAGAACATTTCCTGTTCTACAAGTCCCTCGAAGCTTTGCTCTACTTTGTATATAGCACAAAACTTGTTCATCTTGTGGAACCATTTTGCTCACCAGTACCTTCCCTCTCTCCACTGCAACAATAGAAGTGTGGCAATTTGACTCGACCACAACTCCTGCAACCAAACAATGTAAATAAGAGATAACTGCATTTACGAATAATTCCTTATCATCTTTCAATCATCAGCATATGGATACATTGTAACAATAATAAACAACAGTTAAAGTATTGATTTTCCTTCTTATTAAGCTCTTGACGATTGGAGAAAAGGACCTTAGTAAGAAGAATGGAGCAAATTTGTTCGACTCCTAGTGTTTCACGAGGTAATTAAGCAATGACAGTTTCAAAAGGCATGTTTTCTTTGGTTTATTAATTCATGTCTTACCTTTCAGACCTCTCTCCACAATTTAAACTCCTCTTATCCAAGATTTCAAAATCCCATAAACACAAGCATACTAAAGGTTGGAAATCAATTCTAATGAAAAAAAAAAATCATACTGAAGCGTGTTGTCCACTAAGGCTAGACCCAAATTGCCAACAGCGAATCACTGATCCAAGCATTTGTCCAATTACGAAACCATATTTCACCACAAACTCAAATAATACACTTGCTGAATCTAAAGTATTCCCATAAAACAGATAAATTTGAAACATAACTCGCAAACTCCTTACCTGCATCTCATTATAACTGGAGTAGGCTTCAGAGCCTTTGGACCATTTCTTATGCCTCTCTTGTGTGGAGAAACCTGCACAATAGACAACCCAAAATTTAAAATCCCCCAAACTAATTGCAGAAATCAAGTGGAAAGAGAACGAAAAAAGATTTTACAAGACAAATCAACAATAAACACCTTCCTCTTGGGGACAGCCATGAGCTCCATGGATCCACCAAATGAGAAACTTGGGAAACCAAATCCAATATTCCGGTTATTGTTCGAATCCTCTGGCGTTGCACGATCAAACTCTGGCAAAACCAACGGCGGAGATACCATATTACGTTCGAAGAGCCCATCCAATGGGCCCGGAATAGCTGCACCATGAGTCCATCTGAGTCCTAACAGGCTAGTCATCTTCCCTCCGCCGCTCTTTAAAGTCAGCATCCTCAACGCCATTTACAATACTACACACAAGAACAGAGTCGAATAGAGACGGGCACCGATTAAAAACGGAAGACGAATTGTAGCTATAAATGCATTCCCAGAAACATGGGTTAGTTTTGCTTCTTCACTCTTAATCAGATATAGGTGTAAGAATGATAACTAGATACCACAAATGTGTATAATAAACCTTTCATTAGTCGTTTACCTTCAAATTGTTACAACCATTGTGTTTACAAAAACATGTATTAGCAACAATATCAAATATTCCCATATGAAAAAAAAAAAAATCAGAAAGGTAAATTCATGGACCCCAAGATATTCAGGATACAAGTGAACACAAATACATATAGGCTAAACAGAGTAGGACGAAGTGAACTGTTTGCACAAACAATGAAAGGTAGAAACTCAAAAGCCGGCGCAAAGATAGACCCGGAAAAAACCCAGATGAAAATGAAGATTCTTGGGGAGCCAAACAGCTAAGAATCGAACGAAAATGGAAGATTCAAAAGTGAAAACTTCAAAATTTGGGAAGCAATGAAGCTGAGAAACGAGACATCAAAGCAATGAAAAATTGAAATTGAATAAAGAGACTAAATAGGTACCTGCAACAATGGACACCGGAGATTCGACGTCGACGGCGACCGGCGGGCGATGATTTTGGGACCTCTGAGATTTGGACTTTGGGGGGTTTTTCGTCTTCGACTTCTCTATTCTCAATTCTGTCAAAACCCTAATAAACCAGACACTTTTTTTTTTTTTAAATATTTGGAAAAAAAATGTCTCCAAACGGTGTCGTTTTCTAAGGGCCTGCGGCCTGCACTTTCTCTGTCGTTTTATTATTATTACAATTTTTTCTTTTTTGTTTTTTTTTTAAAAGGACACGTGGCACGTATGGGTATGTTGAGTACGGATCCCGGCCCAAGTTCCCTCCCTTAAACCAGCAACCTGTTCTTTAAAAAAAAAAGGGAAAAAAAAATTAAAAGGGGAAATTAGACAATATACTGTTTATTTCAGAAAAAAATTTGAAAAATAGGGTGGTTTTGTATTTTTAAAGGAGCGGTACGGTTTTTATTAGAAAAATATTTTTTTCTAAAAAATATTTAGAAAAGTACCATTTTTTAAAATAGTAACTAGTTTCAGTTTCCAGAAATTGGTAACTAGTAATCAAATATATTTATAATTGGTATATAACTGGTAACTAATAACCAGTAACTAGTTTCCTAAAACCGGTAACCAGTTCTATTTTGAAAATAGTACTTCTCTAAATATTTTTTAAAAAGTGATATTTTCCTAATAAAAGCCGTACAAAAATTGAAAAAAAACCTCACTTCCGTATTTTTGTAATTTTTTTCGGTTTTTGTAGGTATAAGTGTTAGAAACCCAAAATTAAACAAAATAGGGGTTTCTATCACTTTTACGTATAAAAAACTAAAAGAATTACAAAAATACGGAACTCTGGCTTTTTTCAAATTTTCGTATAGTTTTTATTAGAAAAATATCACTTTTTAAAAAATATTTAGAAAAATATTATTTTTTAAAATAGTTACTAGTTACCGATTTCTAGAAACTTGTTACTGGTTACTAGTTACTAGTTATATACCAGTTATAAATACTTTTGGTTACTAGTTAGCAGTTTCTAGAAACTAGTTACTATTTTAAAAAATGATATTTTTCTAAATAGTTTTTGAAAAATAGTATTTATCTAATAAAAATCATACCGCACCTTAAAAAAACTTAAACTACCGTATTTTTCAAATTTTTTTTCTAAATTACCGTATAATGTTAATTTCCTCAAAAAATAACAACGTCTTTCTCTCTCCCCTCCCAATTTCTTATGCTGAAGCCCAAAACAACGACTCCCCAAATTTTTCGTTTTTGATAACATATCTTTTGGTACTATATTCCTTAATGGAAAATGTTTTATATAAAGGAATAATGAATTTAATTTAATTTTCAACTTAATTTAAACTAAAATATTCTTTTAATATAAGTAAACAATTTTATACTCTAAAAAAAATGTGAAGGACCACAAAAAATGTGTTTCCTAATTGTGAAATCTGACACATAAAAGTATAAAACACACTTTTTTTTGTTTTGTTTTTTTTTTTTTCCGAGCCATTATGGTCCTTATGGCTATGCAAATAGTAAACTTGGTCATTGTGCAATATTGTTACCTCTTCTCCTTGTAGTTGTTAATGGTTTAATAGGATGAAGCTGGCGAAGATTTTACCCACTTGTTTGGTTGCTTTTCCAGTTCTGATCACTCTACTTGTGTTTCTTGGTACCCTACCAAGTACCAACCGATTATTTTGGGTCACTTCTGGAGTCCTGGATCTTGACGGCTAGACCTAAAAATGTTACCTCGCTTTGCGAAGCTAAACTAGTTAATATTATATTTTTTCAATGCTTTAATTCTGTTTGGCTCCTGAGAAAGTCATAGAAGAAATAAAATGAGCATTTAATGCTGTCAATCATAGTAAGTACGTAGTTATAGGCCAATTTAGTTTATACCAAATTCTGGAATCACTCCATTATGGCACTTGGAATGTATATGAAATTTATATGTCGACGTGGATCTTATTACCATTATGGCACTTGGAATGTATATGAAATTTATATGTCGACGTGGTAGAAATAAAATGCATATTTTAAGGGATTCATCTTGAGCTGATGCTTTCTGAGTCTGTCAAAAACTTATCTGAGATCATCCAAGTGATGTTCCCTTTCTTTAGTCTTAATCACTAAGTCGTCCACATAACATTCAACAGTATTATGAAGCATATCATTGAAGACTATGGTCATGGCTCGTTGATATGTTACCTTTACATTCTTTAACCCAAACGGCATCACTGTATAACAATAAATGCCCCTTGGTGTTCGAAAAGCGGTAAGCTCTTCATCCTCTGGTGCCATTTTGATTTGATTATATCCCGAAAATCCATGAAAGACAGAGCATTGAATCCAGTAATGGCATCTACCAACAATTCAGGTATCGGTAGAGGGAATTTGTCCTTTGGGCATGCATTGTTAAGGTCTCGATAATCTACGCAAATACGTATTTGTCCGTTTTTCTTTTTCACCGGGACGATGTTTGCTTCCCAAGTTAGATATTTAACTTCTCGAATGAAACCGGCTTCAATTAACTTATCAACCTCTGTCTCAATCTTTGGAATTAGCTCCGGTCGAATTCGTCTTTGAGCCTGCTTCACGTATGGAGCATTTTCTGACACTGTCAATTTATGTACGACTATTTTCGGGTCCAACCCCGGCATATCTTGGTATCCCCATGCAAATACATCTTTATACTCATAAAGAAATTGTTCATACTGTTGTAATTCCTTCTCGGTTAGCATGGCACTAACAAAAATAGGTTTTGGCTTATCTTCTGTGCCAAGATTGAGCTCCTTCAAGTCGTCAACTGTAGCTTGTCCTCTATCCTCTAATTCTGGGGGTGCTGATTGGATAGTGTCTATGAATTCAGTGGTAGAATCCAAGGTCATACAGTCCCTTTCTTCTAAAGAGTCATCTTCAAAAGAAAGGTAGTTGACTTATACCATATTTTCAGGATCTTCATGCACTTCCTTTCCTTTGTTTGGGTGTACAGTGATTTTTAGCTATTTTTTCTACTTAATCTTCCACTTTTGGTTCTTTTTGAACTTTTTTGGTTTGGGAGTTGTAGGAAAAGCTAGCTTTTGGAAAACGGACACTCGTGACGCTGACGTGATTGCTTCATTTTCTGAAAATATTCTTTGTTCCCTTCCTGTTAATACTTCTAGCTCAAAAGATGCTTTTAAGCAAGTATTATTTTGGTGAATTATGACTCGATCTCTTTGTTTCTTCAGGTGAAACTTTTTCTTTTAAGCATTGAAGGTTTTTCGAACTGTCGAAGTTAATGGTTGTGCTTTTCTTTTGTTAAAAGAAACAAGTCGTTTGCCTGTGTTTCCATTCTCCCCAAAGGTGATAGAAATTTNTAAAATGCATATTTTAAGGGATTCATCTTGAGCTGATGCTTTCTGAGTCTGTCAAAAACTTATCTGAGATCATCCAAGTGATGTTCCCTTTCTTTGGTCTTAATCACTAAGTCGTCCATATAACATTCAACAGTATTATGAAGCATATCATTGAAGACTATGGTCATGGCTCGTTGATATGTTACCTTTACATTCTTTAACCCAAACAGCATCACTGTATAACAATAAATGCCCCTTGGTGTTCGAAAAGCGGTGAGCTCTTCATCCTCTGGTGCCATTTTGATTTGATTATATCCCGAAAATCCATGAAAGACAGAGCATTGAATCCAGTAGTGGCGTCTACCAATAATTCAGGTATCGGTAGAGGGAATTTGTCCTTTGGGCATGCATTGTTAAGGTCTCGATAATCTACGCAAATACGTATTTGTCCGTTTTTCTTTTTCACCGGGACGATGTTTGCTTCCCAAGTTAGATATTTAACTTCTCGAATGAAACCGGCTTCAATCAACTTATCAACCTCTGTCTCAATCTTTGGAATTAGCTCCGGTCGAATTCGTCTTTGAGCCTGCTTCATGTATGGAGCATTTTCTGACACTGTCAATTTATGTACGGCTATTTTCGGGTCCAACCCCGGCATATCTTGGTATCCCCATGCAAATACATCTTTATACTCATAAAGAAATTGTTCATACTGTTGTAATTCCTTCTCGGTTAGCATGGCACTAACAAAGATAGGTTTTGGCTTATCTTCTGTGCCAAGATTTAGCTCCTTCAAGTCGTCAACTGTAGCTTGTCCCCTATCCTCTAATTCTGGGGGTGCTGATTGGATAGTGTCTATGAATTCAGTGGTGGAATCCAAGGTCATACAGTCCCTTTCTTCTAAAGAGTCATCTTCAAAAGAAAGGTAGTTGACTTATACCATATTTTGGACCTGTTTGGCATGGCTTTCAAAGATCTTTTGGAGTCCAAAAGTTACTTTTGGAGGTGTTTGGATGAATTGTCAGAAGATCTTTTTTTAATTAGAAGATCTTTTTAATGAAGCATGGACCCACTAGCTTTTCTAGGAAGATCTTCTAGAGCTTTTACTTCAAGAAGTAAAAGTCATCCCAAACGGGCCCTTTAAGGATCTTCATACACTTCCTTTCCTTTGTTTTGGATGTACAGTGATTTTTAGTTGTTTCTTCTGCTTAATCTTCCACTTTTGGTTCTTTTTGAACTTTTTTGGTTTGAGAGTTGTAGGAAAAGCTAGCTTTTGGAAAATGGACACTCGTGACGCTGACGTGATTACTTTATTTTCTGAAAATATTCTTTGTTCCCTTCCTGTTAATACTTCTAGCTCAAAAGATACTTTTAAGCAAGTATCATTTTGGTGAATTATGACTCGATCTTTTTGTTTCTTCAGGTGAAACTTTTTCGTTTGAGCATTGAAGGTTTTTCGAACTGTCGAAGTTGACGGTTGTGCTTTTCTTTTGTTGAAAGAAACAAGTCGTTTGCCTGTGTTTCCATTCTCCCCAAAGGTGATAGAAATTTACATTTTCCCTGTGGAGAAGGTTTGGTTGATTTTTCTGAGCGGCAGAGTGAAATTTGTCATCAAAGCTGCCACTACATTCTCAACAGGTGCTAAAGCTTTCTGTCCTGGTCCTCTCTGGCTCTTAGGAATGTATTTGAAAGCTATTTTTTGATCGAAAACTTTCGAGTCTTCTTCCTTAGATTCATAAAGTTTGTATTAGACAGCTTCTTAATTTGAAAGACCTTTTCCGACGTTGAACTTTCAAGTTGTTTAGGTTTAACGTCGATATCTCCCTTTTTGGGTTTGACAACTTCTTTAGCATCCTTCAAAATGGTGATATTTGCTAACTTATAAAACTTTGCATCAGCATAATTAACTTGTTCCCCTTTAAAAGGGTCTAAGTCTGCTTTCACACTTTTGACTTCCCTGTTTTTGGAAAATTTAAAATATTGGTAAAGCATCGAAGGGATAACAACGTACTCGTGGAGCCAAGGTCTCCCCAGTAGTACATTATAAGAGATGTCAGAATTGATTACATGAAATAACGCTTCGGAATTTAATTCACCAATCTTCATTTTCAATGTTATGCTCCCTCTGGCTTTTTCTCCAACTTGGTTGAATCCTTGAATTGTCAGTGATGATGGAGATAATTGTCGAGGGTGTAAACCAACATCGCGGAGAGTTTTCAGTGGGAGTACATTTACAGCTGACCCATAATCTAGCATTATACGACTTACTCGAGTGTCTGCAATTAGGCCAGTCACATAGAGAGGTCGATTATGCCATGCAGCTCCTAATTGGTGGTCCTCATCATCGAAGGTGATGCATGCCAAACCAGAAGCACTATACGACTTTTATTTCTCAGCAATGGATTCTATCTTCTCTTTAAAGAACTCGGGGCTTGTCAAAGCAACAACAAGAGCATTTCTGAGTTCGGGAGACATCTGCAGGGCATTATATACACTCAAAAGAGCTGGGATGCACTTTAAGTGAGCTAATATGTCATAGTTTACTTGGGTAAAAAAACCACTATCATTAGACTTTCTAGACTTGTAATGAACAGAAATTTCTATCGGACCACTGTCTGCCTCTTTATGAGTTGAAGTGGAAGATTTTTCTGAGCTAATAGTCCTATTTGCCTTTTCAAGCTCTTTAACTTCATTTGCTTTTGGGCAACAATATTTCGTCACATATCTTGCAAAGAGATCCCATCAACTTCTTTTGCTTCCATCAACTTTTTGCTTTCAAAAGAGGTAGGTTTTTTGATTTCCTCTTCAGTTGTGGTAATGCAACAATGTACAACCTCATCATTTTCTGATAGCTCTCCTTTGTATAACTCCTCAGGTAAAAACTTCTTAAGAGTCACAGGAGTTCTTTCAGGTTGTTTATACTCATCTTCGTCGAGAATTTGGGTCTTCTTCTTAACCCTCTTTTTCTTTTTCTTGTTCTTCTTTGACTCCTGTCTACCCCGAAACTTAATACCATGACATGTTAGGGTTTTCTTTTCTGCAAGAGGAAAATTTAGGGTATTTTTGCCCCCTTTTCGAGCACAAATATGCCAAATATTTGCCACATCATCCTCGTCGTCTGATAGTTCATTCTAAATTTCTAGGTTTGGCTCTGCCAAGAGTTCATACAAAATAGGAATATTTGAATTTCCTAATTTTAGTGACTCCGGACAGGATTGGGCTATATTGACTTTTTTATCAACCTCAAATGCTACTAGAATAACGCCTTTTGACGAATGAGTCTTAGGAGAATGGCTACTCTTGATTGAAAAGATATTGTTTGAGGCTGCTTTTGAAAGTGAAGAATCTACCTCGATCTCCTTTCTCTTGATCATGCCTTCGATGATATTTATCAGGACATAGCAATCCTTCAACGAATGACTGATGATTCGATGATATCTATAGTAGTTTGCCTCATTCATCATGTCTACCTCATTAGGTCTTTTAGGCTCGGGAAGTTTTATGGCTTTGACCTTTAGTAATTCGTCAAAGATTTGATCGACATCATCATCATTCAATGAATATTTGACCTCTTTTCTCTCTTTAAGGGTAAGCTTTCTTGACAGTTCCTTCGTTTTTCCCTTATCTCGGTTGTCGTCAATATTGGCGAAAGTCGCCATTGACTCGCCTTTCTTCGGGATCTTTTTTATTTTTGATCTTCTTATTATCCACTTGAGATTTTTGACCTACATATTTTTGTCGA
>JXTC01000002.1:2011154-2032306 GCA_002914845.1 Trema orientale
AATGTAGTGGTATACATAATCATATAATATACGAAAAACAAAAATGTAGTAATTGCAGCGAATTTGGGAATCATATGATACTATTATCTTCCTGAGGAATTTCACAACAAGACTATTGTAACAAATAACCCAGTATCTGTTGTTGATTAAGTAAAAAATTAGACCAGATACCACTTCTTTCTAATAGAAAATGGACGGAAACAAAAGTATATTAAAAAAAAAAGAAAAGAAATTTAAGTGGATGAACAATATTTTAAATTTGATTAAATAGATGTCTATTTTTTAAATTTTTCGTGACCTGTATAATTTTTTCAATAAATACCAACTATAACAATATACTATTAAAGAAAAAAACATTTTCGATTTTTTTTTAAAAGGTGAAATTTAGGCTAAATACTCGCTATTCTGCCTTATATTTCACGAAAAACCGCTTTTCCATTTTAATAGTTTCATGCCCACTTTTAAATATACAATTCATGTATAAAATAGGGTATTGAATCTATTAAAAATAAAAGTAGGTATCAATCTACATATGGTTAATAAAACGGGTCTTTTTTTTGGCCCATTTGTAATAGTATTGAACGGTATATATATATATATATGGTGTCAATCTATATGGAGAAAATGACATAGATATGGCCAATTTGGGCTAAAATGACTTTTTATGTATTTTTCAAAAATAATATTTTTAAGAGTGTTAAGGATATTTTGACCTATAGCTAAGAACTTTTTGACCATAAAAAAATTATTATTTAAGACTTTTTAAGGTCAAGATGCTCTAGACACTCCTAAAAATGTCATTTTTGAAAAAATATACAATAAAGCCATCTTGGCCCAAGTTAGTCTTACCCATGTCCTTTTCCTGGTTAATAGGTATTGAACGGTCTTTCGGCCCGAGCAATAAATGAAAAGCCCATTTGTAAAAGCCCTAATTACCTTGAATTTGGACTCGTGTGAAGACTCTGAACTTTGCAGAACCACCCCGTGTTCGTTGGGAAAAATCTCAAGAGAGAGTGGGAGCGATGTCGTTCATGAAGGGGGATTTGCTTACCAAGACCAGAAAGCTCGTCAAGGGCTTGGCCGTTGCGGAGCCTCGTTGGCTCAAAGCCATGGAGCAGTCAGTCCTTCTCTATCTCTATCTCTATCCTCTTTTTCTTCTTCCGCAATCAAATTTTTGTTTTTGTTTGTTTTTTTTTTTGTTTTAAGTTTGAATTCTTGTGTATTTCTATTGTTTCAGGGCACCGCCGCCGACGTTTCCCCGTAGTGATGGTCATGTGAAGAAGATCGCTCTCCCTGAAGATGTTTATATCAACAAGTTCTACCGCAAACACCCTGATTCCAAACACGAAGACTCCTTCCAGTAATTCCTTCTTCCATTTCTCTTTCTATTTCTCACTAACCCTTTTTCTTTTTTCGCCCATTTCAGCAATTTATGCTCTTTAATTGTATAAAATGCAAACCCTTTGCTTTGTTTTGCAGAACCCAATTTATATATATATATATATATATATATATATATATATATATATATTTTTTTTCTTTCTTTTTGGAACAATTTGTAGTCTATTTTGTTACTGAGAAGAGAGTTTGACTGATTTTTTTTTTTCTAGATTTTCTTGAAACAATTTATGGTCTTTAGGTGTATAAATGTAAACCCTTTGAGTTGCTTAGTTTTGTTTTTCTTTTTTGGGTGTAACTATTTGTAGTCGATTTTGTTACTGATAAGATAGTTTGAGGTCAATGTATACACTTAGGGATTTGATTCGTCTTTTTCCCCTGAACAGTTTTTGTAGCTTCGATCCTCCTCCAGCCCGTGTATTTGGGTTGCGGATGCTGGAGTTGAAGGAGCAAGGAGTTCCTGAGGAAGCAGCACTGGCCATAGCAGATGTAAGTATATGTATATATGTATACACACATACGTGTATTTTTATGTCTATATATGTTGAAGAAACTGTGTTGATTACTGATTGTTTGGGTGTGTATAGATGGAATATCGAACAGAAAAGAAGGCAAAGAAGAAGGCATATGCTCGGTTGAAGCAAATTGCACGTATCCAAGGGAAGAAGCCTCCTCCTAATCCATACCCAAGTGCCATCAAAGAGATACAAGCTGAGGAAAGGAAGTATGTTCGTGACAGATTCTTCAACCCCAACATTAGAGAGGTTGTCAAGAAGCTCAAAGAGGAAAGATTAGAACGCTGGGGTGGTACCCCATTTTGAGGTTCATAAATTTAGTCACAACTCACTTTCCTAATAATTTAATTTTTTGTTCTTGAATTGGAGTTCTTATGCAAGTGTTTTGCCAAGTATAACAACTTCAAATGTTACTTTGCACCTTCTTTGATTGTTGAAGAATGATTATATCATCAATTGATGATCTGGGTAAGAGTTTGATTTTTCATATTTTTATTTTTCACCAGCCAAGTTATTCAATCACAATCCTTTCCCCACTTCCTTTTCCATTTGGATATTGGCTTTTGGCAAGTTAAATTGTGATTAATTAAGCATAGTACTTTGCTTTTTCGATTTAGAACCACAAGCCAATTTGCGCTGCTGCATTTTTCGAGGTTTTTATTCTTCATGATTACTAAATTGTCTTTTTCCACTTTGCTCATATGATCTGATAAAAGTCTCTGCTGCAAAATTCTGTCTAAGAACAGTTGATTGTATTTGTATATCGTCATATATCTACATGATGGAATTTTCTAGGCATTTCATTTTGGCCTCTATAGATAGACAACTTACATCTGCTAAGAGAATTAGAGAAGTAGGAAAAAGTAAATGACATCAGAGAGACTATACGATATTAGACGGGATTCTTGTAACCATACTTTCAGACTTGCTCCATTAGAAATGCGGGTTTTACTAATGCTTCCTCTCCCTTCACATAAGATTATGTGATTTTTCCACGCCTGCACCACTTCCCAAAAGAAATTTGAGTAAGCTTCTTTGTGCATAGAAATAAATATGATTCAAGTACACGTTACTGATTCAAGTACGTGTTACTCCGAATTTAAGACTCCTAGGAATCATCAGGAACTAAAAAATGTGTTAATAAGGCCGGGAAACGATTCTCAGCACCGGGAAGTTTTCTGGGTTTACTTGTCAAGAAAGCATAATCCTTTTGTTAATATCAGTTTATTGTATATGAATGATACCCTTATCCCTAGACTCGATAGTTAGTTGAATCCATACCATGTCTGAAGGCGGCAAGTTTCGAACCAAAGCTGATCTCCTTTCTTCCCTACTCTGCAGCTAGCTTGGTTTTTCACAACTAGGAAAATAATTCTCAGTATCTGTAATAACAAAAAAGAAAGCACCAAAGTGATTGTTATCGTTCAATGATTTATATAGTTGAGGTATCCGAACTTTTGGTTTTGTCATAATGGACATTAAAGAAAACGAATCTTCTAAGGGCATAAAATAGGTATTGTACCTTAGCAAACTTGGCAGGATGTACCTTGACACCATTGCTAAGCCAACCATGCTGCAATTTCTTGCACACTTCATTAATTTTGCCCTGCTTCTGTTGGTCTTGAATGTGCTTATATGTATTAGGGATAATTGCAAAAAAATACCCTAATGTTTGGATGTTCTGCAATTTAAATCCTGAAGTTTGGATTCTGCAAAATAATACCCTGAGATTACGAAATTCTGAAAATTAATACCTGTGTTGATTTTTAACTGATAAAATACAATAATATCCTCAAAATTAAGATGGATAATATGGATTAATCTAGTTTTAATTGAGGATATTATTGTTTTTTCGTTCCTAAAATTGGTCAAAAAATCTGTCTAGGATATTAATTTTCAGAAATTTATAATCTCAGAGTATTATTTTACAGATTTCAAATTTCAGGATTTAAATTGCAGAACACTCAAACGTGAGAGTATTTTTTTGCAGTTATCCCTATGTATTAACCCTACAACTAAAGGGCAAAAGAGAGAGAAGAAAACCTTTGACATAGGTGCAGGCGCCGAGGCCATCAATGAATTACAACGACATATATAACCGAAAATCAGAGTGAACAAACCGTGGAGACAGATTTCTCCCGGTAGCTGTCAGCTGATGCCCAAGTGGACTTACCGGGTAGTTTTTTTTTTTTTTTTTTTTTTTTGCCCTTTGCTTCTGGATACAGATCGGAGAATTTTTCTCATGGACTACGAGATGGGGATGGGATTAAGTTGTGGTGTCGTATATTCCACTCTTTGTCGTACAACACTGAGTTTCCGAGGGACAAAGACCACGGGCCATAAGCCATTTGCTAAGGGCCTTAGTATGGGCTTGGTTCTTAGGACATCCAATACCATGGGCCTAGCTTTTATACGGAAAAGAAAAGATGGGCTGGGCTGTCCAATAGAGTAGGCCAGTGATGGGATAACCTTCATGCCGAAAGGTAGACAAGATCGAGGACATCAGTCCACATGACATGCCTTCCTCATTGTGCAAGGAATTCCTTTTTCTTATTCTTTTCTTTTACCATTTTATTTCATCGTCCTTGAAAGTTAAAGATAGGTTCTTTAAAGGACACTTTCACTGTTCATGTCTAAAAAGATAAGGAAAAGTACAAAATCAAATGAAAAGAGGGTTCCGGTGTCACCAAATCTCTAGCTTTTGATTCAAAACAGCCACATTTTTCAGTTCAGGTCCTTCTTTTTTTAAAAAAAAAATTGTCAGAGTAAGCTTATATCACTAGCTAAGCCAAAAAAAAAAACATGAAAACTAAGTTCAGGACAGCATCAGATTCTTCAGAAAAAAAAAAAAAAAAAACATGAAAACTAAGTTCAGGACAGCATCAGATTCTTCAGTTGCTAGGTGTCATTTTCAATGAAAGGAAAAACCCTGATGTAAACGTGGGTCACTGAGAGATTAAGCTAAGTGAAACAGCATTATGTTTGCAAATTAATGGGATTTGATATATGATATGATAGGAACTCCAATAGAAGGCTTAACGCACTTTTAGTCAAACATGGCCTTCTAAAGAACCTCATCTTTATATCTGCCAGCCAGCTCCATATCGACCTTTTTGTGCATGTAGATTGTAGGCACTGCTTTCATTTATTCATTTTCTTTTACCACTCTCTTATTTCCCCTTTTGACAAATATTTTATGAATGCATCCAAAAATATTTTGAGTGTATATAGATATGTAAGGTTACAATTGAGCTTGGGTGGATTAGTAACCACATTCTGATTCAGCTATAAATTTTGTAAGTCACCACATTCTCATTTGTGACTCGTTCAAAATTCCCACGACTTGCAAAGTGTCATTATTATATCTCTATTCTGACCCTGCAATCGAACGAATACATACAAAAAGCCCCAAATCCATTATTAACTCCTTCTCCTCCACAGCCATGGATGCAGCTTCGATAGCAACCTCATCAATGAAAACCCTTAACTTTCTTTCACCTTCGACCACTCAAAGGACAACCAATCCAACTACCTTAACCTCATCAAGGCCTTCAAACGAAGCCACCAAATCAAATGTGCTCACTTTTTACTCAAACCCCAGAAGCTATTCTTTCTCTCTCGCTCGCTGCTCCACAAAACCAAACACCAATACTGAGGACCAAAACTCCACCTTTGACATTGATTCAAACCCAGAAGCCCCAAAAGAAGCAAAACCCAATTCAAGTGACGAACTTTCTTCTCCTTTGCCTTCTTCATCGTCTTCGTCTGGAGGCTTGGTGTTCGATTTGGGAACTGGGAATTCTTGGGATAGTGAAGATATTGGGTCTCCGGTTGTGAAAAGGTTCCTAAGCGATGAAGAGGAGAGGTGGTACATGTGGGAGGTCAAAGTCAAACCCAGGTTTGGATTCGATTGGTTTAGCAGTTTCGAGCAATGGAGTCCATTGGGAGCGAGGTGTGGGACCGGTCCAGACCAGTCGGGATGTGGGAACAGTAATGAATTGTAGCAAAGACTGGTGGGCATTTGATACTTTGAGTATCAGACCCTCAGAGGTAGTGATTATGTCCAGTACAAAGGTTCGAGCTTCAAGCGCTGTTTATTGGTTATACTATACTGGGTTCTGTTCTGAGGAGGCTGAGATTTCTGGTAAGCATTTTGAACTTGGTTTTGAAAACCCAGAAACGTTTTTGGATGAAAATGGTGGTTTTGGGAAGATTTACAAGTCTTTGCCTGGTTTGGCTATTAGCCAAGACGGAAGGTACTGGGCTAGAATTGAAGGTGAGCATCATAGTGGAGCTCTTTTTGATGTTGGGTCTGAAAAAGAATGGGATTCTTTGTTTATTGCTTCACCACAGGTTGTATTCCATGGAAGTGGTGATCTAAGAATGTATTACCACTCATTTGATGTGGGACTTGGGAAATTTTCAATTGGGATTGCTAGATCAAGAGATGGGATTAAGTGGGTTAAGCTCGGAAAAATTATTGGGGGAGGGGAAAGTGGTGCTTTTGATGAGCTGGGAGGCTTAAATGCCAGTGTGGTGAGAAGTAGGAAAGATGGGAAGTATTTGATGGCATATGAGGGAGTCTCTGCTAATGGGGAGAGGAGTATTGGGTTGGCAGTGTCTTTAGATGGCCTTAAAGATTGGACAAGGCTTCAAGATCAAGCGGTTTTGGAGGCCTCAGAGGCTAATGGGTGGGATAACAAAGGGATTGGATCCCCATGTTTGGTTCAGATGGATGGGGAAGAAGATGAATGGAGAGTGTATTATAAAGGTGTTGGGAATGGAGGAAGAACAGGGATTGGAATGGCGGTTTCTCAAGGGAGTGATGTTAAGAGGTTTAGAAGATGGGCAGGATTTCACATGTAACGAGTTTTTTTTTTAAATTATTATTTTAAATAAAATTAATCATACATTTTATGTCAAAATTTACCACGAGTTTACGGTGTAGATCGTAAAATGATTTCTTTATTTTCTAAGCTAAGCGTTTATAGGATGGAAATGACAGATCAGTTGCCTGCTTTACTGAATGAATTACATTGTAGCAATTGACAATCATATAATGGTAAGAGTAGAGAAATTGAAATTCTCACGACAAATTATTGACTTGAAACTTGAAATGGGAAATAGATGTGAACAACACTGAGGAGGAGAATTTCCGTAGTATTGGATCACTTCAACAATATTTCAATGGACAGAAACTGTCATTCTATGCTTCTTTCTTTTTTCCCCCAAAGTCGTCGAATAAAAGAGTAAACGTTATTTGAATTTGAAACTAGTCTGACTTACAGCTCTACTTCCTTGGTAGATGTTGGTATAAAGATGCTTGAGTTAGGTGCTGTACTGTCAGTTGAACTGAATGAGTTGCCCCTAATATCTTAATGTTGTCGAGAAACCAACATATTGTAAGGAATTCATAACATAGCAATCTCCTTAGGAGGATTCAAGCAATATTCTGACAATTTTCGTTTTCTTGCAATGAATCTTAAAATTGAAATAATGAGAAATCCAGAAAGCCAAATTGTAACGTAGTTCATATTATAATTGCAGCATTGGCTGAAAAACGGTTATAGAATATCACAGAACCAGCGGACATTCTACTTTGAGAAATTTTAACGAAGAGTACACTCAAGTAGAAACTATATGAGAATTGGTAACATAGAAATATGCCTCCAGAAATAGGATTTTTTTACCAATACTTCCTGGTAACATACAAAGTGAGAAGCGAGATTCAACTCCCTATATTAAGCCTGAACATAAATTCCAAGGTTGAAGCTGAAACATGATTTTTAACAGTTCTGCCCCCCTTATAATTAAACCCAAATGAATACGGCACCTAATTATATCATATCTGCCAATGGTTTTAGAATTTTTGTCATCCAAATTCACTCTGTCAACATGGACTCTGTAGCAGCAGCAGCCACAAGTTTCTTTCTCAAATCTTCAACTGCAAGAACGAAACTCCAGATGAAAAACTCAACGCGATAGCCATTGCTTTCTATTGAGTGGCAGATATATAACCAGTTTCTTTCCAACCCATCAAAGAGCTCCAGTTCCAAGCTCCAGAATCAGCAACTCACTTCAAACTCGATGCTCCAAGAAACCAGGTATTGGCAAAAACAGCGCAACGAATTCGAATCCCGCCATTGAAGTGCAGGATTCAAGCTTAACATCACCCCAAGAAGTATCAACAGAAACTCCATCCAATCAAGCACTTTTATCAACATTCTCCATAGGTCTGGTGTTTGACTTGGGCTCCAAAACATCCTGGGACATTGCAGAAATCGGATAGCCAGTATAAAAAAGATTCACAGGAAATAATGAAGAAAGGTGGTATATGTGGTACCATGGAAGGTCTCTTTACGACTCTCTTCTGATTCCATAGGATTGGCAGTCTCAAGCAATGGCAGTCTCAAGCAATGGACTGCACTATGCTAGAGGAGAAGAACAAGTAAAATCATAAGGAGATATTGCACATTCGATGAGGAAGTTCGGTAAAAATTGCTGACCATTTGACAAAGGGTGTTCGACCATCTGAGACTGTGATCATGTCCAGTCCAATGTACAGCTCTGTTTACTGGCTTTATTGCACAAGATTTAGTTCTTGAAGAGGTTGACTTTTCCCAGCCTCCAAACGTTTCTATAAAGAATAACCCAGGAGTCAAAGATGTGAAAGAAGAAAACCATGTAAAAGGAAGGGTTTTCGAGTCTTTGCCAGGATTGGCTTGCAGCCAAGATGGTAAGCACTGAGCCAGAAACGTGATCACCACTGTGGAGCACTGTTTGACTTTAGGTCAACCAAAGAGTGGGATTCTCTGTTTATTGCCTTGCCACGAGTTGTGATACACAGCGGTAATAATATAAGGATGTACTACTATTTATCTGATGCAGCAAAGGGGTCACTTTGGAAAGGATTCAAAGGAACAAAAGGTAGACTTCGTTTGAAATTTGGATTCTTGGAAGAAAAAAAAAACAATTGTGAGAGAAAAATGGTAAAAAAAATAAGCGAAAAGTATGCTCTTAAAATTTTATAAAACTCTATTTTGAAAATTTTCTCCTTCTTAATCAATTTGTCAAAATTTTATATACTAAAAAATGACATCAAATATATCTCTCACTTTTTTTGAAAAAATTTTCTCTTGATTTTCATTTGAATTCAAACAAGAGAAAATGGAATCACTTGGAATTTTTTTTTTCTTTCACTTAAAAAATCTAAATTTCAAACAGGGCAGCTTGGTGTGAAAAGTGCTATTGTAGTTAGAAACCAAAAAGAAGGGAAGTATGTAATGGTGTATGAAGGTGTTGATGTAATGGTGTATTGGGCTGGCTGCTGCAGAATTGGGAGAAAATGTCCAATAGGGCTCAATTCTTAGGCCTTCAGAAGAGGGAAATAGATGAGTGTGGGATCTCCATATTTGGTTAAGATGAATTAAGATTGTACCACGTGGGTGGTGGGTAAGAAAATAGAGGGCAGAATATGGGTAGGCTAACCTGTGCCAAATTGTATGACGCCGTCACACAACTATGTAACACTACTAAAAAACTCATTTTTCAAAAATATTTGTAGAAAAGTCATTTTAGTCTAAATTACTACTATTCATGTCAAATTTCCCATTAAAAAGTATTATATATAATACATATTTAAGAGTTTTTTATGGTCAAGAAGCTCTTGAATATAGGTCTAAGCATTTTCGACACTCCAAAAAATGTCATTTTTAAAAGATTTACAAAAAAATCATTTCAGCCCAGTCCTACCCATGTCCTTTTCAGGTCAAGTAGGTAGTGACCACTTATTTTAACTAATGAATTACACTTGTATGCCATCATTAAATGATACCACTTTTGGGAGGGAGAAAACCATTCTACCCCAAAGTTAACTCAGATTAAATAGTCCAATTTTTTTTATTGAAATCTAATGTTCCTAAATCTTTCAGTAAATCACATAGGGGTAGAGATCGAGGTCGAAAGGATCGAGTAGACCCTCTCAATCGTCCTCACCGCTCAAAAGAGCTCCATGCAATGTTGTTGGCCATCGTGTTTATAGCTAGTATGATCTCTCATCAAATATGGGTGAGACCGGTTAGACTCTACAATTAAAAAAAAAAAAAGAAGCACCTTTATAATAACCATAAATGGAGAAGAAATGAGGCATTGCTTGGTACACGTGACTAGAATTAGGATTGGAATTATTTATCTTATACCTATGTTTGATGTTAATTTGGAATTCTGATAAATAATCCATAACTCCAAAATAGTCCTATGTGAGTAAGATAATTTATCTCATTTAAAAGTATGAGATTAATAATCTCACACTTAAGAGTAGTGGAACCTATTGTGGAAAATACAAATAGACTATATTTTCATTCATATGTTAAAACTTGGATGAGTGTAACATTTATAGTGTGTATAAGATAAAATACTCTTAAAACATGAACCAAGAAATCAGGAAGAACAATCCTCCTAAAACATGGAAAAAAATACATATTTTAACACTTCCCTTCAAGTTGATACATACCAACTTGCACGAGTATTTAGAACAACTTTGGAAATCTCTCATGCCAGACTCAAGTTCACATGAGTTTCACAGCAGATTGATTTTTAGTACTTCACATACCGGGCTCAAAATCACATGAGCTTCACGGTACTACAACAAATTTCGAAAGTTTCACATGCCAGGCTTATACCATCATAAACTTCACAGCATAGGCTTCAATTCAAAAGCTTCACATGTCAGGCTCATACTATTATGAGCTTCACAACATAGGCTTTAATTTGATTCAATACCATACGAAATCATCTGCAGTTGTTGTCAATACTGAGACACTTTTGCCTTTTTCATCTTAGGTCTTCATTTCAACGATTGTAGCAGTAGAAGTCTCTTTGGAATTCTTTGTCTGTGGATCACAGTTATGGTCCCACCATTCTGGATACTCAACAAGTTCAAAACATCGGTTTTTTGTATGACCAGTTTTGTGGCAGTGGGTGCATTTATGGTTGAACTTGTTAGATCTTGATTGTTGATTTTGAGGAAACCATTTCTGATTAGATCTATTTTGAGTCATTAATGCTAAAGATTTTAGTTGTTCTACCTCCTAGTTTAATGTGGTACGTCGCATTTCTTCACGGCGAACCAAAAAATGGCACTCTTCCAAATTTGAAACTGGTTCTTTGCGCATAATCTCTCCACAAATTTGGTTAAAAACATCATCTAAGTCGGCAAGGAATATGTGAATCTGCTGTTGTTCAATGGTCTTAAGATATATTTTGACATCATCTAGATCCTTCATAACTACCCTATCACGATGGTAATATACAAAGAGTATTTTTCCCTTTTGTTTTGCTGAAAAAGCCTTCTGATTTAGAATAAACACTTGTAATTCATCACTTCTATTGTAGAGTGCTTTGGACAAGGCATCTCAAATGTCATAGGAGGTGGGTAAACGAAAATAACGCCTCATAATTTCTGGTGACATGGATATTAGTAGCCACCGTTTGACCTTTTGATTTTCAGCATACCACTTGTCGTATCCTTCATCTGATTCTACAGATGGCTTAGTCTTGCCACGAATATAAGAGATCTTATCTCTTTCGACAATATGCATTTCCATCAACTGAGACCATATATTGTAATTCGTCTATGTAAGAGTAATTCCCGAATTGAATATTCTTTCAGATTGAACTACAACGGGAATAGATTTGTTCCCCTTATGATTCAATTTTTTGTCCACTCATCATTTTTTTTCTTCCTTTTTTTTTTGAGTATATATGTGTAAAAGACTAGAAGCTAATAATACAAAAGAAAAAAAATAAAAAATAAAATTAAAGATAAAAATAAAAATAAATACTTTTTTTTATAAATACCTTTGTTTTCTTTTCTGTGTTTTTTTTTAAATAAATACCTTTGCTCCTTTTTTTTTAATAATACATATATATTTTATTGAGAGTATATGAGTAAAAGCTAACAATGCAAAAGAAATACGGGTAAAAGCTAATAATACGGGTAATAGCTATAGGACCCTCCTGTTTTTTTTTTTAAAATATATATATATATATTCTAATGACTAATAACTATATTTATATATATATGTTTATGAAGAATAGGTTTAGAACCTTAGCAACCAATAGCGGCTGGTGCTTGGCCTCGCGATCGGCTGACTGAGACTGCGAGCTGGCATGGTTGCAAGGCGATAAGTGCACGGTGCTCGGCAGTGGGTGGTGGTACAACTTTCGTGGTCGCAGGCGAGAGGGACAATGTCAACTGGTTTCATGGTCACAGGCGAGAAGGACGACATCGACTGGTTCTAGTGTTTAATGGCGAGGCTGGTGCTCGGCGTTTCTCGGTGTTTCTGGGTATTTCCGACGAGGTCAAGCTCCGGCGAGTCTCGGCGATGGAGCTTGACAAAGAAGCTGGTCTCGGCAGTGTGAGCATAGCAGCGAGTGGCGGCAGAGAATCTGCTTGGACAAGGATGAGGACGATGATTTTCTGGGTTTTGGTTGCAGTCTCGATAGGGGTACGGTGCCTAGTCAGTGTGTTTGGCTGAGGAAGGAAGCTCGATGGTGTTGCTCAGCGCAGCAGTGGTGGTTGGTGTGGAAGCTATGTTGTTGTTCTGTGTTGTTGTTTTCGCAACAGAGATTTTTTTTTTTTTTTTTCCAAACAGGAATGTTTTCTTACCAGAATTTTGCCAGAAAATCAAGGTATCCATCTATGATACCATGTGAAAAATACAAATACGCTACATTTTCATTCATATGTTAAAACTTAGATGAGTGCAACATTTATAGAGTGTATAAAACAAAACACTCTTAAAACATGAACCAAGAAATTAGGAAGAACAATCCTCCTAAATAATGGAAAAACAACTTAAAACATGGAAAAAAAATAACATACTCTAAAACCTACATCTATTCTAGGTTCCAAAACTAATGGGTCCCATATTATGAATACTTTTTATATTTTTTATCATTTAAACTAATCTAAAATAAATCTATTGTATATTCTAATGAAAAGTGGGTCTCACATTATAATAATGTAGTACCCAAGATTCTCACATGCATACTAAGCGAATAATAAACATGTTCCTATTGCATATTAAGCATCTAGAAGTCATTAATACCACTTTCACAGTAACATACTCATTCCTTATCTTATGTGTTTTTACATACATTTTATTATACTAATGATTGTCGCAGTGTCCCGATGTAGTGAAAAGGTTCAATACCCTCAGAGAGTGAGAGCTCGGTGTGCTAAAAGAACAAAGAGTATATTTATGAAAGCAATTCTATGAGCACATGCATTAAGATCATGTTTGTTGATAGCTTGGTCAAATAGTAGTTTTTCGGTAAAATACACTTTTCAATCCTTTCGGAGCCAAATTCACTGTGTATTTAACATGTCAAATAGCTTTAATTAATATTTAGGACTCATTTATAGTATTTTATTTGTGTTTTATTGCACTAAGCTAGCTTAGATTCAGTCAGCTTAATCGAATAATGTCATTTTTGTGCATTCAAATTATTAAGTACTAATACTATGTTTTTCTTATTAATTGGAGTCTAATTGACTTATTTTTATATTTAATGATTGATTATGGGGCTAGGTTCTACCATATTACAATAAAACCTGTCATATGGAATCATAAGTCAAAGTATGACTAGTTTTCACTTTCTAAGCTAGGATTCACCAACTTTAGTTACACTTGAGTGTATAAGAGTGACCAGCAATATGGCGACTATGCTAGGGATGTTTTTGAGCTGGACATGGAAAGTAATGTGCAAAATATCCAAAATACCCCTTAGAAATTAAGTATTGCTATTTCTTAACCATTAAGTATAATTTTTAGACCAAATCTGGTCATTTTCTTTCTCTTTCTCTCCAGCCATGACCTGAACCTCTTTAGCTCCTTTTTAGACTTCTCTCAACTTCTCTCAACCATTTCCAAGAGTTTCCAGGTGGTAGAACTCAAGTTGGAGCTCTAGAAAGTAAGATAGATCAAAACTAGTCAAGATAATTCTACTAGTTCTTCTTCCTAGGTCTTGTTCTTTAATTTCAATTCTCTACTTGTTCTCATATAAATAATGGTTCCTCTAGGTTCTCTTGAGTCTTAAAATCAGTTTCAAAGCCTTGGGAATCAATTTGGTGGAGGTAGAAGGCAAAAGCTTTAGCAAAAGCTCAAACTAGTTAAGGTGAGCTCTATGTACGATTTCAAATTTGTAATTAATTTCTTTATTTCAACTCTTAAACCAAAGCTATTACTTGATGAATAATAATCCGAGGAACTTATATATATATATATATGGAGGACTTCTCAATGGTTACAATTATTTTGTGACCATGAATGGATACTAAAAAAAGTAGTGATAGCATTAAATTTTTTTGATGGTAATAAATAGCATTAAATTTGTTTGGCCAACTACCAAACTAATCACCACCGTAGGATATTAGATCTAACGGTTTAAACCATTGTAACCATCCATGAGTAAATATTGTTATAACCATTTAAACCAAACCCATATATATATATATAACTGAAAGTATAGAATTTAAGTGGAGAAATAAAATCAGACCTAAAGCCCCAAAATTTACTATTTGTGGATTCAAGTGTTTTCATTGTTGGAAAAAGTTGTCTACACTTGTAATCTGATTTCTTTACTTGGAATGTGGAAGACATTGATTCTTTTATGTATGTTATATCTATTTACTTGCTGGTTGTGGCTATATACAAGTGTAAAAATTGTTTTAAACTTTGCTTAAACCGAAAAGAGCCCAAGTGTATTTATGTCATTCTAAGTAATTTTTTTGAGGTGTATGCGTGAGAATTGACTTATAAAATGTTATTGCATGTTCAAAATCATGATTTTAATTATGTGAAAATGTCCTAAAACTAGAGAAGGTGCTGTCCAAATACTTTTAAAATGAAATGGCACTATTTAGGGGCAAATTGACTAGTTCTTACAAAATTATGTGTCATTTCGGATCATTTTGTGCTAATGAATTAGCATTCATATTTTAATAGTTTTGAATAGTTTTTCAATACTAGTTATTGACTACCAAGTACTTAAGTGATTTGTATGCTTTCGAGTCATTTTAAGATTAAGTTTCCTAATTTGGTGAAAGTTCTGATTTCGGTCTTGTTCAAGTATCTTGATGCATTCTTTTAGTAAAATCTGCATCTTGAATAAAAGAAATTCATGACAGGTGATTGATACACCCATCTCTCGAGGATATTGACCCTTTCTACTATTAATTTCTTTTTAGGACACGCGGTAAGTAAAGACTTACAATTGCACCACAAGCACTACATGGAAGATGTCATTATGTGAAACTTATTTATTCTTGAAAGTTATGAAATGGCATGTGCATGACACATCTTATATGTAAACTAAGAATTTCATTACAGAGTATTTGAAAGTGAGTAACATTGTACTAATTTATAAGATAAGTTTTAATTGCAATTGCTAGTCTGTCTGAGTTGGGTAGGTAAGTCTGTTGATGCAGACTTCGCTATTAAAGCGGGACTTGCAGATCTTATCATATGTCTTGTTGAAGCGAGACAATATTAGCGCGGTATGGGATGCCCCTTTGATGAGGGAAGGAGTTTTAATAAAAAAAATCCTCACATGATGGTCGCACCTTATTTTTACTCTTGGCCAGAGTTTCCATATAATGTTATCACGACCTATCGACTTACAGGACTAGCAATGTACCAAAGGGTCCAACTATGAATATTTTTTAAAGAAAATGCATGGACTCAAATGTTTAAGAAAGAAAAGTATACAATGGGGACTTTATAAGATTTTAAAACATACATAAGTACGCATAGTTTTTACTTACTGAGCTTTAGCTCATTTTAGTCTTGTGATGCAGATGAGGAGGCATATTTTGGTGTTGACTAGCTAGTTGTCTGGCTTGTTTTTTGTCGCCATGATCATATAGATGTGGACGAGCTTGACCTGTGGTTGACATTTTTGGTATTATGATATTTTGGATGTGATGAAAATACTACTGCTGATAGCAAAATGGACTGATGAAAATCTTTTGATTGTATATTTTATAAAGACACTTTCAGTAAGAAATGTCATGCAATTACTTTTGTTTAAAGGTTTTAGAAAATTTAAATTTGCTCACCTTTTCATAAAACTAAAGATATAGTTTAAAAAAGAATAATACTTCACAATTTGACTATATAAGATAATATAGTTAAAACTAAGGGGTGTTATAGTATTGGTACCAGAGCGGAGGTTTAATCATTTCTGAAGACTGCCTACATGTGTATGATCATGTGACAAAAAGCCCGGTTAACCAGTAGGTTTTAATTTTTTGTGTTTGTATTAAATTTGATGCCATATGTTATGATATGTTATCTTTTTAATATTGGCTGTTATGCTTGGATGTAAGTGAAAGGACAACTGTACAGAGAATCATGCCAAGAGCTAATGGTCAAACTAATGAGCAAATGGGTGATAGGAGTGGTACTACTGGAAATAAGACGAACAAGGATACTGTTATAAATCAGTTGACAGATTTGGTTGAGACACGGACAAGACAATTGGAAAGGCTTATAGAAAGGGAGGAAAGACGTGGAGATCAAGCACCACCACAGGCCAGAGCTAGACAAGAAAATTATGAACCAGCTTGTGAGTGGTTTAGAAAGAATAAGCCTCCAGCTTTCAAGGATGAAACTGATCCATTATTGGCAGAAGAGTGGATTCAGAGTATTGAGGGTATCTTCGATTACACTAGGATCCCAGATGAGGAAAAGGTTTCATGTGCCACTTTTATATTCCAGATGGATGCTAGACATTGGTGGGATTCTATGAATTCCATCAATGATATTAATAGGCTTACTTGGGAGCAAATTAAGGAAATATTCTACAGAAAATATTTCAGCAATGCACACAAAATAATGAAGGTTGCTGAGTTTATTAATCTGAAACAGGGAGGTATATCTGTTAGTGACTACATAAAAAAATTTGAAGAGTTATCCCGATTTGCTCCGCATATAGTGAATAGAAATGTGCTAAAAGTAAATCAGTTCCTACGAGAGCTCAAGACAGAAATTTATAGGGATGTTAAGATATCTGCTCATAAGGATATGCCATATGCTGAGGTTGCAGACAAAGCTCTTGAAGCAAAAGAGGCTGAGCTAAGGGTTATAAAAGCTCAGGGTTATAAAAGCTCAGGTTATTCGTAGGAATATAAATATGGTAAGGAGAAATGCAACCTTTGGAAGAGGATCTCAATCAGGGGCTAGTGGAAATAAAAGAAAGTGGCAACAAAATTAAGGAGAAAGACAAGAGCCCCCAAAAATGCCAAGCTACAGGATAGTAGACACAATCAACTCAGAGGACCGTTTGTCCTAAATGCGAGAATACTCCTCGTGGAGAATGTTTAATGGGTTCTGGTGCTCGCTTCTTATGTGGAAAGTCTTGTCACTTTGCAAAGAATTGTTCAAACACTTCGGATGAGCAGAAGAAAGTCCCAGCTCGTGTGTATACGATGACCAAAAAAGATACCGAGGCGAACCCATCTGTTGTAGCAGCTGAGATTCTTATCTCTGGTATTTCTATTCATGCATTAATAGATTCAGGGGTTACACATTCATTTGCATCATTCAGGGGTTACACATTCATTTATATCACCAGTATTTGTGAGAAAATTGGGCAAAATACCAGAATACATGAATTTCAAATATTATGTGACCATTCCATCAAGAGAAGCTTTATATTCTAATCAAATTTTCAAAGCATGTCTAATCCAAATAGCTAATAAAAACTTGTGTGTAGATTTGATAATATTAGATATGCAAGATTTTGATGTTATTTTAGGTATGGATTGGTTATCTAAATACCATGCTACTATTGATTACTATAAGAAGAGGGTAGTATTTCAGCCACCAAGTATAGAGAAGTTTACTTTTGTTGGTACTAGTAGAAACTCAATGATTCCAATCATTTCCTCAATAAAAGCAAGAAAGTTACTAGAGAAGGGATGCATGGGTTACTTGACAAATATAATAGATACTAGAGAAGAGTTAAAAGTGATGCCTGAAGAAGTACCGGTAATTAATGAATTTCTTGATGTATTTCTTGAAGATTTGCCTAGGTTATCACCGGATAGAGAGATAGAGTTTGTTATTGAATTATTGCCAGTACGGCTCCCGAAAGGAAAAACATAACTCCCGTTCGGTGGGGATAAAGAGTATGATATGATGATGATGATCCCACGTTAAAAATATTTATAATGATAGCTGTTAAAAAAATAATAATAATAAAAATAATAAAAATAAAAATAAATAAAAAACAAATAAAAATTAATTCATTAAGTTTAATACGAATTTTGACAATTAATACGTTTTGCTACATAAGGTCTGAGTCTAAACAAATTAAAAGTTAAATGATAAAGAGCTCTATATCATGAACTCAGTCAACTCGTCATAACATTATCAACAAGAATTGAGAGGAACGATAAAGGGAAAAAAAACGAATAATTATAATTGAAGAAAGACAATAACAGTATACTTTCTATGCACCAAAAAAAAAAAACCCTTATAAATGCAAAAAAAAAACCTGAAACAGTGCAGCGAAGACACTGAAGTCTCAGTTTGACGACTAAAAACGAAAATAGCAAAAGAAAAATAATAATTACGAACACCAGAATTACGACAAAATCATTTGAAAACGACAAACGTCTCGGAAACAACTAAAAAATTAAAGCGAGATAAAAATTATAACAATATAATCCGAAACTAAAATGAAAGTAATCAGTTAAAAATGACAACATCAAGAACACTATGGTAAATTTCAATACAAGAAACTACATCAATTCCTGAAAAAATGATGCAAAAAATATAAACGACAAAAGTAGATAAAAACGAACACAAATCTAAAGCGACAAAGAAAATTGTGCAACGACATTAAAATTTAAAGAACAATAATTGTAAAAACGACAATTTAAGGGGGAAAAAAAGAAGAAGAAGAAGAAGAAGAAGAAGAAGAAGAAGAAATGAAAATGTTTCAAACGTGACCAACACTTGAAAACGACAAAATCTAGGTAGACGACAAAAGATATTAAAACGACAATCATCATATCAAAGACTTCAAAATTTTAAAACAGAAAATCTAAAGGACAAAACTTGCGAAAAAGACACAGCAGCAATAAGATAACAGAAGCAAAGGCCAACAAAACGGAAAAACAACAAAAATCTGAAGACGACTAGTCATTTCAAAATGGATGATGTTACAATAAGAACTCCTATCCCAAAATTTTTAAAACCAACTTAGGTGGCGTATACGAATTGTCAAAATAACATGTGAATAAAATATACTCATCACATTTTCCAATTCATCAAAGAAAGACAACTCATATACCGCATAATTTGTCCCTAGTATTATTATTTCAGAATATAGCAATGGCGATGCACCTAGTGAAAAAAATCGATGCTTATGTTACCTTATTGCACATTGAGAAAAGTAAGAGATCCACCACAAAATTCACGGGTGGGTCTCATATTTTAATCGGGGGTTATTGGCATTTGTGTCGTTGAATTTCTCAAAAATAGGATAAAATGCCAAAAAAAAATAATATTTTGAGATTTGGATTTTTTGTAATTTAAATTCTGAAGTTTGGACTCTGTAAAATAATGGATAGCACTACATGTCCCAATTTTTATACCAAATTTTTTTTTACTGTAGCATGTAAGTTGTCACCATATAATTGCTGTATTAATACTTACCACAAATAGAATAAACATTATCACTAATTGAGTGGTGACAAATCACATGCTATATGTGTTGGTTTTAAAATTTTGATACAAAAGTTGGTTCCTCTGGCATTTTATACCACTTTTTAATATTTTCATACGGCCAATTTAAGAGAAATAAAACTCTCTCTCTCTCTCTATCGGGAAAAAAATGTTCCCGCTTTTTATCAGTTTCTCTCACTCACACTCATCGCCCCCAACCCAGCCACCCTTTTCTGGCACCAGCGAGGAGAGAAAAGAAGGGCTCGAAGTTGTTTTCAACTTATCATCCATGATCCTTATGTTTCAATAATGTCCTATAAAGCAGTTTATTATTTAGACATTATAAACAATATTTATTGGATTATTTAGTATCTATTTAATATTGATAAATTCCATGTTGTGAATTTCTATTTCATCTATGACCCATTGATATACATATGATGTGTATGTTTATTTTATGCAAACATCTAAAAGATTCCAAGACAAGAAATGAGTAATAAAGAATTATTCGTATGATGAGTTCATATGTGGGAGACATTATATTCTTTATTTCATTATGTCTAAATTAAATTGTTCGCATTCTGCATATTGAAGATGGAATACTTTATTATGCCATAGAATGTAGTGTTTTCTATTTAATTAATGAAGTCTCTAATTATCGAAGTGAGTCTTCGGATAGAAACACTAGTGTGTTATAAGAAAGTTATAACAGCATCGAACAGGACCTAGTGAATTAGAATTTGAGGTTAAGTGCCGTAACTCAAATTTCTAATTTCACTAAACTAGCACTATTGTAGAAGACCTTAATCCTAGTGATTAACGAACTTACTTTTATATGTTTTGTCTTCTTGAGTTACTAAAGGACTAGTTCCGATTTATGGTTCAAACTCCGGTATCTTAGAAGATAAGATATATGAAATGTGTAGAACGTTTCTCATGATGGATACCATGCATATAATGTCACTTTGAGTTTTTTCAAGTACTTGGATAATATAAACCAGGACCTCGGTATTCACTATGTGAATTTGACTGTGTTAGTATGAGCAGATACAAACACTAAAGTCAACTATTATCCATTAGATGAAAAATGGTAACTCAAAGGTAAATATGTACTAGAAGGGTAATACGGTAATTTCACCCTACTAGTACGGCATTGCATCGAGGGTATGTCTGCAGGTATAGTATATGCTAAATGGATCAAGCTAATTAATTGTTAATAAGCTTCACAGAAAAATAAATGATATTTAGTCCAAGAGTTCAATATTGGGCCTATAGTGGTGTGTCCCAATATTAATGGACAAGGCTCAATCATAATTAAGAGTTAATTATGATAGTGGGTATTTGGTCCATTGGAGCTTGGGCTTTATGGATCCATCTGGTCTCCTGTCTAGCTCAAATTAAAGCCCAATAGTTATTTGATGATCAGTTGAGCCCAACAAACCCAATAAGCCCATTAGGGTTTACTAATCTCTCTATAGTTAAGAGAAAAGTTCTCTAACTA
>JXTC01000002.1:2038924-2061727 GCA_002914845.1 Trema orientale
CATGTTGTGAATTTCTATTTCATCTATGACCCATTGATATACATGTGATGTGTATGTTTATTTTATGCAAACATCTAAAAGATTCCAAGACAAGAAATGAGTAATAAAGAATTATTCGTATGATGAGTTCATATGTGGGAGACATTATATTCTTTATTTCATTATGTCTAAATTAAATTGTTCGCATTCTGCATATTGAAGATGGAATACTTTATTATGCCATAGAATGTAGTGTTTTCTATTTAATTAATGAAGTCTCTAATTATCGAAGTGAGTCTTCGGATAAAAACACTAATGTGTTATAAGAAAGTTATAATAGCATCGAACAGGACCTAGTGAATTAGAATTTGAGGTTAAGCACCGTAACTCAAATTTTTAATTTCACTAAACTAGCACTATTGTAGAAGACCTTAATCCTAGTGATTAACGAACTTACTTTTATATGTTTTGTCTTCTTGAGTTACTAAAGGACTAGTTCCGATTTATGGTTCAAACTCCGGTATCTTGGAAGATAAGATATATGAAATGTGTAGAACGTTTCTCATGATGGACACCATGCATATAATGTCACTTTGAGTTTTTTCAAGTACTTGGATAATATAAACCAGGGCCCCGGTATTCACTATGTGAATTTGACTGTGTTAGTATGAGCAGATACAAACACTATAGTCAACTATTATCCATTAGATGAAAAATGGTAACTCAAAGGTAAATATGTACTAGAAGGGTAATGCGGTAATTTCACCCTACTAGTGCTGCATTGCATCGGAGGTATGTCTGCAGGTATAGTATATGCTAAATGGATCAAGCTAATTAATTGTTAATAAGCTTCACAGAAAAATAAATAACATTTAGTCCAAGAGTTCAATATTGGGCCTATAGTGGTGTGTCCCAATATTAATGGACAAGGCCCAATCATAATTAAGAGTTAATTATGATAGTGGGTATTTGGTCCATTGGAGCTTGGGCTTTATGGATCCATCTGGTCCCCTGTCTAGCTCAAATTAAAGCCCAATAGTTATTTGATGATCAGTTGAGCCCAATAAGCCCATTAGGGTTTACTAATCTCTCTATAGTTAAGAGAAAATTTCTCTAACTAATATATAGGTGTTACATGTGAAACACAAAGATAAGAGGAGGTGTGTTACACGCATAACAGAGAGGAAAAGAGAGAGAGGAAAATCGGCCAGCACTAGGGGTTTCACTATCCTTGGTGTTTTTCGGCCATCCCGGAGAAATCGATTCAAGGAGATTGTCTTCTTGTTCTTCTGTGGATCTCTTTGTTGGAAATCAAGAAGATGACCACTCACCGGATCAATCAAACGGGTTTCGAGAATAGACCGGAAGACGAGAAGGTTGTGGAGCAAATCCAGGTATTGTTCTTGTCTAGATCAAGAGTTAATTTATGTTAGATCACAATCCAATATGTTTTGTAAAAGAAAAATTTTAAACGACCAATTCCGCTGCGTCTCTTGATTTTACAAAACTATGGTGTTCTTGAAAATAATTTTATGAAAATATTTTCCGGAAATTTATTCTAGTAAACACCAGCACCTTAGGCTTGTTGATTCAATTTTTTGTGATTTGATTCGATTGGACTGGAGAATCGTTTCGGACGAGTTGGCCAGTCGGGTGGTCGATTCCGACCCTTCGATTACCGATTATAGGTAGCCGATCTATTTATCAAACCCATCTTTTTTTCAGTTTTCGTAAAAGATTTTTTGATATTATGTGTTGTTTTAGATTATGATTTATGTTTATTTTCTTGAAGAAATATGTTGAAGCTTTTAGTTTTGTTGAGTTGTGATAAAAATTACATTTTGGGGGATAAATTTTGTCACTTTTATGGATATACTCGTTAATATAAATCTAATTGTGATAATGTATATCTTTACTTTGATTTCACTGCAACAAAGCAAAATTTGGTAGTAAAAGAGTTTATTAAGATGAGAATTTGGGGATTATTGTGTGGAAATCATGTTAAGTATTGAGAGAAAAGATCTAAACCAGGTATGTCTCTTAGAAACGAATTTAGTAGAAAAAGAGTTTGTTAACATGAAAATTTGAGAATTATTTTATCTGTGTAACAAATTAAATAATATAGACTAATGAGAAGCTGTAAAATTATATATGGATTTATGACAGAAATCGTAGTAGTTACTGGTTCTTGTGTTTTAAGAATGTTCACATAACAAGCAATTGAAGAAAAGCCATCATGCTGCCAAACTAATGAATTTTGATATTGAAGGAATCTTAGTAGAGGAGTACTTGTGGTGGTGGTGGTGATTGGTTTAATCTATATTTATTTGATTGTATACATCATTAATCGCTTTTATCTCTATCTTTTAATATCCGTTATCACAATTGTGCTTAAGCTATCAATTATCTATGCTAACATTTGGAATTTGAGAGTCATTGATAAGGCTTTCTCTTTTGATGAATTCTAAATCTTCTAAATGTGCTACAAGTTCCCAAGCTTCTTACTATCAATTTTTACATATGATGGCCTCAAATAGAGTTTTTTCTTTCAAGCGTGATTATAATATGTCGAGAGATTTGACGGGTTTTTTAATTTAACTTTTTATAATAATTTTTGGCATATAAGGTTTATTGCATGTCTGATAATGGAGAAGTTAGTTCCACTTAATTTGTTTTGTAGCTCAAATGTTTTCCTTATTTTTGAAATCTACCTTTCCCCTTGTATTTATGTGTTGACCTGGGGATTGTATAATGATGGTATTAATAAAGAAATGGTCACTAGTGGGATCTCAAAACACTCAAAGGGAGGTGGTGAGTACCTCCATTGAAGAAGAGGTCTAGCTAAGAGATTAGTGAAGTAGTGGTCCAACTTTCATTATCACAGCCTGTAAAAGTTTTCCCTTTTCAGGTAATGGTTTGCACAAACTAGGTCTAGTGTTAACTTTGAAGATATAATATAGTTGTAATAAAAATAATAGATAACAGTTAAATGATAGCTAGTTTTATAGCCCATCAAACATTTTAATAGGATAAAACTTGGTATATCTTTCTTTCAATGAAAAAATTATTTTTCTAAAGTAAATGTTTGTTTTCTTTTTACAAGAATCAGCACTTTAAAATCAGAATGCAAATAACTATCGGACTGCAGAACTTTGGACAGAGTAGTCATAGAAGTCTCGTAACAATTTTGGTTATGTGACTTATAGAAGGATCTCGAATATGCCATTTAATATTAGATATTTGTTTTTCATTTGCTAGCATTTTGATGAGTTTATGAGTATAGGAGACTCAAAGTCATTTTTGGTTATGATGTAATTAGTATAATTTGGATTTTGATTCTATTCTTTTGTTTGGATTTTATAGATGAACGTATTTGCCATCAAATAGTATTCTTGCGCATTTAATTTGTTATGGTGTTTTATTTTTTTTATTTTTTATTTTTTGAAATGATTTGTTATGATATTTAAGAAACCCATGTTTTATGGATCATGGTTGGATGCTAATTTCTTTTTTTATTTTCATTTGCTTGAATTTTAGAAACTTTTACTGTGTTTATAGACCATTCTGAAAACCAGTAACCAAATTGGTTACTAGTAACAATAAATAGTAACCATTAGTTTGGAAATTAGTAAACTAAGTGATTTCCATTAGTTACACTTTGTTGAGGTAATTGATTATCAACAACTATTGTTTGCTAAGATAGATTCTTTCTTAAGATAAAGGGAACTTTTTTTAAAAAGAAAAAAGGGGATAAAAAGCGAAAAATAATTAAAAAAACAAAAAAAAAGGAAAAAGAATGCTAAAAAAAATAAGGAGCAAGGTTAACGAAAAACATATAAATGAAAAAAAAAAAGAAATGAATNAAAAGGGGATAAAAAGCGAAAAATAATTAAAAAAGTAATTGATTATCAACAACTATTGTAAAAAAAATAAGGAGCAAGGTTAACGTAAAACATATAAATGAAAAAAAGAAAAAAGTGAATAAAAAAAATAAAATAATTAAAAAAACAAAAAAAAAGGAAAAAGAAGGGGAAAAAAAATAAGGAGAAAGGAAAACGAAAAACATATAAATGAAAAAAAAAAAGAAATGAATAAAAAAATAAAATAGAAACTTCAAAAAAAAAAAAAGGAAACAAAAGGGGAAAAAAATAAAAAAAAGGAAAATAGGAAAAGAATGCTAAAAAAAAGGAGCAAGGTTAACGGAAAACATATAAATGGAAAAAAAGAAAAAAGAAAAACTAAACAGGAATGAATAAAAAAATAAAAAAATAGAAACAAAAATGTGAAAGGTAGTGGAGGGTTTTGAAACCTGGACCTGAAGTATAAAGTAAGTAAAACTAAAACCACTAAGCCAACTTGTCCATGTTTTCTCATACCACACTTTTTTTAATATAACTACTTAGCACCGCATGTTTCACAGTTTTCAAAAATAACAACTGCATGCGGTATAGAAAGTAAATTATTTTAGTTGACTGTATCTTTGAAATTTTTTTCTCTTTTCAACGGTAGAACCCGTAAAATCTCAAAATTAATACTCTGAGTTGACTTTTTAAATAACTTTAACTGTTAAAAGATAATAATATCCTCAAAATTAAAGAGAATAATAAGGACTAATTTAGTTTTAAAAGATGATATTTATTGTTTTTTTTTGTTACTAAAATTGGTCAAAAAGTCAGTCAAGGGTATTAATTTTCAGAAATTTTTAATCTCAGAGTATTAATTTATGGAGTCCCAACTTTAAGGTGAAAATTACAGAATATCAAACTTCAGAATATTATTTTGCAGTTCATCTTTCAAAATATGATAGTTTGGTCCATGAATTAAATAAATAGCTTAATTAGTCATTGAATTTATATTAAAGTGACAATTTAGTCTAAATCGCTCGCTCTATTAAATTTTAGACAAAACTCCCATGTATATATTACGTGCTTAATGAGAAAATATTGAAATAAAAACAAAAAATTGAAAAAAAAAATGTAAATTTCAATTTTTTTAGCTATCTTATCACTTTCACTTTATTATTATATTTCCCTAGTTTTCCCTTGAAAATTAAATTTTGAGCTTCCTTTTTTTTTTTTTCTTCCAAATTTTCAACCAAAAACTTGGATTCTGACTTGAACAATACTATGGTTCTATTCAAAATTTGATAGCTTTAACGATTTGGGCTATATTGTCACTTGATTTGGGCTATATTGTCACTTGAAAAAATTCCATGAAAAATAAAAGGGAAAATTAAAAAAAAATACGGTATTTTTGAAAAGAATTGAAAAAATACGGTATTTTTGTATTTTTTACGGTGCGATACGGTTTTTATTAGAAAAATACTGTTTTTTTAAAAAATATTTATAAAAATACCATTTTTTGAAATAATAACTAGTTTCTAGTAACCAGTTTCTGGAAACTGGTAACTAGTAACCGAAGATATTTATAACTGATATATAATTGGTAACCAGTTTCCAGTAACCAATTTCCAGATACTGGTAACCAGTAACTATTTTAAAAGTGGTAATTTTCTAAATATTTTTTAAAAAGTGATATTTCCCTGATTAAAACTGTACGAAAACTGGAAAAAATTGTGACTTCCGTATTTTTGTAATTCTTTTCATTTTTTATAGGTATAAGTGTAAAAAACCCAAAATAAAATTTCTCAATCAAAATAAATCAATTTTTTAAAAATTAATCTATTTTGATCTATTAAATATAAAAAACGGTCATTTTTTAAAATATTTTCAAATTTCAAATATTTTCTAACAGTGTTTGAAAAATAATCATCTTTTAAACATAGTTCAAAATTCGGCCATTTGACTAAAAGGCCATTTATTTAATTTAGGAATCAAACTATCATATTACAAAAAATTCACGCACCAGTGAGGCCATTTATGCTTTTATTTGATATGGGTTGCCTTTTTTTTTCCGAGGGATCCTATTCATCCCGAGCATTTTTCGATTCGGGCCATATGCTCTCTTATGGTTGGTACAAGTGTCCCATTTGCCACTAAATCCAAGGGTCCATTCTTGAAAAAAAAGAAAAAGAAAAAAGGAAAGAAAGGAAGGAAGCAGAAGCCATCATTATGAAAAAAAAAAAAAGAAAGAAAGAAACCATCGCCATTTTTGCTGTGATCTCTCAAGTATCAAAAATATGTTCTATGTTTCTATCAGTAACTTCTTTTTGTTAAAAAATTATAATAATTAACCTTCTCTTTCTTCAAAGCATCTTTATTGTCACTGTTTTTTTCCTTTATTTTCCAGCTCCCAAACACCGCCCAATAGTAGCAAAACCCTTTAGGTGATGTTTGGTTGGAAGGAATTGGTAGGAATGGAAAAGAATAGATTTGCTTTCCTTTGTTTGGTTTCATTTTTCATGAAGGAAACCTCTTTCCAATGGAATGATCAATCCCATAAGTAAAGGAATAGCAATTCCATTTGTAAATAGGTGGAAAGACTTTTCCTTTCCCAAGTCATTTTTCATTTTTCCTATTTACCCTTGCTGTCTCCTTTTCCATTTTCCCTGTCATCATCGACTACCTATTTAAAATTATTCGGCCGCGCTAAAATCGGAAAAACGTCTCGCACTGTAGCATATCATAGAGGATCAAACCGCATCTCCTTTTGCTGGTCCCTTTTTCTCTCCCTCTTATATGAACCTTCAAAATGGAGCTCTGCATTGATTGGGCCAGATCTAGCGATTGTACCTATCTTTCTCGTCTTATATGCTAAAACAATTTTATGCTGCAAATTATCCCCTCGGTCATTCTTTGGGGGCAGATCTAAACGGAGGGAGGTTCTCTTGTAAACGGGGATATTAATGTAGTTAATAATAGCTTTCCCAATTAATAAAATAATTTTCCAATTAGAGGCCATGAGAGTAAATAATATAATCATTTAATACGTATATGTACATTGTTTATATATAGTAAATAATAAATATTTGGTTATATTAATTTTTTTATCACAATAAACTAGAATTGTAGTAATCTATTTATACTAATTGTGTTTATCTGTTCACTCAAAAAAAAAAAAGTGTTTATCTGTTCAAAAAACAAAATCAAACAACAAGGATATATTTGTCAAATATTTTGCAAGGAACCAAACACAATAATTCTCATTCAGCAGTTTAATTCCAAATTCCAACTAAACAAAAATATCAGGTTTTCCTTTCCTTTCTATTTTTATTCCCATTCCCATTACTATTACATTCATGGCATGTTTACTAAAGAGTAATGGGAATGGGATGTGGGATAATGATTCCCATAAAAAGGTTTACTAAAATATGGGAAAGGGGGAAATATGTGGGGCCCACACAAATTTAGGAGAAAAGAATGAGAATATTTCCCCCACCAACACCCTAAGGAGTCTGATTACCCGTAAACACTCCTTTCCTATTTTTTAATTATTAAAATTATAAAATACAATTTTACCCTAAAAAATCTATCTACTTTAAATCGTATATGTATTTAAAAGGACAATTTAGTAAATATAACACATTCCCATTACTTTTCCTAGGTTAAGTAAACAAATGAATAGTATTCTAATGAATACGATTTCCATTCCTATTAGTTTTAAGTAAACAACCTACTACAAATAATGATTCACATACCCTTCTATTCTATTCCCATTCATTTCTCCTTTTATTTATTCCGATTACGATTACAACGAAGTAAACGTGCCATCAATTTCATTCCATCCAACCAAACACCACCTAAATGTTCATCAAACTTCACCTCAATCCTCTCTCCAAATACTCAATTTTGTCTCCTCAAAGGGTAAATGGGCAAAGGAATTTCTTGTAAGGATTCTTTAATTCTATCTACCAGAATTGATTTTTTATTTTTTTTTTGTCGTGGGATTTAGTTTGGGCATAAATTTAAACATTTTTTCTTTTTCTTGAAATACATGTGTACGGCAGTTTGAAGGTTCGGTCTTGACAAAGGATGCGAATTTCTGAATTATAATTAATTTGGGTCAATTGGGTCTATAGGGGGGAAAAAGACGAGAAAGAAACTGGATATGTGACTTTGATTTCAAATAGGTCATTTTTTGGGTTAAGCTTATATTTTGTAGGAAGTTGTGATTTTGTTAGAATTAATAAATGATCATAAAGGTTGAACTTTGAAGAAATTTATAAAGTGAAAAAAAGGATCAAGAATCTAAAAGAGAAGGTGCGGTTTTGGGCTTGAATCTAATTTGAAGTCTGGTTGAAGAGCCACAGTTTTGCCATGTTCTCCTCAGCGATCTACACGTTGTCGTCGATTTTTTTTTTTTTTTAATAAATGAATGGCAAACTAGTGATAATGTATGCGGGTCCCACTACAATAAGGAAAGCCACGTCAGCTCGGTTTATATCTCGTTCGGGCGTAATAGCCTTTTTCTTTTTTTCCCTGTTTGGATATGTGTGGTGGTACTTCTCACTTTGAAATTGACAAAATTCATATACCCAATGTGGAGGATTTTGAGTTCAAATCACCACACTAGAAACGAAAAAAAAAAAAAGCTACATTACCAAACAAAAGGCCTACAAATACACAGTAACAACATAAAATTAGTTTTTCCGAGTCCCTAAAATTAAAAGCGACAACATTAATAACTAGAAGAATTATAACTTAAGAAGAAGAATTATAACTTTAGGGTATGTCTAACATAAGAGACCACTTTTTCACTCATTGAATGAGAGAATAAATTTTGGCCTTTGGATGGTGTTCGATGGAAAAGATCAGAAGCAGTGGGCCCATATGTGGGCCCAGTTAGACATTTGATGTGTTGCACTCAATCTAGGCCTACTTTTCTTGTTTCAAATTGTTTAATAAATTAAGAGTTTCTAACACTTATACTTACAAAAACTGAAAAAAAAAACTACAAATATACGGAAGTCACATTTTTTTCTAATTTTCGTACAGTTTTTATTAGGAAAATATCACTTTTTAAAAAATATTTAGAAAAATACTATTTTTAAAATAATTACTAGTTATCAATTTTTGGAAACTAGTTACTGGTTACTATATACCAGTTATAAATATCTTTGGTTACTAGTTACCAGTTTTCAGAAACTAGTTATCAGAAACTAGTTACTATTTTAAAAATTGTATTTTTCTACATATTTTCTAAAAAATGGTATTTTTCTAATAAAAACTGTACCGCACCTTAAAAAATACAAAACCACCGTATTTTTCAAATTTTTTTTCGCAAACACCGTATATGGTGTAATTTCCCCATAAATTAATTGTAAACCCTCTTTAATGCCGAATTGATCTAAATAACAAAATACTCATATACTCAAATAAAAAACTGATGTATAAAGAGTAAAAATTGATTTACATAATTAGATAATGATACACCCAAGTCAAATATTACACTTTTATACTATTAGTATATTAATTTCTATAAACTACACAGATTTTGTTAACATTGTAGTGTATCACCATATACATGAAGTATGTCACTTTTATAAAATATCAATCAATTAGTTATATTTAATTTTCATATATTTAATTATTAATTTAAGTAATTTTTTTATTAATTTTTTTAAAAAAATAAATCAATAACTTATTGTTTATAGCAGTTAAATATTTATTGTTTTTCTTAGTTAAATATCATATTTTTTTTTTGTATTACCATGATATTGTATTACTATAAGCAGATAAGTAGATTTGTTTTTTTTCTTTTTACCAATAATAGATGAATTTTATAAAAATAAATAAATCAATTATCTAATTTTTTTATATCAATTAAATGTCATCTTTTCCTTATTAATCTGATAATTTAAGTAAATTAGTTTAAAAAAGAAATCAATATCTTATTGTTTAGATAGTAAATAGAAATATTGTTTTTATGTATTGGCATGATAATGTATTAACATAAGAAAAAAACAGACCAATTGCACAAAAAAATAAATAAATCAATTATCTAATTTTTATATCGATTAAATGACATTTTATTTTGTGGTTTTGTACACAGTACAGTCGTATAGACAAACATTTAAAGCTACGATCATTTATTAGCTGTAGAATTGAATTAAAAACCCCTCCTATCAGTAAGAGGATTTTATCCCTCCTAAACTAGAATTTCTCAAAAGTACCTTAAAAAAAATACCTATCGTCTCTTTCTCAAGAAGAGCAATAGTAGAAGCTCCTTTTATTTTTTTGAGATGCATTATTTTGTTCCTTCTAAACTTAAAATTACATAAAACTAAGTATTAGTATCACGTAAGATTAATCATTGTTTAGGAAAAATATTCAATTATAGTAAAATTAAGCCAGCGAATTAACTAAAGTATATCCTAACCACTTTAATTAGAGAATTTGTATAAGACCAAATATTAGAGTCATATTAGATTAGTCGTGATTAAGGAAAAATTTTTAATTTGAGATGAAATTATGAAACTAAGTTGACAAAGTGATTAAATTAATTTCTTATAAGAAATTACACAATATTATATATTTGTTATTATGTTCATTGATGACATTTTAGTATATTCACAATCTAGAGAGGAGCATAGAGAACATTTGAGAATCATCCTTCCCATATTAAAAGAGAAAGAGCTATATGCTAAATTCAAGAAATATGAGTTCTGGTTAGAAAAAATATTGTTTCTTGGTCACGTTGTTTCTCAGGATTAGATTTCTATTAACCCAGTTAAGGTCGAAGCAGTTAATAATTGGTCTAGACCTACCAGTGTGACGGAAGTAAGGAGTTTTCTGGGTTTGGCAATTTATTCCAACCCTCTTTTCTCTCTCTCAGGGACTTCTGTGGAGAAGATGATGTTTCTAATTTCCTTTTATGCAATTTTGGGTTACTATATCATCCAATAAATAATTTCAGATATTTTGATTAAATTAATCCAGAAATTCTTAATTACAAATTTGCCATTGGTTGTATAATACATATTTTAACCCTACTAAATACCAGATTTTACATCCTCCCCTCCTTAAAGAAATTTCTTCCCAAAATTCGAATGTATCACAAGGGATGCGACAGGTACATTAAGGAATAATGGTCAGAAAGATAGTGATCAATCAAAGATAAGATGTAGGAAGATTGAATCAAACACTAGTAATACGAGGAGCGTGAAACATATGCCCTCTATTTAGTGTTAGAATCTCGTTAACATATTGTTGCCACACAAGGCATGAGTTAAATAGGCATGCAAAGTTATTCAAATGACTCATCAATAAATACAAGGACATCAACATATGAGAATGATGTCCTTAGGTCGGTACATAAAATATGAGTGGTAACGATAATCTTAACCTAGAGTTAATAATACAAGACCCCTATACCCTGAGTATTGATTGTTAAACACCAAACTAGAGTAGCAGACCAAATATCGAATATATACGATACCTTCCCTCTAATTATACCAGATCAGTATCAAACCAGGACAATGCTATTTGTCTGTATCTAAAACCTGGTCCTAAACAATCATTGAGTTCAAAGATTCTAACATGATCCAAAATGGAAATCAATACTCTTGTGTTATATCACACAAGATAGACAAGTTCAAAGGTTAGAAATCACCACAAGAGTACAATAACATGAGTAATTTATCATTCCTCATAACGAGTAAAAAACAACCAAGTATACAAAATATTTCTAGTCAAGAACGAGACTAGAATCACCAACAATAGGTGTCTCCAACAAAGGAGTATATAAAATAAAGAATATCTAAGCATATAAAATGCAAGCATCTATATAACAAGTATAGCCCAAAGATTTCCCAAGTATTTTACCCAAGGTAATACTGTATGGTAATTAATCATACTATATTTATATCGAGAGACTTTATAAGTTTCTTTATCCAATGTGGGATTATAATAATAATCCCAAATCATTAATCACCTCCAGAGACTTTATAAGTCTTTGGTACAAGGATAAGTCTTATAGAAATGACTTAATATCCAATATGTAAGTAAAACTAGTAACAATACTACAATATCCTAGAATAAAGTTTTAACAAGATAGGTCGTCTCCGCGGCAACACCTGTCTCCCATCAAACCTTACTTCATTTTAATATCAAAAATGATTTTCGAAAATATTTTTGAAAACATGTAATACAAAAATAAGGGGCATTTAAAAAAACTACACTACTTCACAATGAGGTCTCACTTTGGCCATAGGTAAACAAAACCTAAACTCTAAGTATTCTTTTTGAAAATACAATAGGAAGAATTTAACAATTCTCTATACAGACCAATGAGTAAACTGATCTCAAATACTATCAATTATGCCATCATAATGATGTTTGAGTTTAGCTCAAATCGAGTAATGAGTCATAGACTCAACTCAATACCAACAACTCATTCAAAATTCCAATATATTTTTTAAAATTGAAACAAAAATTAAAAATAAGAAAAAATCCTCGGCTATATATGAGGTAATGGGGCGAAAAAAAGATCCAATTCTTATGGTAAAACAAAACATTTACCTCAAAAAAAAAAAAAAAACAAAAACTTGACTTGTCTAAAATAAAACAAAACCGGCTATTTAATGGGCCTATTTTGTAAACAGGCCTCAATAATTTAGCTAACAAGCCCGAATGCTTAACAGTATCACTAACACTATTTGCTTTGCTCCCATCTATCACCTACAACTGACCACATATATAACTTCTTTTTCCGTGGGTCCGTCTACGCTTTGCCACCAATGGAATGCACCACCTAGTCTCTCATGATGAGAGAAAAAAGTAGGCACTTATTATAGATTTTTCCATTTATATTTGTTATTACTATTAACTTTTTATAAAGAAGACAACCAGGAAACTTCACTTGAGAAAAAAAAGTGAAAATTTGTCACAATGACCCGAAGAACTATCGAAAATATTAGAAACAATAACTACTTGATTTATAATAAAAAGTAAACTGCAAAAAAAAATACTCTGAGCTTTGTGTGTTCTACAATTTAAAATTTAAAATTTGGACTCTATAAAATAATATCCTGATATTAAGAATTTCTGAAAATTAATACATTGAATTGACTTTTTAAAAAACTTTAACTAATAAAAGATAATAATATCTTCAAAATTAAATAGAATAATAAGAATCAATGTAATTTTAATAGAGGATATTATTATTTTTTCGTTACTAAAATTGGTCAAAAAGTCAGTCCACGATATTAATTTTCAGAAATTCTTAATCTCAAAGTATTATTTTGTAGAGTCCAAATTTCAGGATTTGAATTGCATGACACTCAAATTCAGGATATGTTTTTACAGTTCACCCTTATAATAACTATGTTGCTTCAAAACTTAGTATAGGCTTCTTTTTTTATGCTGAGTTGGTGGGCGTCATGATGGCAATTTCTATCGCTTTTGTACGTAGTTGGCAGAGGCTTTGGATTGAATCGGACTCTACTTATGTAGTGGGACTGCTTAAGTCTAGGTCCAAGTTGGTTCCGTGGAATCATCGTAATAGGTGGTTTCATGTTCTTCACATGGTGTGCTCAATGCAAATTTGTGTTTCTCACATTTATGGAGAAGAAAATCATGTAGCAAATGCTTTGGCTTCTGCCATTCTAGAGGATTACCAATGGTGGTCTTATGCTTTGGATTTTATTAAGCCTTTGGTTTTTCGGGATTTCATGATTCAAATTACTATCGTTTTCGATAACTAGTACTACTGTAAAGTATTTAACTACTTTTCTTTAGCTTTGCATCTTGCTTTAGAAGGGTTAAACAGAGGCTTTGCTAGGTATATTCCAACAGGATTGTGAGGTTGCACTATTTTAGGGCTCCCCATGCTTGGGCTTGTTTTCGATTTCTCATTGTTTATACTTTAATGTACTGTCCAACTTGTTCGAATTTTTCTTTTCTTAATAAATTTGGGTTTTGGGGCGTTAAAAAAAATAATTACTAACAAGTTTCACTAATTACTGGCAAAGACCAGAAAACAATATTATCTAAAAGCTACAGTAACCCAAAAAAAATAATAAAAAGCATATACACATAGAAACACTCCAAATTTTAGGAGAATGTCCTTAAAAAAACGAATATACAACATAATGATCATAAATAATATTGATAAAATATTTCAAATAACAAAAACAATTTGAAACCATAGAACTGTAGAGTTAAATATCGAAAGAGGATCAAACTAACTACAAAAGAACGGAACTAAATTCTTTATTATGAAATAAGGACATTAAGATACGGTTGGGAAGAAAGATCAGAGATCGGAAATTCCATTAATATGCAAGGAGACAAATTAATTGATGAGTTGCGGAATTAAGTATAATGTGACAAATTAAATAATAAATAAAAACAAAATATCATTATAACCTGAAATATATATATGCATGCAATATATACTTACCTGCTTCTTGCTATGCATAATTAGTTTTGAATTTTCCGAGCCAGGACTTGAATGAAATAGCAGAGTAGAAGAAGAAATATTATATATAGCCAAAAAAAAAAAAATGGCATAGAGCACTCAAGTGCATGAGGACACTACTCGTACTCGATTATATCGCAATCCTAGAAGTAGAAATATTATCAATCAATTTGATCCATATTTCTGCCATTGATCAACATCAACATTAATGAATACCATTAGTCCATAACTTTTTTGGTTTATTTTTTTTTTCTTTACAATTCATTTGATCGGTCAAATTAACTCAAAACTTCTATTTACTCTTAACAAATTTAGTACTTTTTTTCTTTTCTTTTCTTTTCTTTTCTTTTCTTTTTCCTTTTTTCTAATTGTAATTAAATTAGTCCAACTTTAAAAATCTACATCCTTTTCCTATTAATATGGATAATTTATTTTTTTTTTCAAAAAAATGTATTTATTCCTTAGTTATTCTAAAAGGTTATATAATTTCGAAGTATAAATTTTGATCCTTTTATTATACGGTACCCATATGCAAATTAATTTAAATATGTTACTTGTAGATATAATATTTACAAACAAAGTAAATGTTGTTTTTAAATCTCTAAATGCATCATTTTCGCACAGAAAAATATAGTCACTGAAAAACCATGGATTTCCCTTAGCGAATATCTCCATTTCTACCATGGAAGTGATTGTTCAATTTAGGAACTGTCAGCTAAGTAGTTGAGCTTTGACATTTGGTCATGTGGAGTCATGAGTTTTGCAATGATTCCACTTTTGAAGGCTAGCAAGTAAAAGTTGCTCTGGCATGGATAATATTTCAAGCGCATGTGATACTAATTGAGGCCAAGTTAATTCAATACTATTGGCTCCTTAATCGAGTCAAGCTAAAGTAACCAAAGTCTATTTTGGGGGGCTAAGGTTAGTAGTGTACCATTTTAATTAGAGCAATGTTATGGGGCACCAGTGGTGCCCAGCACCACAGTGACATGTCTGTTTGTCACTGAATGATTTAATTAATAAATTGGGTCTCACTTAAATTATAATTATGATTAGTCAGTGACAGACTGACACATCACTGGTGCCCTATAGCATTATTCTTTTAATTAGGTGAAGATTAAAAGAGCCCTTGTATATATAATTAATATTGGAACGTGTTGCGAGGTCAGTCACTGCCATAAAAGACCCATGTGAACACTTGATGATGAGGAGAAAGGAATGAGGACATGGCAAGATTGGGCACAACACGTGAAAATCATTCGCACGCCAAGAAAGAATAATTATGTACATCAGCTTAGCTGGGGTTTAGTTCCCAGTACTACTGGATTTCATTAACTATCGAATCAGAGGGAATTACTTGACCTGAGCTAGCTTGGTTTCTTCTAGTGTTGGCCGGTGACGCTTAAATAGTTGTGGCACACGTGGTAGTGATTACGGCTAGCACGTGGTGCGATCAGCTATATATATTTTTTTATGAGAGATGAGATCAGCTATAAATAAATAGGTAGGTGCTTACAAAGGAATAATTAGTGAGATTTCAATAAAGATTTTTATTTTTTTCTTCACCGATGAGTACTCTAATTTAGAATATTGAATTTTGATATAATGATTACAATAATATTAGTAATTTTATTAAAAAATTAAATGTAATTAATACATATATAAATTAAAAAAGTTATTTAAAACATAAAAAATAAATAACATGAGGAATTGGCTAGTTTTTTTATTTTTTTTTTAATTTATTCCCATTACGTGGTTGATTCTTTATATAGTTATTTTCATTCCCATTTTACGTTTTTTTTTCTTCTATTTTTATATTTTATGTATATAATATCCTAATTTCCCCCAAATAATGAATGCCACGTGCTAAGGGAATCACCCATTTATTTTAAGGCTTTAGTTTGGCTTTTTAATATTCTTTCTCTTCATCGTTTTCTTTGTTTCTTTTTTTTTTTTTTTTCTATGGAGTTTAAAAATCATGGCCACTATAGTTTTCTTTTTTTTTTTTTTTTTAGGTGCAACAGTTGGCAGCTATAGAAAATCCAACACGAAGATTCACATGAAAATTAAGTTTAGCAGTTGTATACCAAAGCAAAGAAAGAAAATACTTTATCCCTCTTTTTGTGTTTGTTTATTGTTATTTTTTTCTATAATGCATGTTAATTTTTTTTAATATACAATCAATTTTTTTTTTTGGTCGAGCTGTAGCTGCACGTTCTACTAATTGTGCCATGATAATTTATTTTTATGAATATTATTGGTGTCTTCTACGTGCTGCAACAAGGTGAAAATATAATCACAAAAACAGAAAAATATAATCTTTTAAAAATAATCTTTTTCACGTTTCACTTGTGATATGTTCTACTAAATTCACTTGTAATATATATAATATTTTCATATGAAAGAAAAAATTGGAAAAGAAAAGAGAGAATTTAATAAAAAAAATTAAATAAATATGTGAAAATATAATTATTAAATTGGAATGATTTTTTTAAGGAAAAAAATTGGAATGAATTTAATAATTTGGTGGGGTATTGGTCAAAATACTCATGTATGGAGAAAAAATAAAAATCTTTAAATATATATATATACATATATATGGTTCAACTACAATATCCCACCCAAATAATGAGGCACCAATGCCCAAATCAAAAATCTTACACGCGTCACCGAAAATGTTACACACTAAGTGAAAATGTTATACATAGATTAAAAAAGCATATTTTAGAAATTGAAAAGCATTTTCTTGGGGTATTAATGTCCAAATTTACACTTGTAAGACAATAGACGAACTATATATCTATAGAATAATTGTCTAGAAATGTTGTGAGACACTCGAGCAGTATAGCCAATTTGTTTTCCTCCTTCTAAAAACCATATAAGTTGGGTATGAATTATATGTAAGTTTTTCTTAATTATGCAAAATCCTATTATGCATATAATCAATAATTCCAAATGATCTTAGAACTCATGATTTTCACAATTAGAACATAGGTAATAAACATACCTGGATCCATTGTAATTAAACTTTAAACTGCCAAACAATTTTGATACAGAATTCTGAGTTTCTCTCCCTTAACCCTTTATACTTAATAATAATACGTTTAGTGATGGATTACGTATAATTCTGATAATGGTTGGAGAGGGGACCAGATTCCATTTAAATACTTTAGAACATATTTTCCATCAGATATGTCTGTTCATAAATAGTTACATTGTTTTGAAAAGAGTTACAACTCTTTTCCATCAGATATAACTGTTCATGAAGAGTTATGTTATTTTGAAGAGTTACAACTTTTCATTGACCAATAGAAATTTAAATACACTTAATATTATTAAACTATTTAATTAATATTGATAAATACAATATTAATTTATTAAAATCACATAGGTCATATATAAATAAATCTAACATTCTCCCACTTGGCCTATGTGATATATTTCCTTTATGGTTTAATAAATAAACATAATACGCGTATCATAAATTTAAATTTCTTATTAGTTGGTTAATAACATATATCATAGTTGAGCCAAAAACTAAAGTGAGTCATGGCGGTCATATATCACAATTTCGACATAATCCCTTCCATATACCACAACATTAGCTTTTAATCCAATATGACCTATTAGTGGGAATATTAGTAATGGTCCAATCACTAATGTCTATTAAAGACTATTCCTGTTATTATTAATCTAAACAATTATGTATACAAAATAAGAAAACATGAAATATCAGAAACGCATAAATGAGCTCAGAGTGTCAAATAAATAATCATAATACTAATATATCAACTGCTACGTCCTAGACCCATTCTTTCAATATGTTCACTAAATATCTTTGGCATTAGCCCTTTAGTTAATGGATCTGCAATTATTAAGTTTGTGCTTAAATGCTCAATTAACACCCTTTGTTTCTGAACTTCTTCTTCAACAACAAAGTATTTTAATTTCATGTGTTTAACACCTTTAGAATACTTGTCGTTTTTTGAGAAGAAGACTGTTGTGACATTATCACAATAAATTTTTAGCAGCTTGGCAATACTATCGACAACCCCAAGTCCTGAAATAAAGTTCCGCAACCATAATCCATGAACTGTGGCTTCAAAATATGCCACAAACTCATCTTCCATCGTAGATGCAGCAATGATAGACTATTTTCCACTTTTCCATGAGACTGCTCCTCCAGCTAGAAGAAATAAGTAGCCAAAAGTGGACTTTCTACTATCAAGACATCTAGCAAAGTCTGAATCTGTATACCTAATCACATCTAGATCACTTTCAGATCGCCTATAGGTGAGCATGTAGTCTTTTGTTCCTTATAAATAACTTAGCACCTTTTTGGCAGCTTTCCAATGATCTATTCCTAGATTACTTTGATACCCGCCCAGCATTCCGACAGCAAAACTGAAATCTGGCCTGGTACAAGTTTGTGCATACATTAAGCTTCCAACAATAGATGCATAAGGAATATTTTCCATTTGTCTACGTTCCAATTCATTCTTTGGAATATTTTTCATTTGTCTACGTTCCAATTCATTCTTTGAACATTGCATGAGACTAAATTTATCTCCCTTCTGAATTGGAACTATTCCTGCTGAACATTTTTTCGTCTTAAATCTCTCTAAAAACTCTATTTATATATGCTTTCTAAGACAATCCTAATAATCCTTGTGATCTATCACGGAATATTTCAATTCCTATCACATAAGATGCCTCACCTATATCTTTCATTTCGAAGTTCTTTGAGAGAAAATTCTTGGTTTGATGTAATAAACCAAGATCATTAGCAGCAAGCAGTATCTCATCAACATACAGAATCAAAAATATAAACTTGTTCCCACTGATCTTTAGATATATACACCGATCAACAGTGTTTTCTTTAAATTCAAAAGATGTTATGGTATCATTAAACTTAAGACACCATTGTCGGGAAGCTTGTTTAAGTCCATATATTGATTTCTTGAGTTTACACGCCAAGTGTTCCTTTCCTTCAGATGAAAATCCTTCGGGTTGATCCATATAAACTTCCTCTTCTAAATTTCCATTAAGAAAGGCAGTTTTCACATCCATTTGATGTAACTCTAAATCAAAATGAGGTACTAATGCCATAATGATTCTAAAAGAATTTTTCTTAGAGACAGGTGAAAATGTCTTCCTATAGTCAATGCCTTCCTTCTGAGTAAAACCTTTGACTATTAGTCTGGCTTTATATCGTTTAATGTTGCCGTTAGAGTCGCGCTTAGTCTTAAAGACCCATTTACACCCGACTTTCTTACAACCTTTCAAGCAACTCAACGAGATCCCAAACTTGATTTTAATCCATAGATTTTATCTCATCTTTCATAGCATCAATCCACTTAATAGAATCAATACTTTTTACGGCTTGTGAAAACGAAACTGGATCATTGTCAATCTCTAAGTCAATTTCTGACTCTTGAAGATAAACTATATAATCATTAGGAATAACAGACTTTCTATTTCATTGAGATTTTCTTAATGTTATTCCTTGTGACTCATCTACTACAAGTTCATTGGTGATAGTTTCATTATGGGGAGTTTCTACATTGATTTGTTGTTCTTGAATATTGTCAAATTGTTCGACAATAGTAAGAACAACATTTTTAGAAGTCATAGGTATTGGAACTTACACCTTAGCTTCTTGAATAACCACATTGCGTAGTTCTCCACTCCCACTGACTTCACCATTTTCAATGAACCTTGCATTTCTAATTTCTACAATTCTTGGACTATGATTAGGATAATAAAATCTATACCCTTTGGATTTTTCAGGATAACCAATGAAAAATCCACTAGTCATTCTGAAATCTAATTTCTTTTCATGTGGATTATAAATTCTAACTTCCGCCAAACAACTCCAAACATGTAGGTGCCTTAAACTGGATTTCTTTTCTATCCACAGTACAAAAGGAGTCTTTGGAACTGCCTTACTAGGAACCCTATTTAATATATATATGGCGATTTTTTAAAACATGCATCCACAATGATAAGGGTAAAATAGAATAACTAAGCATACCTCTAATCATATCCATCAATGTACGATTACGCCTTTCTGCTACACCATTTTGTTCTGGCTTTCCTGGCACAGTGTATTGAGCATATATGCCATACTTTTCAAGAAATTTATTAAATAGACCTGGATATTGTCCCAATTCATTATACTTTCCATAATATTCACCAGTTGTATCTGATCTTACGATTTTCACCTTTTTATCTAATTATCTCTCAACTTCTTTAATGTACATCTCAAGGGTGTCCACTGCTTGAGATTTTTCATGCAATAGATAAATATAACCATAACGTGAAAAATCATCAATAAAGGTGATAAAATACTATTCTCCACCAAAAGACGGAACATCAAAAGGTCCATATATATTAGTGTGTATAATTTTCAAGAAGCTATGTACTTCTTGTGGCTCCTTTCTTTGTGTGTTTGGTTTGTTTTCCTTTTATACAATCAATACACACACCAAGATCAGTAAAATCCAAATTTGTTAGGATTCCATTCTTTACTAATCTTGCTATTCTTTCTTTGGATATATGACCCAAACATTTATGCCACAAGTAAGCAGAATGTTCATCAACTAAACTCTGTTTAGTTCCAATATTATGATGCAAAGTTAACAAGGTCTCAGCAAAAAGATTATCAAGTTTAAACTTATATAGACCATCACACAAGATTCCAAAGCCAGTAAGGTTTTATTCTTATATAAACTAAAAAATCCACAACCAAATTTAAAAGAAAATCCCGCTGTATCTAACTTAGGTAAAGAAAATAAATTGTGGGAAAATATAGGTATATAAAGGGTTTGAAATAAATCTAAATAACGCTCAGTATCTAAAATGAGACGATAAGTCCCAATGCCTTCAACTTGAGCTTTGTTTCGATTCCCTATGAAAACAAAGTGTTCATTTGGCTTTATGGTTTGGATCGAAAGGAATCCCTGCATCGTATTGGAAACATGAGTAGTTGAGCCAAAATCAATCCACCAAGTATTATAAGGAACTTCAGTTAGGTTTGATTCGAAACATACGAAAGTATAAGGTTTACTTTTCCTTTCAAACCAAGCCTTACGTTTCAGGAAATTATTCTGATAATGTCCAACTTTCTTGCAGAAATAACACTTATCATTCTTGCGTTCCTTCTTGTGGATTTGAGAAGTCTTAGAAAATTCATTCGGCTTTTGTAAACCTTGTTTCATGCATTTTCTAGACTTCCATTTAGATTTCTTTTCAGCTTCTTGAAGAGTAGTAAGATTAATAGAATGAGTCCTTTGATTCTTTAGCCTTGTCTCTTCTTGTACAAGCATATTGGCCAATTCATTAACATTCCACTTATCTTTAATAGTGTTATAGTTCATTTGAAAAGGCCCATATTGCTCAGGAGGCAAGGAATTCAATATGAACTGTACTAAAATGTACTCATCCACATTCATTCCTAAATTCTTTAGCTTTGCTGCAATGTTTGTCATTTCCAGGACATGTTCATGCATGGTACGAGAACTATCATATTTCATAGTAGTTAAGTTACCCATTAATATCCCAACAAGTAAATTATCAGCAGTTTGAGATTTCTCTTCCACAAATTTCATAAATTCCTTAGCACTATCAGTTTTTAGAAGAGTAGACTTAATATTGTTTGCTACTGTCATTCGCATAAACATTAAGCTTAATCTGATTGATCTTTCCCAAAGTGTATAGGTAGTCTTTTCCTCATCACTGCTTATAGCTGTAATAGCAGCAGGTTTCTCAATTTGAAGTGCTAAGTCAAGATCCAAAACACCTAAGTGAAATTGGACTTGTTCACACCAATCAGAGAAATTCAACCCATTAAACAAAAGAACAGATGAAGCATGCGAGTGCAGTAAAATAGGAACAGATGCTGCAAATATGATAAAAAATTTCTAATACCAATGCTTTGATATATGAAACATAAAACAGATTCAAATAAATAAAACAATCAGTTGTATATTAAAGCTCTCCTTTGGGAGATACTCTAATATACCATGAATAACTAAAAATGATGCTAATAATAAAATCACTTATTTGATAATTATACATCCTAATTAAATATATTTGCTATCTTTGAATATATAAAATATATCTAATAAGGTATAGTAATTATCACATTATATTTATTACTTATAAGAATAAATGATCTACCTTTGGGTGATCCTGAAATATCTTATAAATAATAAATTTTAACATCTCACTCAATAACATTATATCTAAAATTAGACGATCATTTATAAGCATCTACAAATGAGTACTGAAAAATTATTCAATTCTTTTTAAACATGTAACATTATAGTTTGGCCACTTTGGTGACTGACAAATAAACATGTTATGGAATTCATAATTAATAATTTTACCAGTCATACCGATAATAATTTACTAATATAATTATCACATCATAAAGAATATGGAAAATTTTACATAAATCCATATATAATAATAACAATAATTGCGGAAATAGTTATGATGTAA